>JAAALK010000287.1:23571726-23982005 GCA_019279435.1 Zizania palustris | reverse complement strand
GATCGGAGGCGTGGCCGAGGTCGAAGAGGCAACGACGGTCACAATGGAGTCGATGGCGAGGCGGATGGCGATCTCAGCGACGATGAGCGGCTACTGGAGCTGGAGCTGAGGCGGTGGCGTGGAAAAGGTGTGAGGGCGCTCTAGATTGCAAGGCTTCGACAATTTCGAGTAGCCTAGAGTTCAATGGAGACCAGGATACTTGTAGTGGTCGCCGGTGGCAAAGATGGAAGGCACATAGATGGCAAGCCGAGGGAGTTTACAAATTTTTGGTGAGGAGTTTCCATGCACACAGATCCGGCGATCTCAGGACAAAAAACGCGTCGGCAATTAAGGGAAGGTGATCACCAAATCACGGGGAACGCAATCCCGAGGCCAATTTGACGAAAGGGGGCTAGCGAAGGAAGATTTGGGTGGCTAGAGTTTTGGACGGAGCAATTTAGGGGTGACAGGCTCGCAGGGAAGACGGACCCGACAGGTAGTGATGGGCGATCAGCAAGCGCAAATACGAGATGCGATCAGTGCCGACAAGTGGGACTGAGGGGCAATGAGAGAGGGGGAAGGGGACTGACAAGTGGGCCCTACTTGTCAATGAGGGCACAGGTGAGATGGGCCAAGCTTGGAGAGAGAATGGAGGAGGGTAGCCCACAGCTATTTAAAATTATTTTTCAATTAAAATAATTCCTAAAATTCATTTATATTTTATATGTTATCCGCAAAAATCCTGAAAATTATTTAGACTTGAGGAACTTAATATAAATCCCTCAACTCAAATATTGAATTATTTATCATGGTTTTTATTTGTTTGCCATTTTCACCTCCTTCATTATTCACTAATAATTCTTTTATAAAGATTTATATTTCCCCCATTTTATTTTACCTTGAAAATTTGGGATGTTACATTATTCCTTCTGCCCGAGGGCTCCTAGGCGGTGCAACGTGGGCGTGGGACCAACCTGTTCAGGAGCTATAACTAATAGCTACATAATTTAGAAATAAATTATTTCTAGAAACTTAATAGATACAAAATCTAAAAATAATTTGTTTAAGGAAATTCAGATTTGATGTTTAAGGAGATTCAGATTTGATGTTTAAGGAGATTCAGATTTGAAGAAACAGTCAATGAGTATAAAGCTGATAAAAAAACTAGAGAAACTATATTTCTACTCTAGATTAGATTCTAGTTCATTTCAGATTTATAACTAATAATTCTCACAATCTAAGTACAAAATCTAAACTATTTAGAGCTTCTATTTCTAATCTTCTAGCGCCCCAGATAGGCCCAGGATCGAGATGCTGAAAATAATATTTTCTACGTATTCTGAGTGGTTTTTTGAATCAACTCCTCGAAACAAAACCCTTAGAGAACAAAGTTGAGACCAGTGGACCACTCTCGTCAGTCTAGCACTGATCGAGGTTATTGAATTAGAAATGCGACGTGAATATGTCCACTTAAAAAATTAACGGTAAGTATTATGTGCATGTGATTATTGAATTAGGAATGTGATGTGAATGTCCAGTATACCGACAAGCAGTAACATCACATAATACTTACCGTCGACTTATAACATTGGCAAATGAGCCTTCACGGTACATATTCACGTATTCCTAATGGTAAAGCATACGCGTATTCCTGCTCCCATCAAACAGCCATGTTGAAGTACATGGGGCATGAAAGCATGTTAATATTATCATGAGTAGAAATGTCGGTACCAAAAGTGCACCTCTTATTCTTAGCATTAACCGAGTTTTCCTCCCAAAGTTCCCATTGTTTGGGACTAAAGATTCCGCAAGGCTTCTGCAACATTCCTTGATATCCTTTGGTGAATCGGTTCCTGCATTTTAACAAAAGAAAGCTCAAGTATATGTTTGTCTGCTAGACAGGAAGCACGGAAACAGACAAGCAGTCCTCATGTACCTGTGTTTCTGGGATCTCCAATTTTGTATGTGTGATTGTTTCAAACAGGAAAATGTACCTGAGGTGGGTATTTAAACAAACTATCATTTAACTAGAACTGAATACCATGCTTGCATCAGATTAATGTACATAGGAATGCACACAAAGCTGTTGGTTGAACTGCGAGAATTACTAGAACAAACTCGTAGAAATAGACATACCGCCAAGCTAGTTCACAAACTAGATCTTCTGGAGCTTCGGGTAGAACCTGTGTTTTTAAAGTAACAAATAAACACGCACTCAACGGAACTGGAATACATTATATTGTGGGCATTCATATTTGATATTTCAACAAGTGGCTAAGGAAAGTGGCATACTGCATCTTCATATGGATTGCAATTGTTCTTGAACCACAGCCTTAAGAACTCCTGGTGAAAATAAAATCACCTCTTGAGCAATTCCATTGCAAATAATTGAGTTTTTTAAGGTGTCAAGTTGCATTATGGAAAATAGCCACATGTATAACTTTGTATAAGCTCAAGAGCAGTCTAGCCGACCTTGTCGACATTTTCAGGTTCAAGAGTAGAATTGAATCTATCTTCATACGAATCAGCAATCCAATATCTGCTGGAGTCAGGAGTGTGTACCTGCTTGTCAGAAAGAGGACAAAGGTTGTTCTGTTAGAAATAATCGTTACATATCTCAGAAGTTATAACAATCATTATGTATCTCAGACATTATCAAACAGATGCACTCAGGAAACTGCTAAGAAAACTATACAGTTTGGTTGGTTCCTGGGAAAACCAGTCTTAGCCTGCCGATGGAAACCAGCTGGTCAAATGATACCTCAAACCCTAGGTACACTACACGCACCAGTAGTCCAGTTCAAAAACGAAAAAGCTTGATTTGGAATAAGGATCCAATGCTTAACTGCTTGCCAAATGTAAAAAAGGCATGTACTTACGTAAAGGCAGTTTCAAGACAATAATGCAATAAACTGATGTCATGACAAGCATGTTTACATTTATAGAGAAAAAACAGTGAGCTTGTACAAGTTTCAGATCAGGCACGGTATTTTCTTAAGGTCAAATAATACATAGTCCAAAGAGCATTGAATTTGCAGACAAAATATATGCAAGGATAAACTCATGTAAGATATAACCTCATCAATCAACATGATTGTCCCATCAGCAGTTTTTCCAAACTCATACTTTGTGTCGACTAGAATTAGTCCATTCTCTAAGGCCACCTCCTGCATAGATTTAAATCAAAGGCTCAAGGCTGAATTTGAGATATTCCAGGTCTTAGCATTGCTAGTGAAATCACAATAGAAGATTAAGATATATGAATGAGTTACCTGCCCATATGCAAATAAGCTTAAGGCTTTGCTTCTTACTTCATCGAAATCTTCCTTTGACATTAGTCCTGAGTTGATAATCTGCAAATACCATGACAGTGCAAGGAGTTCTTTGAATGAAGAAATAAATGCACAGGGAGTTGATGCAGCAACAGAGCAGTCTTTGCATGCTAAAAGAGGCTAGAAATCCTCACAGAGGCACAAAATGCAAATAAAATAGCTCATAAAAAGGAAAATGAGATCCATGAACCATTCAATTCAAAGACCTCCAGATTCCTGCTAACTGTGATAGCTAGACTTCCAAGCAAACGAGAAACTTCTATATCTGACAAGTGACAAACAAATCAGCAAATTCAGTAGTGTAACTTTCTTGACTCTCCAGATTGACAGGCTACAACAAATAGTTTTGTTTAACGCTCACCTTTTCCAAATATACCATGGACCCTATGTAATTCCAATGTGAGACTACCAAGAGCATCTGTTTATCCCCACGCTATGTATTCTAATGTTTTAGTGGAGTGATTAAAGAGTTAGGCTCTTAAGATTTGTGTTATCATAAAATTAAAAAAAAAAGAGAAGTAAATACCTCTTCAGGAGTGACAGGAACATCATGATCTACAGCTTTAGTCGTTGGTGTAAGTATATTCGCAGACAATTTCTCATTCTTTACCATACCTGAACAAAAGAGCGCACTCATTATAAAGAACCAAATAAATTCAAATTGAATGATTATTGGTCTGCATACCATCAGGAAGAACATTTCCACAATAGTTCCTCACACCCTTACTATAAACTGTCCACAAAGATGTATCAGTGCTTCCTGTAACATATCCCCTCACTGAAAAAACACAGAAAGCAAAAATTCATAAGAATGACAAAAACAAAGTGAAGAAAAAACTAACTGATCAATACAACCCACAAGATTCTGTCTGGTATGATTGCAAGCTGGTAGGAGAAAAACCAGTAAATGCAGAAAGCCTTAAGTCTCACCAACAAATTCAACTGGAAAAACTGAACACCTTTTAGCAATTGTCACATTCTTATCAGGAGAAGACACTACTGCATTTGGTGTGATATGGCGGGTCCTATTGAACCACCAAAGGCTTGTCTCATTGAGCACCTGAAAACATCCATATGAAAGCACTTCAAAACAATATATCATGACAGAAATAGTTCCTAATTCAGATATAGTCATCTTTGAGCCTTCAACAGTCTAATACTTCATCACACGGGATAATAAACAACTGGCAAAATTGTAGACATGACTAGGAACAAATGCTTTACATATCCTCAGGTGATTGTCACTTGAAAATTTGAACCTTACTAACAAATACTGCAGTTGCATAAAACAACAAAAGCAGTATAATAAGCAACATCCCAGGTAGTGCTGTATGCTAGCAACCTAGCACCAAAATATCTAGCCACGATAGCATCGGCATGGAAATTGAGCATATGCTTATCAACATTGGCACTCTTCAATAACAACATTCAAGGATCATAGTATCATACCTGCCCCTTGAAAGGTATGGAAGCAAGGACGCGATCGAACGCGCTCTGCCGGTCGGTGGTCACCAGCACCAGGTGCTCCCCGCTCTCGTACACGTCCCTCACCTTCAACGAAAACGACGAGGATCATTCACTACGGCAATCGAGAATCTCCACAGTGGACAACAGGCAATGTGCTCACCTTGCCCTTGGCGGCGAGGCGGAGCCCGGGGACGGCGAGGTGGAGGTTGGTCTCGCCGAGGCAGTTCACCATGGCACCTCGCGCGGCGAGGAGGACGTCGTCGCGGTGGCCCGGGTCTGCCGCCAGGCGAGAGGGCGAAGCGCCGCTCCCGGCGGCCGTGGCCGTTGCGGCGAGGGTGGGGGACGAGGAAACGACGAGGTGGACATGGAGAGGTTGGGGAAGCGAGTGGAGGGTGAGGAGGAGGTCGGCAGCACAGCTTTGGGCAGCCTCGAGAGGCGGACGGCGGACGGCGGCGCGGAGGGAGACATGGGAAGAGAGCGGCGACGGGAGGCTGGGGCTGGGCCGCTGGGGCTTTTGCGGCGGCTGGTTTTTACTGGGCGATGCCGCCGCTGCGGCAGTGGGGCGAGGGGTTTTGCATTGGTCGGGATATTGTTGAGGGAAATTTGATTATATACACATGGAAATTAAGAATTTATTTAATAAATCTCAACAAAATGTGAAATTTACATAAATCAATAACGTGGGTTAGAAAAGTAAATTCTCAATTTCCATCTAAATGGAGTGTATAATTATTTTTTCCCTATTGTTGAAGACAAATTATGTGAGATTTATATATTCCTAATATCCACAGACTTTACATCTAACTAATCAACTTTGTGCGGTGAGACTTTATTTCTATCTTATTACTTAATTCTAATTTATAAATTAAAAAATTATTCCTTCAATACCTCCTGGGTCTTATTTGGATCTTGGAATTAGGCGTATAATTGAGATATTGGAATTGGGTTTAGGCAATTTGGATATTTGGTTGCTCGACGAATTCAAATCCATTCATGGCATTTGATCTCAATTCCAAATGAATTCATATACAACTAAAAACATCTTCTCACAATCTCGACCAAACTACCTTGAATTTGGGTAGAATTTGACAGTGCAGAGCTCATCTCATGCTGTGAAAGGATGTCCTCGAACTCATCTCTGTCCACTCCACCCATGGGACCTCGTCCTTCGTTGCCTTCTCGATGTGTCTCACGGCCTCTTCTGACATGTTGTATTTGGGGACTACTCCCTTGTGTTCTATTGCTTCCTCCACTCATACAACCTCGTTGACATGTTCTCCTATCGATCATCGTCATGTGATTCATACTTTAGGAGCCTCTCTCTCCACGCCTCCTCTGGCTGTCTTTGAGCTCCTCGTCGATGGTTGTGGCTGCCCCATGGAAGAAGACGATGTGGGCGATCGGAAAAAGGAGGAAGGGAGAAGAAGAATGGAATTATCTCCCCCAAACAAACAAGACACATTAATTTATTTTGGTTGAAAATGATATATATAAATATAAAGTCATTCAAATAAATAGTAACAAAATTACGGTCGAATTTTATTTCCGCTTGAAGCTCAAATTCCATTTAATTAATTCAGTTTCACAAACCAAACAGAACCTTATATGTCCTTTACGTATCACTCTGTAATAATAACTAGTATTGTACTCATGCTACGCAACGTTAAAAATCAAAAAACGATCATATTAGCAACACTTCACATATGTTGTCTCCTTCTCGAAACTTATCTTGGAACTTTGTTTTATTGCGTGAAGGCAGTGATGATGAACCAGTTGTCAGGAATCCGATTGAAGTAGCGTCTTGGGATAGGGAGGGAATGACGGAGTCGACAACAAGAATGGATGCGGCTGCTAACGACGAGGGTGGGCGACTAGAGCTCAGCAGGCAACGACAACAAAAATGCACGACACAAGCTCGAGTTTGCGAGGCTAGAGCTGAAATTGATGTTGGGATTCAACCATGGATTCCGGATTTTATAATAAGGCTCTGAAGAAGGAAAGAGGGTGGATATAAAAGGGGATTTTAAGGCTTCTAAAAATAATATTGTGTTATGAATATGTTTCCTATTTATTTACTATTTATATGTAAAACTAATCTGATTTCCATAAAACTTCATATATACGAATAACATTACATATATTAATGATTTACGTATAAAACAAATCAGCATACATATATTGATGATTTTCATATATTAAAAAATTTCATATAAAACATATCATCTCTCATGTATTGATGAGTTTCATATATTAATAATTGTCATATAAAACAGTTACGGAAAGGGTGATGTGTGGAGAGTGATCCAACGACCGAGAATCTTGATTAGTTGATAAATGACTAGAATTTAGTTGATAGTAGATGATGAGCGAGTAAACAACTCGTAAATTATATAATAGGGTATAAATAATAAAAATAAATTACTCGCATCACTTATTTTTTAATTTCATTTTATAATAAAGTATTAAAAACATATAAAATATAAGTGTTGGCGTAATAAATTATTACTCGACAGGAGCCTCAAAGGCTTAGACTTGTGTGAGGTGTTTGAGTTCGAAAATATGTGTATATAGGAGATAATTTTCCCAATAATAATAATGGAATAAGGGGTGGGTAAATAAATACGTTTAGTTTTGATGTTTATAATGTGTATAATCTTGTATAGGTAGAATAGAGTAACAGTGTAACGATCTTTATTTGCCATTACGAGAAAAGAGAACACGACGTCCGTTGAAACGCAGGTTTTGAACGGATATGGAAACTGACTTTTCTCAAGTCTGTTTTTCGTGAAACTATGGCCATAGCAGATGTTTTTCCTACAGAAATCACCATCCCAATCAACCGCACCTGTTAATTACTTACCCTCTGAAATTTCGGTGCATCTTAAGTCTTAACTATTTATAACTGCTTACCATGTAAGAAGTATAATTATTTACGTGCATAAGAGCATCTCCAAGAGATTGCCTATATCACTACTTAAATTTGAATTTAGGTATTTTGTGAAAAATGAAGCTCCGAAAGTTCCTCTAAATGAGTCCTTTTCCTAATCCATTCCCTAAATCACCCTTCATCTCTCTCAAATATAGGATTAATTTAGTAAGTCCCTATTTCTATTTGCACATATTTTTCTCTTACATGTATATTATTTTTTCTCATACATGTTGTTATAGGTTGGACAATACATATATTTGAATGCATCATAATTTTACTCAAAATTATTATATATTATAGACCATATTTGTAAGATTTAAAAAACAGTGATCGAAATTATAGGGGAACTGTTGTAGATTAATTAATTTTTAGGATGAGATAGAGTTTAGATGATCCCTATATATAATTTAGGGAATAAAATTTAGAACATTTCTTGGAGATACTCAAGGGTGTAATACTGAGACAAAGTAACTATAGTTTCTATTATTGATCGGTGCAAAACACATGAACATATCACTTAATTTTCCTAGCTGTGGTCCATGTATAAAAATTGGGGCATTTAATTATTGAGGAGCCATGCTGAATAGCGTGGGCCTCATGGCTCCAGAAGTGATGAGTCATTGTCAACGATAGTCAAGAGGACTAAGGAAGAGAAGATCTGTTGTTTCATGGGCCGCGTGTGACTCAGGTACACGGGCAGCGAGCGACTGTCGGGCAGAGAAGGCTGCGAAGTCGGGCTGGCCCAATTCGGGTGCATGGGCCAGAAGCAGTAGAAGACCCACTGGGCTGTTGACCAGGACTGACTCAGGTACACGGGCGGTGAGTGATTGCCGGGCTGAGAGAGCTGCGGAGTCGGGCCGGCCCAATCCGGGTACCTGGTGCAAAGCTGGTGGATGCTTTGTCAGTTTCGGCGTAAAACTGACAACTGTTGATTCTGTATCCGACTGTCCAGAAGAGAAGCCGTAGTCGCTACGAAAACTTAGCTTCCGGATATGTCATCTGTAACTCTAGGCCCACAGTCAGTCAGTTGTGTCTGTAAAAATTCCTAAGGGCAGTAGAGTCTTTTCCTTTATTTTTGAGTCTGTAAAAACCCTAAGGGGCTGGTAGAATATTCCTAGTGTTGGGCTGCCTATAAATAGGACCCCAATCCCTAGGGTTTGGACTACCCTTTTGGCTGAAATCACATCTACTCTTTGGGTCATTTTGTCTCCCATTTCTCTCTCCTGTGTGCGCCGCCAGGCCTTGCTCCTCTCTGTTTGTGCATTATTTTTGCTCTAATCTCTTGGATGCATTAAAGCCTTGGTCCCTGGTGAATTTATTTGTTGCATATTGTTCGGTTTGGGGAGTTATTGCTTTGGCTACGGGCTGCTGAATTTATTTCATGAGGAGAAGCTTCTTCTGTTGCTTTTGTTCTTCACAAACTGAGTACTAGTTCTTGCTGTTGCAAGTAGTACTACTTTCCTGTAGCTACAGTAGTCTGTGCAGTTTTTCACCTTCTATTACACTGCTTTTTGATCGAGGCTGACAGGCTTTGTCACCTTTTTGGCTGTGTTTCGAGCGAAGCTACTCTCTGTTCGAAGCCCCTCAGTTTCGCGAGGCAGGCTTCGATCTATCTCCTTCGAAGGCTTCGGTCGATCTTCGATATTTGGCTAGTGTTCTGTGTTGCTAAGCTTCGAAGCATTTTTCTGATCGTCAGTAACGCATACTTCGAACAATAGTGCAAAGGGGCTTCCATCCTATCTGTTCGAAGTCCATACTTCGACAAGTTTCGAAGTTGGGTTCGAAGCCTGTAGCTCTGTTAGGCCTCGCACTGACTTCTGTGTAGCGTGTCACCCTTCGCCTCCCTTTTCGGAGCTTACTCTTTTCGAAGGTAGAGCATTGACTTCAGACTTGGTTTTCTGTCGTGTGACAGGCTTCGCTTCTTTGTTCGAAGGTTGTCCGTTTGTGTGTTGTGTTCGAAGCTCTCTGTTCGAAGGTTTTGCTTCGAAGCTTTTGGTTCAAAGTTGTGTTCGAAGTTTTGTCTTCGAAGTGCACACTTCGAAGCAGGCTCCGACTCTGTCACTTTGCTCCGAAGCTCTTGGTTCGAAGCTGCGTTCGAAGCCTTGACTTCGAAGTACATACTTCGAACCAGGCTCCGTCATTGTATTACTTCGCTCCGAAGTACACTTCGCATCTTGCCACTTCGAACTAGGCTAGACCGTGACACCTTCGGCATCTCGGACAGACTCCGTCACCAACCTCCGAAGCAGACCTCGACGTGCGAAGGGGGCTTCGCCAAGTTCCGAACAGGAGACAAATTTGGACAGTAACTTCTCTTTTCATCTTATACATACTTAGATCATTTCATTGAGAAGTTTAGTCCTGTTACACTTTGTTCATCTGTCTAGTTGCACTGCTTTAGTATTACACTGTTTATCATCAGTTGCTTCTAGGTTAGAAACCTTTAGACTTAGGCCTTCTGTTCATTTTCTGCTGCATAGTCTTTTGAGGTGCGTTGGGTGTTGGGAACAGGCCATTGATTCGAAAGAATTTTTTAAGGCGCCCATTCACCCCCCCTCTGGTCGCTACTTTCGGTCCTACAAGTGGTATCAGAGCGAGGTTAGGGTTTTTCCATACCTTAACCGGTTCTAAACCCCAGTAGTGACTATGACGTCTCCTGGCAAGGTCCCGTCCTTGGAAGCCTATGGCTATAATTGTTGGAAGACTCGCATGCGAGCCTACCTCATGAGCCAGGGTTCGGACATATGGGACATTTGCGTTCACAGCACGTTTGTCATTTTGCCAGTCGCTGAGCATGGTACTGCTGGTATCATTGCTCAGCATCTGAGCAACAGTAAGGCTGTGAACATTTTGTTTTCTGGTTTAGGTCCCACTGAGTTTGAGCGTGTGAGTCATCTCTCCACTGCGAGAGAGATCTGGGCTACCCTCAAGGCACACCATGAGGGAACAGCACAGGTCAAGGCTCGGCTCTATCAGACCTACCGTCGTGAATATGAGAATTTCACACAGAAGCCGGGTGAATCTGTTGAGGCTTTGTTTGGTCGCTTTCAGTCGATCACAATGTTTAAAATCGCGGGCTATAAAATTTAGCGGAAGACTAGCCAAAAAGCTATAGACGTTATAGCGTGGCTATAGCGGGAGCTATGTGCAATAGCGGTGTACAAGAAAACTAACAAAATATATGCTAGAACATGGGTAATTTAAATGATTTTAGATTTTTAGTAGATATTTCATACACACTTTGCAAGCATGAGCACAAACAGCATAAGCATGAGAATTTAAAAAAGTACAAAACATAAGGTAATAATTAATAAGATTTCGGTCCACAATCCACATCCAAAGGCTCCCAACAAAACATGTTCATAGGCTCATAGTCATAGTAGAGCAGTTCAATAATCATTCAGAATCTGAATGAGAACTAGAAGCAGATAGCATATCATTGTCATCTTCTCCTTCAGAAGATGAAGCAGATGACTCCTCATCCTCTAGAGTAGGGATCAACTTCTTTCTCTTCATATTCCTAATCTTCTGGCTACATCTCTTTCTTTTTTCCTGTTCTTGAACTACAACTGCAACTCCCTGTGATGATTCTTCAATTTCTCCTTCCTGCTCTTGGTCTCCTCTTTTTGGCTCAATGCCTGTGATCCATTCATTGTCTTCATCTTCTAGAACATCAAGAACAGGTTTCTCAATGGGATCTCTATTCTTGTTGTCTTTCTTTTGCCTCAATTTTGAGTTGAATTTCACAAACACAAGGTCCTTCATTCTGTCATGTAGAAGCCTATTGCGTCTCTTTGTGTGGACCTACACAGGTTTGAATTTAGTAAGAAAAGAAGTATGAAGAATTGCACAAATAAACATATAAGTGATAATTCAATATTTCAGTAAGTTAGTTTCATACTTGTTCATATGAACTCCAGCATCTCTCACAACCAGAGGAGCTGCATGTCAAACTCAGAATTTTGGCAGCTAATTTTCTGAGGTTTGGTGAACTACTTCCATGATTCAGCCACCACTTAGCTACATTAAAATTTTTATTTTTACATTGCCTTTTAGCAATTTCTTTGCTAAAGGATCCATCACCATCTTGATAATGCTGAAGCTCTTCAATAATACTGTCCTGAGTGTCTTCATTTGGAACAAGCTTTGTAATGCAAGTTATTAAACCATCTCTAAATGTTCCATCCATCTCTATATCCAACTTGTTTTGATAATAATAGAAAGGGTTCAAGTAGTAACCAGCCCTATGTAAAGGAGTCTTTAGCTTAATGTCCCATCTTCTGTCAATGATTTGAAACACTTCTTGAAATTTACTCTGATCATTGTTAAACCTCCTAGAGATCTCATTCTTAGCCTCAAGTAGACTCCCATACAAGAACCCCATTGCTGGCACATCACTATCCATTCTCCTCAACACAATAGCTAATGGCTCAAAGTAATTGACAGTAGTCTCAACTCCTTTCCAAAAAGTTTCAGACCTCACAATCTTGTTTGCTTTCTTCCCTTTGACCTTGTTTAGGTAGCCTAGTTCATTGAGCTCATTTTCCCTAAAAAGCCTCTGCAATTGCTTCTTGTTATCTAGCAAGCTCTTCAAGTTAAGATAAGCTGTAGCAAACCTAGTAATACCACACCTCACCAAATCTCTAGAAAGAAATTTCCTCATCAGGTTCAAAACTCTAGTATGGGCATACAAAAACACAGTCAAGCACTTTGCTTTGTTAATTGTCTCTGCAACTAATGGCAACTTTCCTATATCTTCTAGCATTAGATCAATGGTATGGGCAGCACAACCATTCCAGAAAATAGAGGGGTGCTTTGCTTTCAATAAACTTGCTGCTGTCTCATTGGGTCTTGCATTGTCAGTCACAACTTGAATTACATTATGCACCCCTATATCTTCAATACATCTATCAACCAGTTCAAAAATGTATTTGCCATCTTTCTTCACAGCTGAGCAATCCACTGAATCAAGAAAACAAACACCATATGCACTATGAACCACCAAATTCATCACACCTCTACCTCTCTTGTCTGTCCAAGCATCTGTCATAACTGTACATCCATTTAGCTCCCAAGACTCCTTGTGTGACTTCAATGACTCTAGCACTTTTGTCTTCCTTTTCTGTAAGAATTTCCCACTCATCTCATATGGACTTGGTCCTCTCAAGTTTCTGCCAAAGTCTCCAATAGCCTCAAGCATAAGATCAAAACTTGGAAGTGTGACAGTGTTGTGTGGAATACCTGCTTCATAAAAAAACTGGCATATGTACTCACATGCTCTGTCCCTTTTCTCTTCCCTTTTTTCAGTTGATATCTTAGATTCTACCTTATTAGCAACAACACATTTGCCCTTCCTTGTAGCCACTATTTGTTCCGGTGTCAGTTTACAGAACCTATCAATAGGACCACCTGAAGAGCCACATTTTCCTGTCACCTTCTTCAACACAACAACTGAATTGCCATCTTCATCACTATGTTCTTCTCCTTCTGATTGGCTCAAGTCAACTTCAGCTCTATAATCTTCTTTATCCCTAGCCTTCCTTTGCTTGTTATCCAATTTATTTGAGAGCAACTTAATCATTTCTGCTTTCACATCAGATGGAACTTTATCACACTTTGCAACATTGGACTTAGGAACATTACCAAGGTGGTATTTGATTCTAGTTATTCCACCGTGATAAATATTTTTACAATAGTTGCACTTTAGAGAATTTTTCTTGTTCGCATCTGGCATTGTGCAGTGCTTCCAAGCTGGGTCAGATGCTTCAACAACAGAATTATGTGTTTGTTGTGCTGTGGATGCAGTGCTAGATAAGCCTACATAGTACACAAAGATTCAATTCACTAATCAAAATCTATCACTACACCAGCTAGAAATCTCATAGGGGAGAAGAACTTGCCTTGGCCGCTTGCTATTGGCGCACTCTGATCTTGACTTGGATTATGTCCGCTTGGCTCAGACATTGTTCTCGGCCGCCGTCTTGCAGGGGCAGATGCTTGTTGGCAGTATCAAGTGAGGGCGTGAGGAAGCTGCCCGTCGGAGCCGCCTTCGGAGGGCGTGGGGAAGCTGCCCGTCAGAGCCGCCGTCGGAGGGTGTGAGGAAGCTCCTGGAGGCTTCACGCTGCTTGGAATGTGCTATCTAGGGTTGGATTGTGATTGGGCTTCTTTTTTTTGGCCCACGACCACAAACCTGAGAATAGCGCAGCTACACATTCGCTACGCTATGCAGTTTAGCGGCGATATTGCGGGCTATAGCGGTGGTAGCGGAGATAGCGCAAATATATGCAATATCTTCGCGGCAGCTTCTTCTAGCCGCTATAGCGGCGCTATTTAGGCGCTATAGCCCGCTATTTTTTACACTGGTCGATCATTAACAAGCTTCGGGACAACAAGGCTGAGGGTGCTCAGTTAGTCTCAGATCATGAGCAGGCGCTCAAGGTTCTCCATACCTTGGACCCAAAGATCTGGGAGATCAAGGTATCCTCTATCGTTGAGAGCACTTCTTACGATACCTTGACCATTTCTGAGTTGTTTAGCAAGTTGAAGGCCACTGAGGTAGATATCCAGTTGAGATCAAATCTCACTGGTTCTGGATCAAAATCCCTGGCCCTTGCTACACCTTCAGTTGATCCCTCTGCTGTGAGTTGTGCTGGGTTCTCTTTGATGTCTATCACTGAGGACCAGCTTGAGTTGTTGGGAGATGATGATTTGTGTCTCTTTAACAACCGGGTGCATCGTGTCTATGATAAGAGAATGTTCAAAAGACACGGCACAAAATCCAGATGCTTTGAATGTGGTGATCCAGGACACTTCATCGCCGACTGCCCCAAGCGCAGTGGATACAAGAAGGGCACCGGCAGCAGCTTCCACGACTCCGGCAAGCACGAGAACCCCTCCTTCAACAAGGGCAAGCCGAAGACTCGTTTCTTCAAGAAGGCCCTGAAGGACTACCGGCGAGAGAACAAGAAGCGCGACAAGGCCTTCTTCGCCGAGATGGAGAAGAGCTAAAATTTAGGAGGTGTTTCGATTTGGGGCTAAAATTTTAGGAGGTGTTTCGATTTGGTATCAAAAGGAGTATATAAGCTTTATTTAGGAGGTGTTTCGATTTGGGGCTAAAATTTTAGTCTCTGTCACATCGAATATTTATATATTATTTTATAGTATTACACGTAGATTATTTACAAAATCTATTCATAATCAGGGAATTATTCACGAGACGAATCTAAAAAACCTAATTATGCCATGATTTGATAATGTGATGCTACTGTAAACATTTGCTAATTATGAATTAATTATTCTTAATAAATTCGTACGTCTCATGAATTATCCTCCGATTCTGCAATTATTTTTTATAATTAGATCATATTTAGTCATTCAAATTGATGTACAAATATCCAAATTCGCACGGTGCATGAATCACGATCGATCGAGAAGAAGATCGAAATATATTTAAGACTCCGTAGAAGCTTAATTTCCCTGTGGGCACGGAAACGTCATAAAAATAAAAATCGACAGGAAAAAGCCATAGCAATTTTCCTGACGGTGTTTCAACAGTAAATACCCGCCAGGGATGGAGCGACAAGGAAATTTTATTTCCCTGACGGCTAATCTATTTCGCTGTCAGTGAGAACATTTTTTGACGGTTTTCCCCCGACAGGAAATTTTAGCGTTGTTTTTTGATTTAGATTTCTATCTCTGTAAAGTTATGTAGACAGGAAAATTCATTTTTATCGTCAGTAAAAACATTTTTCTGACAGGCTGGATCTTTTTCCGTGTCGGATGTGGACGTTTTTTCCTGGACGCTACCATCAGGATTTAGCCCGAATTTTCCTGTCGGCTTAAATGAAACAAACAGGAAATAGGACTCAGTATCCTGTGGGCTTGAACCGACAGGGAAACGTATTTTTCTGTCACAATTAATTTAATACTTGATTATAAACAGAATTTTACAAATGGATTAAAAGATATAATTTCATAGAGTACTGACTTGCCAATCTATTGTTTTTATTTAGTTATCATTGTTTTTATTTAGTGGTAGCCGTTTTTTATAAGGAATTTTTGTAAACATGTCATTACAATCTTCTGTAATTTGAAAAATGCAACTGTCAGTGACTGTGGTAGGTCCCATCTGTCAGTGACACGCCGATAGCATATTTCAAAACCGTAAAAATTATAATGACATGGAAAAATTTGGCCCTTTTTATAATCATAAAACAGTAGTTCAGATCATAGTGTCTATGTATCTTAATCTCTCTTTTTCTTTAGACATAACTGATATCTCCCTAATTGATAGTTTTATAAAAATAAATTTATACCCAATCATATATCTTTTCTCTTTTCTCTCTCAATCCCTTATTTGCTTCATTTGATATTGTATAAAGCTGGTTTCTTATACAGGATATTATTTCTTGCTCGTTCTCTTTAAAAGTTTTTTGTTTTTTGGATGTATGGGAATACTAATCTAAACAATTTTTCTTGGAAAATCTTGTGCTAAACAAGAAGGATAGGAGGGAAATCACACCAACGTCAGATGATGCTGTTCCGGCTGGTAGTGGTAATTGGTAAATGGTAAGCCTATATAATTATAACGAGGTGATTTATGACTATTTATGATAAAAACTGTTTTAGAAATACTTAAATTTTACAGAGTTTCGAATAAAATAAGATCGGTAAAAAAATTGGTCCAGACCAATGCACCATGCTGTAAACATAATTGTGTTTTGTTTTTCATAAAAATAGACCAAAGCTTATATAATGCTCTAACATTCAATTTACAAGAAAACAATAAATTTCATACCAAAATTTGTTATCATTGTATATTTTTTATATTCTTACATTTTTATCTTTTTCATATAATTTTATTTTTTCTACATTGTTATATTGTTTATATTTTTTTGAATTTTTAAAACTGATCGGTTTTGGACAATATTACGTGACCAAGCCAAAATAAGTCAGCTAAGTGAATTCCAGCGAGCCGAGAACGAGGCAACACGCATGTGTGTAAGGGAAGCAGCTACTCTAGTGTCGTTTGGCACGGATCCGATGATACGAAGTCCTCCAACACTATGAAAGTAGACCCTATTTCATATGGAGCCCACCTCTAAAACCTCCTCCAATACTTATCTGATCAAAATCGGACGGTACTGTAGGGTTGACTTCCTCCTCTTCGTGGAGTTGATTCTCTCGACTGCGTGCGGGGGGTCTCATTTCGTGTGTAAGTGTGTCTGTGTGTGTATATATAGGTGTGCTCGAGCGACGCTGATGGCAGTGCGAGCGAGAAAGCAAATAAGCACAAGCCTAGCTAGCTAGCTTGCTAGAGCAAATTGTTTAAGATGTCGTTCAACGACGACGAGCAGAGTCATCCGGCGTCGAACAACAACGGCGGGCCGTCCAGGCTGCCGGGGATCACCGGCGTGCCGGTGGGGCAGGTGCAGCTGACCAAGTACCACAACAAAGAGGCGCCTCTCGCCCCCAACGAGCAGGAGGTTCTGCTCGAGCTCAAGGGAGTCTCCTCCGCCGTCTCCCGTGCCGGCTTGGACCTCATCGCCGTCCTCGACGTCAGCGGCAGCATGGCCGGCGACAAGCTCGACAAGGTGAAGGCCGCTCTGCTCTTCGTCATCCGCAAGCTCACCGACGAAGACCGCCTCTCTATCGTCACCTTCTCCAACAGGGCCGCCCGCCTCTGCCCGCTGCGCTTCGTCACCGAGGCTGCCCAGGCCGACCTCAAGGCCCTCGTAGGCGGTCTCGTCGCCGACGGCGGCACCAACATCAAGGCTGGCCTCGAGACCGGCCTCGCCGTCGCCGCAGGCCGCAGGCTCACCGCCGGGCGAGCTGTGAACATCTTGCTCATGTCCGACGGGCAGCAGAACGACGGCGACGCCAGGCAGGTGCACCCCGGGAACGTGCCCATCCACACCTTCGGGTTCGGCGCCGACCACGACCCCGCCGTCCTGGAGGCCGTCGCGAAAAAGAGCAGGGAAGGGTTGTTCCACTACGTGGCCGACGGAGTGAACTTGACGGCGCCATTCTCGCAGCTCCTGGGCGGCCTCCTGACCATCATCGCACAGGACCTGGAGCTGACCATCACGAGGTTCGACGACGAGGCCACCATCAAAAGGGTGGACGCCGGGACGTACCCTCAGAGCAGCGCCGGCAACGGATCCTCCGTGACGGTCCAGTTCGGGACGCTGTACAGCACGGAGGTCCGGCGGGTGATGGTGTACCTGGAACTCGTGGACAGCACGATGTTATCCCGGTACGACGCGTTAGTGGTGGAGGTCCAGTTCAGCTACAGCCTGCAGGGGACGACGTGCTTTTCCACCCCCGACCCGGTTGTCATCGGGCGCAGCGGGAGCGCGCCCGACCCGGCCGAGGCGCCGAAGAAACAGGAGGTGCAGACGGAGATGGCTCGCCTGCAGCACGCCGAGTCGATCCGGGAGGCGAGGAGCATGGCAGACGGGAATAAGCTGGAGCAGGCGCGGTTCAAGCTGGTGGACGCGCAGAACGCGCTGGAGGACATCCTTGACCAGGCGAACCCGATGGTGGACATGCTCCGGGAGGAGCTGGCGCAGCTGCTCCGGCTCATGGAGACGCAGGAGCTCTACAACAAGCAGGGTCGCCCCTACGCCATTTCCTCGCTCGCTTCCCACGACAGGCAGCGCTTCGCCGCCCGTGGAGACGCCGAGGCCGTCCGGCTGTTCGCGACGCCTCGCATGGACGCGTACCTGGAGCAGGCCAAGAAGTTCGACGAGGACCCCGAGGCGCCGCTGCCGTCGGCGGCGGCGGACCTGAAGCAGGAGGTGGCGGCGAACCCGCTGGGGCCGCTGGCCGGGCAGCTGACCTTCTACATAAAGTCGGCCATCCAGGCTTTGCAGGCCATCGACAAGATCTTCAGCGCTGCTGCCAGCTCCAACTAGCCCCGTTTCTGCAACTACTTACATCCTCCGTTCATGGCCGTCCAGCCCGTCCCCTAATAAGCGGCACCTTGCCATAGTCGCATACCATCTGTCATCTTTAAATTGTCTCGAACTGCTTTTCTTAGTCGGTATAATTAGTATTTCTGGGTATTGGATACGTATTTCGTTTCAGTATTGGTTGAATAAATCAAATCAAAACCATATTGTTTGCGTAATATAGAACTATGGAACAGATTTTGCGCATAGAACCTCGAAGGCTTTGAAATATCAACAAGGGTTCAAATAACGTTTAAGACCTCTGAAACTAAGACCTCAGCCTTACAACATAAGATAAGTTGTATTGATTGATAGTACAAGAGTTTGATCCCCTCTCAAAAAGGAGGGTATTTATGATGTGTTTGACAAGGTTCTAGCTTCAGCTTATTTATCATGTGAAGCTGAAGTCAATCCAAACGTTTTTCTTGAAGAGTGGATCCCGCTGAGAATGCTCCAGAAAAATGAACCAGAGTGGTGTGGTAGGGTCTAGCTAGCTTCAAGTGCTCTACTCCAGCTTTAGTATAGATTTTAGGATCTGGAGCTCTACCAAACAGACTCTTATAAGGATGATAACAACAAGATAATACTAGTTTATCCCCTACGCATAACTAACTATTACAATATGAAACATATAAATTACATATGAATAATTTAATAACACTCTGTTTGAACAAGTCAAAGTGCACGTTTTGTCGGAGAGACAAAGAGCCCATAATTTCGATGTGACCTCCGAGTGATTTCAACATGGGCAGCCCTATTAGTGAAGGGGGCTTGGCATATCAAGCAGCTTCGAGCCCAAACCCACTCTCGTAGAAAAGGGCTTCCAAATACTTGTTATTATTGTCAAAGTCTTGCTAGGACAAAGTTATTTCTCCTCAACAACTATCATATCTTACGAGGAGATGTGTTTGATTTGATCTGATATTATTCGATTCGTTCTAAAATATAATGTTTTTAGGCTTAGACATATGTATTAAATATATATGTAAAAAGATGACAATATCTAAAAGTAATTAGGTAAAGTGATAGATAATAATGTCCAATGACACAACGAATACTTTAAAAAATAATCTTTTAGTAGTAGATTGTTATACTCGGGAGAAATTTTAAACTTTAAAATATACTATATTTTTAAGCGGATGGAGTACTAACATCCGTTCACAAATACCTACAGTTTTTAACTTTAGGATTTAACATTTGGATAACAGTATTTTTATAAAATTAAATTATACAGTATAAAAGTTACTTCCTACTTCTAAATACTTCATTTATAACACTTCAATTTTATCAAAAGACTTTATAGCTGGTAAACCGTTGGAATTGGACAAGGATGCTTTGTATAGATCTGGTTTAGTGAGGGTTAAGATTGCTTGTAAGGATCCAACAAAGATAGGAGATAATTCTGAGGTCTATATCAATCAAGTGGGATACACGATCACTTGGGTTCCTGAATTGGATGAGGCTAGTGACAGCCCCTTCAATGCTGATGATGGGAGTATCAAGTGGGGGGTGATAAGAAGCAGCTGTCTCAGCAACCTAAGATGTTAAAGAAAAGGGTAAACAAATTCAGGAATCTGATGAATCTGCAAATAGTAAGAAAGAGAGGGATAAGACAAATGATGATTCACATACCAAGCATGGTGGAGAGCTGATGGATGAGGAGATGTTTTCTCACAAAGAGGGGAAAGTTGACATTCCTAAGTTTATAGAAGACATCTCTGATGGAGATGATTTAGGTTTCAGTGATGGAGGGGGTCTCATGGATTTGCTGGATTCGAACGCGACTGCTAAACAGATGGACAATCAGAAACTTTGTGAGGAAAGTCAATGGTCAATTGCAGCAATTGCATCTCTCTCACAAGGATTAATTTTACCAACTGATTTCCCTAGTTTGGGTCTGATTGAACGCAAGAAGCCAGAGGGGGATGTGGTTCCAGAGAAGAAAAGAGGCAGGAAGAAGGCCCCTCCAGTGGCGCAAAGGTTTAGCACACGAATTAAACGGGATGGGGTGCCTATACAAGTGAAGGCTCAACAGCGTGCGGATCAACTGAATGATCTAACAGTGGCTACAATTGGTACCAGCTCGACTCAAGGGGGAGATCTCAAGGTGCCTAGGCTTACTGCGTGCAAGGCTAAGTCGCTCATCCACCTAGGCGATGTGCAAAATCAGATAAATGGCGTTTGATCTGAGTTCTATTGTCTTCCAGTTTCTAGCTGTGATAATGGGGCTGTTTCGTGTGTGTTGTCTGTTTTTTTGAGCAGTAAACTCTGTTGTCCTTTGGTAGCTTAGTTGAGAGGGTTTTGTGATCTTGTATGTAAAGTCGGTATCCCCGGCGTAACTTTGTGACCTTTCTTGCTTTCTAGTAAAGCAGGGCTCCCCAATGTTGGGATACCTCTCTTCCAAAAAAAAGACTTTATTTCTATCTCTTACTTATTCTCGATTCACAAATAAAGAAATTTTATTTATTCAATGTCAAGACTTATCATTTTATAATAATATTTTCTTATTAATGAGAAATAATTTAATATTTTATTATTACTACTAATTTATCAATTTTATATTACAAAGAGTTTTTATTTTGTGAAACTGACAAGTATTGACCATGTTCATGTAGGCGTCGGGCGATAGTCGAACAATGACATGACGCGCCTATGCCGGTGCCTAGATTTACCTATTGTTCTATTTCTTGGTTCTAATGTATCTTCCCTTAGTTCTAGGCCTTAGTCACGACTCCAATGTTGATCATATTGAACCTATAGCATTAAAGCATTATTTAATTAAAACATAGGCTCAATATGATCAACATTAGGGTTGTGACTTGCCTTCCTGTACAAATGGAGATAGAGGGATCTCTGGGTAAATACTCTAGCTCCTCGGCGGCGATGTAATCTTCTAGGCACGCAAATCAAGAAAAAACAATTAAAATGAATAAAATAAACAGTACAAATATATCACAGTTGTAGAGAATAAAAAACAATTTTCTAAAATTTGAATGGTGAAATTTGGAGTTAAATTGAAGGAGTTGTGAATTTTAGAAGTTTAAATCAATTTCTAGATTTTATTTTAAATTAAAACTGGCCCTGATCCACGGTGAGCCAGTCCACTGTGAATCCAAGTACTATGCGGTGCGCCGGAGCGATCTCAGTCGTTGGATTGCGATCGGATGTATGCGGGTGACGCGGGATGGTTTAATGAAAATGGGTGGCCTAGATTGCCTGATACCGGTCAACAGAGGTATGACTGAATCTAAGCGCTCGATGCTTGGATCTAATCTGGACCGCACGATGTAGATCCCATAATCTAGATCGAATCTAGCACGCGCACGACACGACTCGGGGTTTTACCGTCTTCTCCAATGATAGCAGTGGGTGACGGTGAGCGTAGCGGTGACGGTGAGCGTAGCGGCGACGACGATGGTCAGAGGCCTAATCTAAGTGTAAAAACGAAAACATAATAGCATAGGAGTCATCATGGTACCAGAGTTGATGCTTGGGGACAACCGAACGTGGTCGACAATGAGCGAGGGAAGTGAGAGTTCTCGGGTTGCTGGTGGCGGAGGTGTTACGATGGTCGTCAGCCCGATCGGAGGCGTGGCCGAGGTCGAAGAGGCAACGACGGTCACAATGGAGTCGATGGCGAGGCGGATGGCGATCTCAACGACGATGAGCGGCTACTGGAGCTGGAGCTGAGGCGGGTGGCGTGGAAAAGGTGTGAGGGCGCTCTAGATTGCAAGGCTTCGACAATTTCGAGTAGCCTAGAGTTCAATGGAGACCAGGATACTTGTAGTGGTCGCCGGTGGCAAAGATGGAAGGCACATAGATGGCAAGCCGAGGGAGTTTACAAATTTTTGGTGAGGAGTTTCCATGCACACAGATCCGGCGATCTCAGGACAAAAACGCGTCGGCAATTAAGGGAAGGTGATCACCAAATCACGGGGAACGCAATCCCGAGGCCAATTTGACGAAAGGGGGCTAGCGAAGGAAGATTTGGGTGGCTAGAGTTTTGGACGGAGCAATTTAGGGGTGACAGGCTCGCAGGGAAGACGGACCCGACAGGTAGTGATGGGCGATCAGCAAGCGCAATACGAGATGCGATCAGTGCCGACAAGTGGGACTGAGGGGCAATGAGAGAGGGGGAAGGGGACTGACAAGTGGGCCCTACTTGTCAATGAGGGCACAGGTGAGATGGGCCAAGCTTGGAGAGAGAATGGAGGAGGGTAGCCCACAGCTATTTAAAATTATTTTTCAATTAAAAATAATTCCTAAAATTCATTTATATTTTATATGTTATCCGCAAAAATCCTGAAAATTATTTAGACTTGAGGAACTTAATATAAATCCCTCAACTCAAATATTGAATTATTTATCATGGTTTTTATTTGTTTGCCATTTTCACCTCCTTCATTATTCACTAATAATTCTTTTATAAAGATTTATATTTCCCCCATTTTATTTTACCTTGAAAATTTGGGATGTTACATTATTCCTTCTGCCCGAGGGCTCCTAGGCGGTGCAGCGTGGGCGTGGGACCAACCTGTTCAGGAGCTATAACTAATAGCTACATAATTTAGAAATAAATTATTTCTAGAAACTTAATAGATACAAAATCTAAAAATAATTTGTTTAAGGAAATTCAGATTTGATGTTTAAGGAGATTCAGATTTGATGTTTAAGGAGATTCAGATTTGAAGAAACAGTCAATGAGTATAAAGCTGATAAAAAAAACTAGAGAAACTATATTTCTACTCTAGATTAGATTCTAGTTCATTTCAGATTTATAACTAATAATTCTCACAATCTAAGTACAAAATCTAAACTATTTAGAGCTTCTATTTCTAATCTTCTAGCGCCCCAGATAGGCCCAGGATCGAGATGCTGAAATAATATTTTCTACGTATTCTGAGTGGTTTTTTGAATCAACTCCTCGAAACAAAACCCTTAGAGAACAAAATTGAGACCAGTGGACCACTCTCGTCAGTCTAGCACTGATCGAGGTTATTGAATTAGAATGCGACGTGAATATGTCCACTTAAAAAATTAACGGTAAGTATTATGTGCATGTGATTATTGAATTAGGAATGTGATGTGAATGTCCAGTATACCGACAAGCAGTAACATCACATAATACTTACCGTCGACTTATAACATTGGCAAATGAGCCTTCACGGTACATATTCACGTATTCCTAATGGTAAAGCATACGCGTATTCCTGCTCCCATCAAACAGCCATGTTGAAGTACATGGGGCATGAAAGCATGTTAATATTATCATGAGTAGAAATGTCGGTACCAAAAGTGCACCTCTTATTCTTAGCATTAACCGAGTTTTCCTCCCAAAGTTCCCATTGTTTGGGACTAAAGATTCCGCAAGGCTTCTGCAACATTCCTTGATATCCTTTGGTGAATCGGTTCCTGCATTTTAACAAAAGAAAGCTCAAGTATATGTTTGTCTGCTAGACAGGAAGCACGGAAACAGACAAGCAGTCCTCATGTACCTGTGTTTCTGGGATCTCCAATTTTGTATGTGTGATTGTTTCAAACAGGAAAATGTACCTGAGGTGGGTATTTAAACAAACTATCATTTAACTAGAACTGAATACCATGCTTGCATCAGATTAATGTACATAGGAATGCACACAAAGCTGTTGGTTGAACTGCGAGAATTACTAGAACAAACTCGTAGAAATAGACATACCGCCAAGCTAGTTCACAAACTAGATCTTCTGGAGCTTCGGGTAGAACCTGTGTTTTTAAAGTAACAAATAAACACGCACTCAACGGAACTGGAATACATTATATTGTGGGCATTCATATTTGATATTTCAACAAGTGGCTAAGGAAAGTGGCATACTGCATCTTCATATGGATTGCAATTGTTCTTGAACCACAGCCTTAAGAACTCCTGGTGAAAATAAAATCACCTCTTGAGCAATTCCATTGCAAATAATTGAGTTTTTTAAGGTGTCAAGTTGCATTATGGAAAATAGCCACATGTATAACTTTGTATAAGCTCAAGAGCAGTCTAGCCGACCTTGTCGACATTTTCAGGTTCAAGAGTAGAATTGAATCTATCTTCATACGAATCAGCAATCCAATATCTGCTGGAGTCAGGAGTGTGTACCTGCTTGTCAGAAAGAGGACAAAGGTTGTTCTGTTAGAAATAATCGTTACATATCTCAGAAGTTATAACAATCATTATGTATCTCAGACATTATCAAACAGATGCACTCAGGAAACTGCTAAGAAAACTATACAGTTTGGTTGGTTCCTGGGAAAACCAGTCTTAGCCTGCCGATGGAAACCAGCTGGTCAAATGATACCTCAAACCCTAGGTACACTACACGCACCAGTAGTCCAGTTCAAAAACGAAAAAAGCTTGATTTGGAATAAGGATCCAATGCTTAACTGCTTGCCAAATGTAAAAAAGGCATGTACTTACGTAAAGGCAGTTTCAAGACAATAATGCAATAAACTGATGTCATGACAAGCATGTTTACATTTATAGAGAAAAAACAGTGAGCTTGTACAAGTTTCAGATCAGGCACGGTATTTTCTTAAGGTCAAATAATACATAGTCCAAAGAGCATTGAATTTGCAGACAAAATATATGCAAGGATAAACTCATGTAAGATATAACCTCATCAATCAACATGATTGTCCCATCAGCAGTTTTTCCAACTCATACTTTGTGTCGACTAGAATTAGTCCATTCTCTAAGGCCACCTCCTGCATAGATTTAAATCAAAGGCTCAAGGCTGAATTTGAGATATTCCAGGTCTTAGCATTGCTAGTGAAATCACAATAGAAGATTAAGATATATGAATGAGTTACCTGCCCATATGCAAATAAGCTTAAGGCTTTGCTTCTTACTTCATCGAAATCTTCCTTTGACATTAGTCCTGAGTTGATAATCTGCAAATACCATGACAGTGCAAGGAGTTCTTTGAATGAAGAAATAAATGCACAGGGAGTTGATGCAGCAACAGAGCAGTCTTTGCATGCTAAAAGAGGCTAGAAATCCTCACAGAGGCACAAAATGCAAATAAAATAGCTCATAAAAAGGAAAATGAGATCCATGAACCATTCAATTCAAAGACCTCCAGATTCCTGCTAACTGTGATAGCTAGACTTCCAAGCAAACGAGAAACTTCTATATCTGACAAGTGACAAACAAATCAGCAAATTCAGTAGTGTAACTTTCTTGACTCTCCAGATTGACAGGCTACAACAAATAGTTTTGTTTAACGCTCACCTTTTCCAAATATACCATGGACCCTATGTAATTCCAATGTGAGACTACCAAGAGCATCTGTTTATCCCCACGCTATGTATTCTAATGTTTTTAGTGGAGTGATTAAAGAGTTAGGCTCTTAAGATTTGTGTTATCATAAAATTAAAAAAAAAGAGAAGTAAATACCTCTTCAGGAGTGACAGGAACATCATGATCTACAGCTTTAGTCGTTGGTGTAAGTATATTCGCAGACAATTTCTCATTCTTTACCATACCTGAACAAAAGAGCGCACTCATTATAAAGAACCAAATAAATTCAAATTGAATGATTATTGGTCTGCATACCATCAGGAAGAACATTTCCACAATAGTTCCTCACACCCTTACTATAAACTGTCCACAAAGATGTATCAGTGCTTCCTGTAACATATCCCCTCACTGAAAAAACACAGAAAGCAAAAATTCATAAGAATGACAAAAACAAAGTGAAGAAAAAACTAACTGATCAATACAACCCACAAGATTCTGTCTGGTATGATTGCAAGCTGGTAGGAGAAAAACCAGTAAATGCAGAAAGCCTTAAGTCTCACCAACAAATTCAACTGGAAAAACTGAACACCTTTTAGCAATTGTCACATTCTTATCAGGAGAAGACACTACTGCATTTGGTGTGATATGGCGGGTCCTATTGAACCACCAAAGGCTTGTCTCATTGAGCACCTGAAAACATCCATATGAAAGCACTTCAAAACAATATATCATGACAGAAATAGTTCCTAATTCAGATATAGTCATCTTTGAGCCTTCAACAGTCTAATACTTCATCACACGGGATAATAAACAACTGGCAAAATTGTAGACATGACTAGGAACAAATGCTTTACATATCCTCAGGTGATTGTCACTTGAAAATTTGAACCTTACTAACAAATACTGCAGTTGCATAAAACAACAAAAGCAGTATAATAAGCAACATCCCAGGTAGTGCTGTATGCTAGCAACCTAGCACCAAAATATCTAGCCACGATAGCATCGGCATGGAAATTGAGCATATGCTTATCAACATTGGCACTCTTCAATAACAACATTCAAGGATCATAGTATCATACCTGCCCCTTGAAAGGTATGGAAGCAAGGACGCGATCGAACGCGCTCTGCCGGTCGGTGGTCACCAGCACCAGGTGCTCCCCGCTCTCGTACACGTCCCTCACCTTCAACGAAAACGACGAGGATCATTCACTACGGCAATCGAGAATCTCCACAGTGGACAACAGGCAATGTGCTCACCTTGCCCTTGGCGGCGAGGCGGAGCCCGGGGACGGCGAGGTGGAGGTTGGTCTCGCCGAGGCAGTTCACCATGGCACCTCGCGCGGCGAGGAGGACGTCGTCGCGGTGGCCCGGGTCTGCCGCCAGGCGAGAGGGCGAAGCGCCGCTCCCGGCGGCCGTGGCCGTTGCGGCGAGGGGTGGGGGACGAGGAAACGACGAGGTGGACATGGAGAGGTTGGGGAAGCGAGTGGAGGGTGAGGAGGAGGTCGGCAGCACAGCTTTGGGCAGCCTCGAGAGGCGGACGGCGGACGGCGGCGCGGAGGGAGACATGGGAAGAGAGCGGCGACGGAGGCTGGGGCTGGGCCGCTGGGGCTTTTGCGGCGGCTGGTTTTTACTGGGCGATGCCGCCGCTGCGGCAGTGGGGCGAGGGGTTTGCATTGGTCGGATATTGTTGAGGGAAATTTGATTATATACACATGGAAATTAAGAATTTATTTAATAAATCTCAACAAAATGTGAAATTTACATAAATCAATAACGTGGGTTAGAAAAGTAAATTCTCAATTTCCATCTAAATGGAGTGTATAATTATTTTTTCCCTATTGTTGAAGACAAATTATGTGAGATTTATATATTCCTAATATCCACAGACTTTACATCTAACTAATCAACTTTGTGCGGTGAGACTTTATTTCTATCTTATTACTTAATTCTAATTTATAAATTAAAAACTTATTCCTTCAATACCTCCTGGGTCTTATTGGATCTTGGAATTAGGCGTATAATTGAGATATTGGAATTGGGTTTTAGGCAATTTGGATATTTGGTTGCTCGACGAATTCAAATCCATTCATGGCATTTGATCTCAATTCCAAATGAATTCATATACAACTAAAAACATCTTCTCACATCTCGACCAAACTACCTTGAATTTGGGTAGAATTTGACAGTGCAGAGCTCATCTCATGCTGTGAAAGGATTGTCCTCGAACTCATCTCTGTCCACTCCACCCATGGGACCTCGTCCTTCGTTGCCTTCTCGATGTGTCTCACGGCCTCTTCTGACATGTTGTATTGGGGACTACTCCCTTGTGTTCTATTGCTTCCTCCACTCATACAACCTCGTTGACATGTTCTCCTATCGATCATCGTCATGTGATTCATACTTTAGGAGCCTCTCTCTCCACGCCTCCTCTGGCTGTCTTTGAGCTCCTCGTCGATGGTTGTGGCTGCCCCATGGAAGAAGACGATGTGGGCGATCGGAAAAAGGAGGAAGGGGAGAAGAAGAATGGAATTATCTCCCCAAACAAACAAGACACATTAATTTATTTTGGGTGAAAATGATATATATAAATATAAAGTCATTCAAATAAATAGTAACAAAATTACGGTCGAATTTTATTTCCGCTTGAAGCTCAAATTCCATTTAATTAATTCAGTTTCACAAACCAAACAGAACCTTATATGTCCTTTACGTATCACTCTGTAATAATAACTAGTATTGTACTCATGCTACGCAACGTTAAAATCAAAAAACGATCATATTAGCAACACTTCACATATGTTGTCTCCTTCTCGAAACTTATCTTGGAACTTTGTTTTATTGCGTGAAGGCAGTGATGATGAACCAGTTGTCAGGAATCCGATTGAAGTAGCGTCTTGGGATAGGGAGGGAATGACGGAGTCGACAACAAGAATGGATGCGGCTGCTAACGACGAGTGGTGGGCGACTAGAGCTCAGCAGGCAACGACAACAAAAATGCACGACACAAGCTCGAGTTTGCGAGGCTAGAGCTGAAATTGATGTTGGGATTCAACCATGGATTCCGGATTTTATAATAAGGCTCTGAAGAAGGAAAGAGGGTGGATATAAAAGGGGATTTTAAGGCTTCTAAAAATAATATTGTGTTATGAATATGTTTCCTATTTATTTACATATTATATGTAAAACTAATCTGATTTCCATAAAACTTCATATATACGAATAACATTACATATATTAATGATTTACGTATAAAACAAATCAGCATACATATATTGATGATTTTCATATATTAAAAAATTTCATATAAACATATCATCTCTCATGTATTGATGAGTTTCATATATTAATAATTGTCATATAAAACAGTTACGGAAAGGGTGATGTGTGGAGAGTGATCCAACGACCGAGAATCTTGATTAGTTGATAAATGACTAGAATTAGTTGATAGTAGATGATGAGCGAGTAAACAACTCGTAAATTATATAATAGGGTATAAATAATAAAAATAAATTACTCGCATCACTTATTTTTTAATTTCATTTTATAATAAAGTATTAAAAACATATAAAATATAAGTGTTGGCGTAATAAATTATTACTCGACAGGAGCCTCAAAGGCTTAGACTTGTGTGAGGTGTTTGAGTTCGAAAATATGTGTATATAGGAGATAATTTTCCCAATAATAATAATGGAATAAGGGGTGGGTAAATAAATACGTTTAGTTTTGATGTTTATAATGTGTATAATCTTGTATAGGTAGAATAGAGTAACAGTGTAACGATCTTTATTTGCCATTACGAGAAAAGAGAACACGACGTCCGTTGAAACGCAGGTTTTGAACGGATATGGAAACTGACTTTTCTCAAGTCTGTTTTTCGTGAAACTATGGCCATAGCAGATGTTTTTCCTACAGAAATCACCATCCCAATCAACCGCACCTGTTAATTACTTACCCTCTGAAATTTCGGTGCATCTTAAGTCTTAACTATTATAACTGCTTACCATGTAAGAAGTATAATTATTTACGTGCATAAGAGCATCTCAAGAGATTGCCTATATCTACTTAAATTTGAATTTAGGTATTTTGTGAAAAATGAAGCTCCGAAAGTTCCTCTAAATGAGTCCTTTTCCTAATCCATTCCCTAAATCACCTTCATCTCTCTCAAATATAGGATTAATTTAGTAAGTCCCTATTTCTATTTGCACATTTTTCTCTTACATGTATATTATTTTTTCTCATACATGTTGTTATAGGTGGACAATACATATTTGAATGCATCATAATTTTACTCAAAATTATTATATATTATAGACCATATTTGTAAGATTTAAAAAACAGTGATCGAAATTATAGGGGAACTGTTGTAGATTAATTAATTTTTAGGATGAGATAGAGTTTAGATGATCCCTATATATAATTTAGGGAATAAAATTTAGAACATTTCTTGGAGATACTCAAGGGTGTAATACTGAGACAAAGTAACTATAGTTTCTATTATTGATCGGTGCAAAACACATGAACATATCACTTAATTTTCCTAGCTGTGGTCCATGTATAAAAATTGGGGCATTTAATTATTGAGGAGCCATGCTGAATAGCGTGGGCTCATGGCTCCAGAAGTGATGAGTCATTGTCAACGATAGTCAAAGAGGACTAAGGAGAGAGAAGATCTGTTGTTTCATGGGCCGCGTGTGACTCAGGTACACGGGCAGCGAGCGACTGTCGGGCAGAGAAGGCTGCGAAGTCGGGCTGGCCCAATTCGGGTGCATGGCCGAAGCAGTAGAGAACCCCATGGGCTGTTTCCAGGACTGACTCAGGTACACGGGCGGTGAGTGATTGCCGGGCTGAGAGAGCTGCGGAGTCGGCCGGCCCAATCCGGGTACCTGGTGCAAAGCTGGTGGATGCTTTGTCAGTTTCGGCGTAAAACTGACAACTGTTGATTCTGTATCCGACTGTCCGAAGAGAAGCCGTAGTCGCTACGAAAACTTAGCTTCCGGATATGTCATCTGTAACTCTAGGCCCACAGTCAGTCAGTTGTGTCTGTAAAAATTCCTAAGGGCAGTAGAGTCTTTTCCTTTATTTTTGAGTCTGTAAAAACCCTAAGGGGCTGGTATAGATATTCCTAGTGTTGGGCTGCCTATAAATAGGACCCCAATCCCTAGGGTTTGGACTACCCTTTTGGCTGAAAATCACATCTACTCTTTGGGTCATTTGTCTCCCATTTCTCTCTCCTGTGTGCGCCGCCAGGCCTGCTCCTCTCTGTTTGTGCATTATTTTTGCCTCTAATCTCTTGGATGCATTAAAGCCTTGGTCCTGGTGAATTATTTGTTGCCATATTGTTCGGTTGGGGAGTTATTGCTTTGGCTACGGGCTGCTGAATTTATTTCATGAGGAGAGCTTCTTCTGTTGCTTTTGTTCTTCACAAACTGAGTACTAGTTCTTGCTGTTGCAAGTAGTACTACTTTCCTGTAGCTACAGTAGTCTGTGCAGTTTTTCACCTTCTATTACACTGCTTTTTGATCGAGGCTGACAGGCTTTGTCATTTTTGGCTGTGTTTCGAGCGAAGCTACTCTCTGTTCGAAGCCCCTCAGTTTCGCGAGGCAGGCTTCGATCTATCTCCTTCGAAGGCTTCGGTCGATCTTCGATATTTGGCTAGTGTTCTGTGTTGCTAAGCTTCGAAGCATTTTTCTGATCGTCAGTAACGCATACTTCGAACAATAGTGCAAAGGGGCTTCCATCCTATCTGTTCGAAGTCCATACTTCGACAAGTTCGAAGTTGGGTTCGAAGCCTGTAGCTCGTTAGGCCTCGCACTGACTTCTGTGAGCGTGTCACCCTTCGCCTCCCTTTTCGGAGCTTACTCTTTTCGAAGGTAGAGCATTGACTTCAGACTTGGTTTTTGTCTGTCGTGTGACAGGCTTCGCTTCTTTGTTCGAAGGTTGTCCGTTTGTGTGTTGTGTTCGAAGCTCTGTTCGAAGGTTTTGCTTCGAAGCTTTGGTTCAAAGTTGTGTTCGAAGTTCTGTCTTCGAAGTGCACACTTCGAAGCAGGCTCCGACTCTGTCACTTTGCTCCGAAGCTTGGTTCGAAGCTGCGTTCGAAGCCTTGACTTCGAAGTACATACTTCGAACCAGGCTCCGTCATTGTATTACTTCGCTCCGAAGTACACTTCGCATCTTGCCACTTCGAACTAGGCTAGACCGTGACACCTTCGGCATCTCGGACAGACCCGTCACCAACCTCCGAAGCAGACCTCGACGTGCGAAGGGGGCTTCGCCAGTTCCGAACAGGAGACAAATTGGACAGTAACTTCTCTTTTCATCTTATACATACTTAGATCATTTCATTGAGAAGTTTAGTCCTGTTACACTTTGTTCATCTGTCTAGTTGCATGCTTTAGTATTACACTGTTATCATCAGTTGCTTCTAGGTTAGAAACCTTTAGACTTAGGCCTTCTGTTCATTTTGCTGCTGCATAGTCTTTTGAGGTGCGTTGGGTGTTGGGAACAGGCCATTGATTCGAAAGAATTTTTTAAGGCGCCCATTCACCCCCCTCTGGTCGCTACTTTCGGTCCTACAAGTGGTATCAGAGCGAGGTTAGGGTTTTTCCATACCTTAACCGGTTCTAAACCCCAGTAGTGACTATGACGTCTCCTGGCAAGGTCCCGTCCTTGGAAGCCTATGGCTATAATTGTTGGAAGACTCGCATGCGAGCCTACCTCTGAGCCAGGGTTCGGACATATGGGACATTTGCGTTCACAGCACGTTTGTCATTTTGCCAGTCGCTGAGCATGGTACTGCTGGTATCATTGCTCAGCATCTGAGCAACAGTAAGGCTGTGAACATTTGTTTCTGGTTTAGGTCCCACTGAGTTTGAGCGTGTGAGTATCTCTCCACTGCGAGAGAGATCTGGGCTACCCTCAAGGCACCATGAGGGAACAGCACAGGTCAAGGCGGCTCTATCAGACCTACCGTCGTGAATATGAGAATTTCACACAGAAGCCGGTGATCTGAATGTTGAGCTTTGTTTGGTCGCTTTCAGTCGATCACAATGTTTAAAATCGCGGGCTATAAAATTTAGCGGAAGACTAGCAAAAAGCTATAGACGTTATAGCGTGGCTATAGCGGGAGCTATGTGCAATAGCGGTGTACAAGAAAACTAACAAAATATATGCTAGAACATGGGTAATTTAAATGATTTTAGATTTTAGTAGATATTTCATACACACTTTGCAAGCATGAGCACAAACAGCATAAGCATGAGAATTTAAAAAAGTACAAACATAAGGTAATATATAAGAATTTCGGTCCACAATCCACATCCAAAGGCCCAACAAAACATGTCATAGGCTCATAGTCATAGTAGAGCAGTTCAATAATCATTCAGAATCTGAATGAGAACTAGAAGCAGATAGCATATCATTGTCATCTTCTCCTTCAGAAGATGAAGCAGATGACTCCTCATCCTCTAGAGTAGGGATCAACTTCTTTCTCTTCATATTCCTAATCTTCTGGCTACATCTCTTTCTTTTTTCCTGTTCTTGAACTACAACTGCAACTCCCTGTGATGATTCTTCAATTTCTCCTTCCTGCTCTTGTCTCCTCTTTTTGGCTCAATGCCTGTGATCCATTCATTGTCTTCATCTTCTAGAACATCAAGAACAGGTTTCTCAATGGGATCTCTATTCTTGTTGTCTTTCTTTTGCCTCAATTTTGAGTTGAATTTCACAAACACAAGGTCCTTCATTCTGTCATGTAGAAGCCTATTGCGTCTCTTTGTGTGGACCTGCAGGTTTGAATTTAGTAAGAAAAGAAGTATGAAGAATTGCACAAATAAACATATAAGTGATAATTCAATATTTCAGTAAGTTAGTTTCATACTTGTTCATGAACTCCAGCATCTCTCACAACCAGAGGAGCTGCATGTCAAACTCAGAATTTTGGCAGCTAATTTTCTGAGGTTTGGTGAACTACTTCCATGATTCAGCCACCACTTAGCTACATTAAAATTTTTATTTTTACATTGCCTTTTAGCAATTTCTTTGCTAAAGGATCCATCACCATCTTGATAATGCTGAAGCTCTTCAATTATGTCCTGAGTGTCTTCATTTGGAACAAGCTTTGTAATGCAAGTTATTAAACCATCTCTAAATGTTCCATCCATCTCTATATCCAACTTGTTTTGATAATAATAGAAAGGGTTCAAGTAGTAACCAGCCCTATGTAAAGGAGTCTTTAGCTTAATGTCCCATCTTCTGTCAATGATTTGAAACACTTCTTGAAATTTACTCTGATCATTGTTAAACCTCCTAGAGATCTCATTCTTAGCCTCAAGTAGACTCCCATACAAGAACCCCATTGCTGGCACATCACTATCCATTCTCCTCAACACAATAGCTAATGGCTCAAAGTAATTGACAGTAGTCTCAACTCCTTTCCAAAAAGTTTCAGACCTCACAATCTTGTTTGCTTTCTTCCCTTTGACCTTGTTTAGGTAGCCTAGTTCATTGAGCTCATTTTCCCTAAAAAGCCTCTGCAATTGCTTCTTGTTATCTAGCAAGCTCTTCAAGTTAAGATAAGCGTAGCAAACCTAGTAATACCACACCTCACCAAATCTCTAGAAAGAAATTTCCTCATCAGGTTCAAAACTCTAGTATGGGCATACAAAAACACAGTCAAGCACTTTGCTTTGTTAATTGTCTCTGCAACTAATGGCAACTTTCCTATATCTTCTAGCATTAGATCAATGGTATGGGCAGCACAACCATTCCAGAAAATAGAGGGGTGCTTTGCTTTCAATAAACTTGCTGCTGTCTCATTGGGTCTTGCATTGTCAGTCACAACTTGAATTACATTATGCACCCCTATATCTTCAATACATCTATCAACCAGTTCAAAAATGTATTTGCCATCTTTCTTCACAGCTGAGCAATCCACTGAATCAAGAAAACAACACCATATGCACTATGAACCACCAAATCATCACACCTCTACCTCTCTTGTCTGTCCAAGCATCTGTCATAACTGTACATCCATTTAGCTCCCAAGACTCCTTGTGTGACTTCAATGACTCTAGCACTTTTGTCTTCCTTTTCTGTAAGAATTTCCCACTCATCTCATATGGACTTGGTCCTCTCAAGTTTCTGCCAAAGTCTCCAATAGCCTCAAGCATAAGATCAAAACTTGGAAGTGTGACAGTGTTGTGTGGAATACCTGCTTCATAAAAAACTGGCATATGTACTCACATGCTCTGTCCCTTTTCTCTTCCCTTTTTTCAGTTGATATCTTAGATTCTACCTTATTAGCAACAACACATTTGCCCTTCCTTGTAGCCACTATTTTCCGGTGTCAGTTTACAGAACCTATCAATAGGACCACCTGAAGAGCCACATTTTCCTGTCACCTTCTTCAACACAACAACTGAATTGCCATCTTCATCACTATGTTCTTCTCCTTCTGATTGGCTCAAGTCAACTTCAGCTCTATAATCTTCTTTATCCCTAGCCTTCCTTTGCTTGTTATCCAATTTATTGAGAGCAACTTAATCATTTCTGCTTTCACATCAGATGGAACTTTATCACACTTTGCAACATTGGACTTAGGAACATTACCAAGGTGGTATTTGATTCTAGTTATTCCACCGTGATAAATATTTTACAATAGTTGCACTTTAGAGAATTTTTCTTGTTCGCATCTGGCATTGTGCAGTGCTTCCAAGCTGGGTCAGATGCTTCAACAACAGAATTATGTGTTTGTTGTGCTGTGGATGCAGTGCTAGATAAGCCTACATAGTACACAAAGATTCAATTCACTAATCAAAATCTATCACTACACCAGCTAGAAATCTCATAGGGGAAAGAACTTGCCTTGGCCGCTTGCTATTGGCGCACTCTGATCTTGACTTGGATTATGTCCGCTTGGCTCAGACATTGTTCTCGGCCGCCGTCTTGCAGGGGCAGATGCTTGTTGGCAGTATCAAGTGAGGGCGTGAGGAAGCTGCCCGTCGGAGCCGCCTTCGGAGGGCGTGGGAAGCTGCCCGTCAGAGCCGCCGTCGGAGGGTGTGAGGAAGCTCCTGGAGGCTTCACGCTGCTTGGAATGTGCTATCTAGGGTTGGATTGTGATTGGGCTTCTTTTTTTTGGCCCACGACCACAAACCTGAGAATAGCGCAGCTACACATTCGCTACGCTATGCAGTTTAGCGGCGATATTGCGGGCTATAGCGGTGGTAGCGGAGATAGCGCAAATATGCAATATCTTCGCGGCAGCTTCTTCTAGCCGCTATAGCGGCGCTATTTAGGCGCTATAGCCCGCTATTTTTTACACTGGTCGATCATTAACAAGCTTCGGGACAACAAGGCTGAGGGTGCTCAGTTAGTCTCAGATCATGAGCAGGCGCTCAAGGTTCTCCATACCTTGGACCCAAAGATCTGGGAGATCAAGGTATCCTCTATCGTTGAGAGCACTTCTTACGATACCTTGACCATTTCTGAGTTGTTTAGCAAGTTGAAGGCCACTGAGGTAGATATCCAGTTGAGATCAAATCTCACTGGTTCTGGATCAAAATCCCTGGCCCTTGCTACACCTTCAGTTGATCCCTCTGCTGTGAGTTGTGCTGGGTTCTCTTTGATGTCTATCACTGAGGACCAGCTTGAGTTGTTGGGAGATGATGATTTGTGTCTCTTTAACAACCGGGTGCATCGTGTCTATGATAAGAGAATGTTCAAAAGACACGGCACAAAATCCAGATGCTTTGAATGTGGTGATCCAGGACACTTCATCGCCGACTGCCCCAAGCGCAGTGGATACAAAAGGGCACCGGCAGCAGCTTCCACGACTCCGGCAAGCACGAGAACCCCTCCTTCAACAAGGGCAAGCCGAAGACTCGTTTCTTCAAGAAGGCCCTGAAGGACTACCGGCGAGAGAACAAGAAGCGCGACAAGGCCTTCTTCGCCGAGATGGAGAAGAGCTAAAATTTAGGAGTGTTTCGATTTGGGGCTAAAATTTTAGGAGGTGTTTCGATTTGGTATCAAAAGGAGTATATAAGCTTTATTTAGGAGGTGTTTCGATTTGGGGCTAAAATTTTAGTCTCTGTCACATCGAATATTTATATATTATTTTAGTATTACACGTAGATTATTTACAAAATCTATTCATAATCAGGAATTATTCACGAGACGAATCTAAAAAACCTAATTATGCCATGATTTGATAATGTGATGCTACTGTAACATTTGCTAATTATGAATTAATTATTCTTAATAAATTCGTACGTCTCATGAATTATCCTCCGATTCTGCAATATTTTTTATAATTAGATCATATTTAGTCATTCAAATTGATGTACAAATATCCAAATTCGCACGGTGCATGAATCACGATCGATCGAGAAGAATCGAAATATTTTAAGACTCCGTAGAAGCTTAATTTCCCTGTGGGCACGGAAACGTCATAAAAATAAAAATCGACAGGAAAAGCCATAGCAATTTTCCTGACGGTGTTTCACAGTAAATACCCGCCAGGGATGGAGCGACAAGGAAATTTTATTTCCCTGACGGCTAATCTATTTCGCTGTCAGTGAGAACATTTTTTGACGGTTTTCCCCCGACAGGAAATTTTAGCGTTGTTTTTTGATTTAGATTTCTATCTCTGTAAAGTTATGTAGACAGGAAAATTCATTTTTATCGTCAGTAAAAACATTTTTCTGACAGGCTGGATCTTTTTCCGTGTCGGATGTGGACGTTTTTCCTGGACGCTACCATCAGGATTTAGCCCGAATTTTCCTGTCGGCTTAAATGAAACAAACAGGAAATAGGACTCAGTATCCTGTGGGCTTGAACCGACAGGGAAACGTATTTTTCTGTCACAATTAATTTAATACTTGATTATAAACAAATTTTACAAATGGATTAAAAGATATAATTTCATAGAGTACTGACTTGCCAATCTATTGTTTTTATTTAGTTTCATTGTTTTTTTAGTGTAGCCGTTTTTTATAAGGAATTTTGTAAACATGTCATTACAATCTTCTGTAATTTGAAAAATGCAACTGTCAGTGACTGTGGTAGGTCCCATCTGTCAGTGACACGCCGATAGCATATTTCAAAACCGTAAAAATTATAATGACATGGAAAAATTTGGCCCTTTTATAATCATAAAACAGTAGTTCAGATCATAGTGTCTATGTATCTTAATCTCTCTTTTTCTTTAGACATAACTGATATCTCCCTAATTGATAGTTTTATAAAAATAAATTTATACCCATCAATATCTTTTCTCTTTCTCTCTCAATCCCTTATTTGCTTCATTTATATTGTATAAAGCTGGTTTCTTATCAGGATATTATTTCTTGCTCGTTCTCTTTAAAAGTTTTTTGTTTTTTGGATGTATGGGAATACTAATCTAAACAATTTTTCTTGGAAAATCTTGTGCTAAACAAGAAGGATAGGAGGGAAATCACACCAACGTCAGATGATGCTGTTCCGGCTGGTATGGTAATTGGTAAATGGTAAGCCTATATAATTATAACGAGGTGATTTATGACTATTTATGATAAAAACTGTTTTAGAAATACTTAATTTTACAGAGTTTCGAATAAAATAGATCGGTAAAAAAATTGGTCCAGACCAATGCACCATGCTGTAAACATAATTGTGTTTTGTTTTTCATAAAAATAGACCAAAGCTTATATGCTCTAACATTCAATTTACAAGAAAACAATAAATTTCATACCAAAATTTGTTATCATTGTATATTTTTTATATTCTTACATTTTTCTTTTTCATATAATTTTATTTTTTCTACATTGTTATATTGTTTATATTTTTTTGAATTTTTAAAACTGATCGGTTTTGGACAATATTACGTGACCAAGCCAAAATAAGTCAGCTAAGTGAATTCCAGCGAGCTGAGAACGAGGCAACACGCATGTGTGTAAGGGAAGCAGCTACTCTAGTGTCGTTTGGCACGGATCCGATGATACGAAGTCCTCCAACACTATGAAAGTAGACCCTATTTCATATGGAGCCCACCTCTAAAACCTCCTCCAATACTTATCTGATCAAAATCGGACGGTACTAGGGTTGACTTCCTCCTCTTCGTGGAGTTGATTCTCTCGACTGCGTGCGGGGGGTCTCATTTCGTGTGTAAGTGTGTCTGTGTGTGTATATAGGTGTGCTCGAGCGACGCTGATGGCAGTGCGAGCGAGAAAGCAAATAAGCACAAGCCTAGCTAGCTAGCTTGCTAGAGCAAATTGTTTAAGATGTCGTTCAACGACGACGAGCAGAGTCATCCGGCGTCGAACAACAACGGCGGGCCGTCCAGGCTGCCGGGGATCACCGGCGTGCCGGTGGGGCAGGTGCAGCTGACCAAGTACCACAACAAAGAGGCGCCTCTCGCCCCCAACGAGCAGGAGGTTCTGCTCGAGCTCAAGGGAGTCTCCTCCGCCGTCTCCCGTGCCGGCTTGGACCTCATCGCCGTCCTCGACGTCAGCGGCAGCATGGCCGGCGACAAGCTCGACAAGGTGAAGGCCGCTCTGCTCTTCGTCATCCGCAAGCTCACCGACGAAGACCGCCTCTCTATCGTCACCTTCTCCAACAGGGCCGCCCGCCTCTGCCCGCTGCGCTTCGTCACCGAGGCTGCCCAGGCCGACCTCAAGGCCCTCGTAGGCGGTCTCGTCGCCGACGGCGGCACCAACATCAAGGCTGGCCTCGAGACCGGCCTCGCCGTCGCCGCAGGCCGCAGGCTCACCGCCGGGCGAGCTGTGAACATCTTGCTCATGTCCGACGGGCAGCAGAACGACGGCGACGCCAGGCATGCACCCGGGAACGTGCCCATCCACACCTTCGGGTTCGGCGCCGACCACGACCCCGCCGTCCTGGAGGCCGTCGCGAAAAAGAGCAGGGAAGGGTTGTTCCACTACGTGGCCGACGGAGTGAACTTGACGGCGCCATTCTCGCAGCTCCTGGGCGGCCTCCTGACCATCATCGCACAGGACCTGGAGCTGACCATCACGAGGTTCGACGACGAGGCCACCATCAAAAGGGTGGACGCCGGGACGTACCCTCAGAGCAGCGCCGGCAACGGATCCTCCGTGACGGTCCAGTTCGGGACGCTGTACAGCACGGAGGTCCGGCGGGTGATGGTGTACCTGGAACTCGTGGACAGCACGATGTTATCCCGGTACGACGCGTTAGTGGTGGAGGTCCAGTTCAGCTACAGCCTGCAGGGGACGACGTGCTTTCCACCCCGACCCGGTTGTCATCGGGCGCAGCGGGAGCGCGCCCGACCCGGCCGAGGCGCCGAAGAAACAGTGAGGTGCAGACGGAGATGGCTCGCCTGCAGCACGCCGAGTCGATCCGGGAGGCGAGGAGCATGGCAGACGGGAATAGCTGGGAGCAGGGCGCGTTCAGCTGGTGGACGCGCAGAACGCGCTGGAGGACATCCTTGACCAGGCGAACCCGATGGTGGACATGCTCCGGGAGGAGCTGGCGCAGCTGCTCCGGCTCATGGGAGACGCAGGAGCTCTACAACAAGCAGGGTCGCCCCTACGCCATTTCCTCGCTCGCTTCCCCGACAGGCAGCGCTTCGCCGCCGTTGAGACGCCGAGGCCGTCCGGCTGTTCGCGACGCCTCGCATGGACGCGTACCTGGAGCAGGCCAAGAAGTTCGACGAGGACCCCGAGGCGCCGCTGCCGTCGGCGGCGGCGGACCTGAAGCAGGAGGTGGCGGCGAACCCGCTGGGGCCGCTGGCCGGGCAGCTGACCTTCTACATAAAGTCGGCCATCCAGGCTTTGCAGGCCATCGACAAGATCTGCAGCGCTGCTGCCAGCTCCAACTAGCCCCGTTCCTGCAACTACTTACATCCTCCGTTCATGCCGTCCAGCCCGTCCCTAATAAGCGGCACCTTGCCATAGTCGCATACCATCTGTCATCATTTAAATTGTCTCGAACTTGCTTTTTCTTAGTCGGTATAATTAGTATTTCTGGGTATTGGATACGTATTTCGTTTCAGTATTGGTTGAATATAATCAAATCAAAACCATATTGTTTGCGTAATATAGAACTATGGAACAGATTTTGCGCATAGAACCTCGAAGGCTTGAAATATCAACAAGGGTTCAAATAACGTTTAAGACCTCTGAAACTAAGACCTCAGCCTTACAACATAAGATAAGTTGTATTGATTGATAGTACAAGAGTTTGATCCCCTCTCAAAAAGGAGGGTATTTATGATGTGTTTGACAAGGTTCTAGCTTCAGCTTATTTATCATGTGAAGCTGAAGTCAATCCAAACGTTTTTCTTGAAGAGTGGATCCCGCTGAGAATGCTCCAGAAAAATGAACCAGAGTGGTGTGGTAGGGTCTAGCTAGCTTCAAGTGCTCTACTCCAGCTTTAGTATAGATTTTAGGATCTGGAGCTCTACCAAACAGACTCTTATAAGGATGATAACAACAAGATAATACTAGTTTATCCCCTACGCATAACTAACTATTACAATATGAAACATATAAATTACATATGAATAATTTAATACACTCTGTTTGAACAAGTCAAAGTGCACGTTTTTGTCGAGAGACAAAGAGGCCCATAATTTCGATGTGACCTCCGAGTGATTTCAACATGGGCAGCCCTATAGTGAAGGGGGCTTGGCATATCAAGCAGCTTCGAGCCCAAACCCACTCTCGTAGAAAAGGGCTTCCAAATACTTGTTATTATTGTCAAAGTCTTGCTAGGACACAGTTATTTCTCCTCAACAACTATCATATCTTACGAGGAGATGTGTTTGATTTGATCTGATATTATTCGATTCGTTCTAAAATATAATGTTTTTAGGCTTAGACATATGTATTAAATATATATGTAAAAAGATACAATATCTAAAAGTAATTAGGTAAAGTGATAGATATAATGTCCAATGACACAACGAATACTTTAAAAATAATCTTTTAGTAGTAGATTGTTATACTCGGGAGAAATTTTAAACTTTAAAATATACTATATTTTTAAGCGGATGGAGTACTAACATCCGTTCACAATACCTACAGTTTTTAACTTAGGATTTAACATTTGGATAACAGTATTTTTATAAAATTAATATACAGTATAAAGTTACTTCCTACTTCTAAATACTTCATTTATAACACTTCAATTTTATCAAAAGACTTTATAGCTGGTAAACCGTTGGAATTGGACAAGGATGCTTTGTATAGATCTGGTTTAGTGAGGGTTAAGATTGCTTGTAAGGATCCAACAAAGATAGGAGATAATTCTGAGGTCTATATCAATCAAGTGGGATACACGATCACTTGGGTTCCTGAATTGGATGAGGCTAGTGACAGCCCCTTCAATGCTGATGATGGGAGTATCAAGTGGGGGGTGATAAGAAGCAGCTGTCTCAGCAACCTAAAGATGTTAAAGAAAAGGGTAACAAATTCAGGAATCTGATGAATCTGCAAATAGTAAGAAGAGAGGGATAAGACAAATGATGATTCACATACCAAGCATGGTGGAGAGCTGATGGATGAGGAGATGTTTTCTCACAAAGAGGGGAAAGTTGACATTCCTAAGTTTATAGAAGACATCTCTGATGGAGATGATTTAGGTTTCAGTGATGGAGGGGGGTCTCATGGATTTGCTGGATTCGAACGCGACTGCTAAACAGATGGACAATCAGAAACTTTGTGAGGAAAGTCAATGGTCAATTGCAGCAATTGCATCTCTCTCACAAGGATTAATTTTACCACTGATTTCCCTAGTTTGGGTCTGATTGAACGCAAGAAGCCAGAGGGGGATGTGGTTCCAGAGAAGAAAGAGGCAGGAAGAAGGCCCCTCCAGTGGCGCAAAGGTTTAGCACACGAATTAAACGGGATGGGGTGCCTATACAAGTGAAGGCTCAACAGCGTGCGGATCAACTGAATGATCTAACAGTGGCTACAATTGGTACCAGCTCGACTCAAGGGGAGATCTCAAGGTGCCTAGGCTTACTTGCGTGCAAGGCTAAGTCGCTCATCCACCTAGGCGATGTGCAAAATCAGATAAATGGCGTTTGATCTGAGTTCTATTGTCTTCCAGTTTCTAGCTGTGATAATGGGGCTGTTTCGTGTGTGTTGTCTGTTTTTTGAGCAGTAACTCTGTTGTCCTTTGGTAGCTTAGTTGAGAGGGTTTTGTGATCTTGTATGTAAAGTCGGTATCCCCGGCGTAACTTTGTGACCTTTCTTGCTTTCTAGTAAAGCAGGGCTCCCCAATGTTGGGATACCTCTCTTCCAAAAAAAAGACTTTATTTCTATCTCTTACTTATTCTCGATTCACAAATAAAGAAATTTTATTTATTCAATGTCAAGACTTATCATTTTATAATAATATTTTCTTATTAATGAGAAATATTTAATATTTTATTATTACTACTAATTTATCAATTTTATATTACAAAGAGTTTTTTATTTGTGAAACTGACAAGTATTGACCATGTTCATGTAGGCGTCGGGCGATAGTCGAACAATGACATGACGCGCCTATGCCGGTGCCTAGATTTACCTATTGTTCTATTCTTGGTCTAATGTATCTTCCCTTAGTTCTAGGCCTTAGTCACGACTCCAATGTTGATCATATTGAACCTATAGCATTAAAGCATTATTTAATTAAAACATAGGCTCAATATGATCAACATTAGGGTTGTGACTTGCCTTCCTGTACAAATGGAGATAGAGGGATCTCTGGGTAAATACTCTAGCTCCTCGGCGGCGATGTAATCTTCTAGGCACGCAAATCAAGAAAAAACAATTAAAATGAATAAAATAAACAGTACAATATATCACAGTTGTAGAGAATAAAAAACAATTTTCTAAAATTTGAATGGTGAAATTTGGAGTTAAATTGAAGGAGTTGTGAATTTTAGAAGTTTAAATCAATTTCTAGATTTTATTTTAAATTAAAACTGGCCCTGATCCACGTGAGCCAGTCCACTGTGAATCCAAGTACTATGCGGTGCGCCGGAGCGATCTCAGTCGTTGGATTGCGATCGGATGTATGCGGGTGACGCGGGATGGTTTAATGAAAATGGGTGGCCTAGATTGCCTGATACCGGTCAACAGAGGTATGACTGAATCTAAGCGCTCGATGCTTGGATCTAATCTGGACCGCACGATGTAGATCCCATAATCTAGATCGAATCTAGCACGCGCACGACACGACTCGGGGTTTTTACCGTCTTCTCCAATGATAGCAGTGGGTGACGGTGAGCGTAGCGGTGACGGTGAGCGTAGCGGCGACGACGATGGTCAGAGGCCTAATCTAAGTGTAAAAACGAAAACATAATAGCATAGGAGTCATCATGGTACCAGAGTTGATGCTTGGGGACAACCGAACGTGGTCGACAATGAGCGAGGGAAGTGAGAGTTCTCGGGTTGCTGGTGGCGGAGGTGTTACGATGGTCGTCAGCCCGATCGGAGGCGTGGCCGAGGTCGAAGAGGGCAACGACGGTCACAATGGAGTCGATGGCGAGGCGGATGGCGATCTCAACGACGATGAGCGGCTACTGGAGCTGGAGCTGAGGCGGTGGCGTGGAAAAGGTGTGAGGGCGCTCTAGATTGCAAGGCTTCGACAATTTCGAGTAGCCTAGAGTTCAATGGAGACCAGGATACTGTAGTGGTCGCCGGTGGCAAAGATGGAAGGCACATAGATGGCAAGCCGAGGGAGTTTACAAATTTTTGGTGAGGAGTTTCCATGCACACAGATCCGGCGATCTCAGGACAAAAAACGCGTCGGCAATTAAGGGAAGGTGATCACCAAATCACGGGGAACGCAATCCCGAGGCCAATTTGACGAAAGGGGGCTAGCGAAGGAAGATTTGGGTGGCTAGAGTTTTGGACGGAGCAATTTAGGGGTGACAGGCTCGCAGGGAAGACGGACCCGACAGGTAGTGATGGGCGATCAGCAAGCGCAATACGAGATGCGATCAGTGCCGACAAGTGGGACTGAGGGGCAATGAGAGAGGGGGAAGGGGACTGACAAGTGGGCCCTACTTGTCAATGAGGGCACAGGTGAGATGGGCCAAGCTTGGAGAGAGAATGGAGGAGGGTAGCCCACAGCTATTTAAAATTATTTTTCAATTAAAAATAATTCCTAAAATTCATTTATATTTTATATGTTATCCGCAAAAATCCTGAAAATTATTTAGACTTGAGGAACTTAATATAAATCCCTCAACTCAAATATTGAATTATTTATCATGGTTTTTATTTGTTTGCCATTTTCACCTCCTTCATTATTCACTAATAATTCTTTTATAAAGATTATATTTCCCCCATTTTATTTTACCTTGAAAATTTGGGATGTTACATTATTCCTTCTGCCCGAGGGCTCCTAGGCGGTGCAGCGTGGGCGTGGGACAACCTGTTCAGGAGCTATAACTAATAGCTACATAATTTAGAAATAAATTATTTCTAGAAACTTAATAGATACAAAATCTAAAAATAATTTGTTTAAGGAAATTCAGATTTGATGTTTAAGGAGATTCAGATTTGATGTTTAAGGAGATTCAGATTTGAAGAAACAGTCAATGAGTATAAAGCTGATAAAAAAAACTAGAGAAACTATATTTCTACTCTAGATTAGATTCTAGTTCATTTCAGATTTATAACTAATAATTCTCACAATCTAAGTACAAAATCTAAACTATTTAGAGCTTCTATTTCTAATCTTCTAGCGCCCCAGATAGGCCCAGGATCGAGATGCTGAAAATAATATTTTCTACGTATTCTGAGTGGTTTTTTGAATCAACTCCTCGAAACAAAACCCTTAGAGAACAAATTGAGACCAGTGGACCACTCTCGTCAGTCTAGCACTGATCGAGGTTATTGAATTAGAAATGCGACGTGAATATGTCCACTTAAAAAATTAACGGTAAGTATTATGTGCATGTGATTATTGAATTAGGAATGTGATGTGAATGTCCAGTATACCGACAAGCAGTAACATCACATAATACTTACCGTCGACTTATAACATTGGCAAATGAGCCTTCACGGTACATATTCACGTATTCCTAATGGTAAAGCATACGCGTATTCCTGCTCCCATCAAACAGCCATGTTGAAGTACATGGGGCATGAAAGCATGTTAATATTATCATGAGTAGAAATGTCGGTACCAAAGTGCACCTCTTATTCTTAGCATTAACCGAGTTTTCCTCCCAAAGTTCCCATTGTTTGGGACTAAAGATTCCGCAAGGCTTCTGCAACATTCCTTGATATCCTTTGGTGAATCGGTTCCTGCATTTTAACAAAAGAAAGCTCAAGTATATGTTTGTCTGCTAGACAGGAAGCACGGAAACAGACAAGCAGTCCTCATGTACCTGTGTTTCTGGGATCTCCAATTTTGTATGTGTGATTGTTTCAAACAGGAAAATGTACCTGAGGTGGGTATTTAAACAAACTATCATTTAACTAGAACTGAATACCATGCTTGCATCAGATTAATGTACATAGGAATGCACACAAAGCTGTTGGTTGAACTGCGAGAATTACTAGAACAAACTCGTAGAAATAGACATACCGCCAAGCTAGTTCACAAACTAGATCTTCTGGAGCTTCGGGTAGAACCTGTGTTTTTAAAGTAACAAATAAACACGCACTCAACGGAACTGGAATACATTATATTGTGGGCATTCATATTTGATATTTCAACAAGTGGCTAAGGAAAGTGGCATACTGCATCTTCATATGGATTGCAATTGTTCTTGAACCACAGCCTTAAGAACTCCTGGTGAAAATAAAATCACCTCTTGAGCAATTCCATTGCAAATAATTGAGTTTTTTAAGGTGTCAAGTTGCATTATGGAAAATAGCCACATGTATAACTTTGTATAAGCTCAGAGCAGTCTAGCCGACCTTGTCGACATTTTCAGGTTCAAGAGTAGAATTGAATCTATCTTCATACGAATCAGCAATCCAATATCTGCTGGAGTCAGGAGTGTGTACCTGCTTGTCAGAAAGAGGACAAAGGTTGTTCTGTTAGAAATAATCGTTACATATCTCAGAAGTTATAACAATCATTATGTATCTCAGACATTATCAAACAGATGCACTCAGGAAACTGCTAAGAAAACTATACAGTTTGGTTGGTTCCTGGGAAAACCAGTCTTAGCCTGCCGATGGAAACCAGCTGGTCAAATGATACCTCAAACCCTAGGTACACTACACGCACCAGTAGTCCAGTTCAAAAACGAAAAAGCTTGATTTGGAATAAGGATCCAATGCTTAACTGCTTGCCAAATGTAAAAAAGGCATGTACTTACGTAAAGGCAGTTTCAAGACAATAATGCAATAAACTGATGTCATGACAAGCATGTTTACATTTATAGAGAAAAAACAGTGAGCTTGTACAAGTTTCAGATCAGGCACGGTATTTTCTTAAGGTCAAATAATACATAGTCCAAAGAGCATTGAATTTGCAGACAAAATATATGCAAGGATAAACTCATGTAAGATATAACCTCATCAATCAACATGATTGTCCCATCAGCAGTTTTTCCAAACTCATACTTTGTGTCGACTAGAATTAGTCCATTCTCTAAGGCCACCTCCTGCATAGATTTAAATCAAAGGCTCAAGGCTGAATTTGAGATATTCCAGGTCTTAGCATTGCTAGTGAAATCACAATAGAAGATTAAGATATATGAATGAGTTACCTGCCCATATGCAAATAAGCTTAAGGCTTTGCTTCTTACTTCATCGAAATCTTCCTTTGACATTAGTCCTGAGTTGATAATCTGCAAATACCATGACAGTGCAAGGAGTTCTTTGAATGAAGAAATAAATGCACAGGGAGTTGATGCAGCAACAGAGCAGTCTTTGCATGCTAAAAGAGGCTAGAAATCCTCACAGAGGCACAAAATGCAAATAAAATAGCTCATAAAAAGGAAAATGAGATCCATGAACCATTCAATTCAAAGACCTCCAGATTCCTGCTAACTGTGATAGCTAGACTTCCAAGCAAACGAGAAACTTCTATATCTGACAAGTGACAAACAAATCAGCAAATTCAGTAGTGTAACTTTCTTGACTCTCCAGATTGACAGGCTACAACAAATAGTTTTGTTTAACGCTCACCTTTTCCAAATATACCATGGACCCTATGTAATTCCAATGTGAGACTACCAAGAGCATCTGTTTATCCCCACGCTATGTATTCTAATGTTTTTAGTGGAGTGATTAAAGAGTTAGGCTCTTAAGATTTGTGTTATCATAAAATTAAAAAAAAAAGAGAAGTAAATACCTCTTCAGGAGTGACAGGAACATCATGATCTACAGCTTTAGTCGTTGGTGTAAGTATATTCGCAGACAATTTCTCATTCTTTACCATACCTGAACAAAAGAGCGCACTCATTATAAGAACCAAATAAATTCAAATTGAATGATTATTGGTCTGCATACCATCAGGAAGAACATTTCCACAATAGTTCCTCACACCCTTACTATAAACTGTCCACAAAGATGTATCAGTGCTTCCTGTAACATATCCCCTCACTGAAAAAACACAGAAAGCAAAAATTCATAAGAATGACAAAAACAAAGTGAAGAAAAAACTAACTGATCAATACAACCCACAAGATTCTGTCTGGTATGATTGCAAGCTGGTAGGAGAAAAACCAGTAAATGCAGAAAGCCTTAAGTCTCACCAACAAATTCAACTGGAAAAACTGAACACCTTTTAGCAATTGTCACATTCTTATCAGGAGAAGACACTACTGCATTTGGTGTGATATGGCGGGTCCTATTGAACCACCAAAGGCTTGTCTCATTGAGCACCTGAAAACATCCATATGAAAGCACTTCAAAACAATATATCATGACAGAAATAGTTCCTAATTCAGATATAGTCATCTTTGAGCCTTCAACAGTCTAATACTTCATCACACGGGATAATAAACAACTGGCAAAATTGTAGACATGACTAGGAACAAATGCTTTACATATCCTCAGGTGATTGTCACTTGAAAATTTGAACCTTACTAACAAATACTGCAGTTGCATAAAACAACAAAAGCAGTATAATAAGCAACATCCCAGGTAGTGCTGTATGCTAGCAACCTAGCACCAAAATATCTAGCCACGATAGCATCGGCATGGAAATTGAGCATATGCTTATCAACATTGGCACTCTTCAATAACAACATTCAAGGATCATAGTATCATACCTGCCCCTTGAAAGGTATGGAAGCAAGGACGCGATCGAACGCGCTCTGCCGGTCGGTGGTCACCAGCACCAGGTGCTCCCCGCTCTCGTACACGTCCCTCACCTTCAACGAAAACGACGAGGATCATTCACTACGGCAATCGAGAATCTCCACAGTGGACAACAGGCAATGTGCTCACCTTGCCCTTGGCGGCGAGGCGGAGCCCGGGGACGGCGAGGTGGAGGTTGGTCTCGCCGAGGCAGTTCACCATGGCACCTCGCGCGGCGAGGAGGACGTCGTCGCGGTGGCCCGGGTCTGCCGCCAGGCGAGAGGGCGAAGCGCCGCTCCCGGCGGCCGTGGCCGTTGCGGCGAGGGGTGGGGGACGAGGAAACGACGAGGTGGACATGGAGAGGTTGGGGAAGCGAGTGGAGGGTGAGGAGGAGGTCGGCAGCACAGCTTTGGGCAGCCTCGAGAGGCGGACGGCGGACGGCGGCGCGGAGGGAGACATGGGAAGAGAGCGGCGACGGGAGGCTGGGGCTGGGCCGCTGGGGCTTTTGCGGCGGCTGGTTTTTACTGGGCGATGCCGCCGCTGCGGCAGTGGGGCGAGGGGTTTTGCATTGGTCGGGATATTGTTGAGGGAAATTTGATTATATACACATGGAAATTAAGAATTTATTTAATAAATCTCAACAAAATGTGAAATTTACATAAATCAATAACGTGGGTTAGAAAAGTAAATTCTCAATTTCCATCTAAATGGAGTGTATAATTATTTTTTCCCTATTGTTGAAGACAAATTATGTGAGATTTATATATTCCTAATATCCACAGACTTTACATCTAACTAATCAACTTTGTGCGGTGAGACTTTATTTCTATCTTATTACTTAATTCTAATTTATAAATTAAAAAATTATTCCTTCAATACCTCCTGGGTCTTATTTGGATCTTGGAATTAGGCGTATAATTGAGATATTGGAATTGGGTTTAGGCAATTTGGATATTTGGTTGCTCGACGAATTCAAATCCATTCATGGCATTTGATCTCAATTCCAAATGAATTCATATACAACTAAAAACATCTTCTCACAATCTCGACCAAACTACCTTGAATTTGGGTAGAATTTGACAGTGCAGAGCTCATCTCATGCTGTGAAAGGATGTCCTCGAACTCATCTCTGTCCACTCCACCCATGGGACCTCGTCCTTCGTTGCCTTCTCGATGTGTCTCACGGCCTCTTCTGACATGTTGTATTTGGGGACTACTCCCTTGTGTTCTATTGCTTCCTCCACTCATACAACCTCGTTGACATGTTCTCCTATCGATCATCGTCATGTGATTCATACTTTAGGAGCCTCTCTCTCCACGCCTCCTCTGGCTGTCTTTGAGCTCCTCGTCGATGGTTGTGGCTGCCCCATGGAAGAAGACGATGTGGGCGATCGGAAAAAGGAGGAAGGGAGAAGAAGAATGGAATTATCTCCCCCAAACAAACAAGACACATTAATTTATTTTGGTTGAAAATGATATATATAAATATAAAGTCATTCAAATAAATAGTAACAAAATTACGGTCGAATTTTATTTCCGCTTGAAGCTCAAATTCCATTTAATTAATTCAGTTTCACAAACCAAACAGAACCTTATATGTCCTTTACGTATCACTCTGTAATAATAACTAGTATTGTACTCATGCTACGCAACGTTAAAAATCAAAAAACGATCATATTAGCAACACTTCACATATGTTGTCTCCTTCTCGAAACTTATCTTGGAACTTTGTTTTATTGCGTGAAGGCAGTGATGATGAACCAGTTGTCAGGAATCCGATTGAAGTAGCGTCTTGGGATAGGGAGGGAATGACGGAGTCGACAACAAGAATGGATGCGGCTGCTAACGACGAGGGTGGGCGACTAGAGCTCAGCAGGCAACGACAACAAAAATGCACGACACAAGCTCGAGTTTGCGAGGCTAGAGCTGAAATTGATGTTGGGATTCAACCATGGATTCCGGATTTTATAATAAGGCTCTGAAGAAGGAAAGAGGGTGGATATAAAAGGGGATTTTAAGGCTTCTAAAAATAATATTGTGTTATGAATATGTTTCCTATTTATTTACTATTTATATGTAAAACTAATCTGATTTCCATAAAACTTCATATATACGAATAACATTACATATATTAATGATTTACGTATAAAACAAATCAGCATACATATATTGATGATTTTCATATATTAAAAAATTTCATATAAAACATATCATCTCTCATGTATTGATGAGTTTCATATATTAATAATTGTCATATAAAACAGTTACGGAAAGGGTGATGTGTGGAGAGTGATCCAACGACCGAGAATCTTGATTAGTTGATAAATGACTAGAATTTAGTTGATAGTAGATGATGAGCGAGTAAACAACTCGTAAATTATATAATAGGGTATAAATAATAAAAATAAATTACTCGCATCACTTATTTTTTAATTTCATTTTTATAATAAAGTATTAAAAACATATAAAATATAAGTGTTGGCGTAATAAATTATTACTCGACAGGAGCCTCAAAGGCTTAGACTTGTGTGAGGTGTTTGAGTTCGAAAATATGTGTATATAGGAGATAATTTTCCCAATAATAATAATGGAATAAGGGGTGGGTAAATAAATACGTTTAGTTTTGATGTTTATAATGTGTATAATCTTGTATAGGTAGAATAGAGTAACAGTGTAACGATCTTTATTTGCCATTACGAGAAAAGAGAACACGACGTCCGTTGAAACGCAGGTTTTGAACGGATATGGAAACTGACTTTTCTCAAGTCTGTTTTTCGTGAAACTATGGCCATAGCAGATGTTTTTCCTACAGAAATCACCATCCCAATCAACCGCACCTGTTAATTACTTACCCTCTGAAATTTCGGTGCATCTTAAGTCTTAACTATTTATAACTGCTTACCATGTAAGAAGTATAATTATTTACGTGCATAAGAGCATCTCCAAGAGATTGCCTATATCACTACTTAAATTTGAATTTAGGTATTTTGTGAAAAATGAAGCTCCGAAAGTTCCTCTAAATGAGTCCTTTTCCTAATCCATTCCCTAAATCACCCTTCATCTCTCTCAAATATAGGATTAATTTAGTAAGTCCCTATTTCTATTTGCACATATTTTTCTCTTACATGTATATTATTTTTTCTCATACATGTTGTTATAGGTTGGACAATACATATATTTGAATGCATCATAATTTTACTCAAAATTATTATATATTATAGACCATATTTGTAAGATTTAAAAAACAGTGATCGAAATTATAGGGGAACTGTTGTAGATTAATTAATTTTTAGGATGAGATAGAGTTTAGATGATCCCTATATATAATTTAGGGAATAAAATTTAGAACATTTCTTGGAGATACTCAAGGGTGTAATACTGAGACAAAGTAACTATAGTTTCTATTATTGATCGGTGCAAAACACATGAACATATCACTTAATTTTCCTAGCTGTGGTCCATGTATAAAAAATTGGGGCATTTAATTATTGAGGAGCCATGCTGAATAGCGTGGGCCTCATGGCTCCAGAAGTGATGAGTCATTGTCAACGATAGTCAAAGAGGACTAAGGAAGAGAAGATCTGTTGTTTCATGGGCCGCGTGTGACTCAGGTACACGGGCAGCGAGCGACTGTCGGGCAGAGAAGGCTGCGAAGTCGGGCTGGCCCAATTCGGGTGCATGGGCCAGAAGCAGTAGAAGACCCACTGGGCTGTTGACCAGGACTGACTCAGGTACACGGGCGGTGAGTGATTGCCGGGCTGAGAGAGCTGCGGAGTCGGGCCGGCCCAATCCGGGTACCTGGTGCAAAGCTGGTGGATGCTTTGTCAGTTTCGGCGTAAAACTGACAACTGTTGATTCTGTATCCGACTGTCCAGAAGAGAAGCCGTAGTCGCTACGAAAACTTAGCTTCCGGATATGTCATCTGTAACTCTAGGCCCACAGTCAGTCAGTTGTGTCTGTAAAAATTCCTAAGGGCAGTAGAGTCTTTTCCTTTATTTTTGAGTCTGTAAAAACCCTAAGGGGCTGGTAGAATATTCCTAGTGTTGGGCTGCCTATAAATAGGACCCCAATCCCTAGGGTTTGGACTACCCTTTTGGCTGAAATCACATCTACTCTTTGGGTCATTTTGTCTCCCATTTCTCTCTCCTGTGTGCGCCGCCAGGCCTTGCTCCTCTCTGTTTGTGCATTATTTTTGCTCTAATCTCTTGGATGCATTAAAGCCTTGGTCCCTGGTGAATTTATTTGTTGCATATTGTTCGGTTTGGGGAGTTATTGCTTTGGCTACGGGCTGCTGAATTTATTTCATGAGGAGAAGCTTCTTCTGTTGCTTTTGTTCTTCACAAACTGAGTACTAGTTCTTGCTGTTGCAAGTAGTACTACTTTCCTGTAGCTACAGTAGTCTGTGCAGTTTTTCACCTTCTATTACACTGCTTTTTGATCGAGGCTGACAGGCTTTGTCACCTTTTTGGCTGTGTTTCGAGCGAAGCTACTCTCTGTTCGAAGCCCCTCAGTTTCGCGAGGCAGGCTTCGATCTATCTCCTTCGAAGGCTTCGGTCGATCTTCGATATTTGGCTAGTGTTCTGTGTTGCTAAGCTTCGAAGCATTTTTCTGATCGTCAGTAACGCATACTTCGAACAATAGTGCAAAGGGGCTTCCATCCTATCTGTTCGAAGTCCATACTTCGACAAGTTTCGAAGTTGGGTTCGAAGCCTGTAGCTCCGTTAGGCCTCGCACTGACTTCTGTGTAGCGTGTCACCCTTCGCCTCCCTTTTCGGAGCTTACTCTTTTCGAAGGTAGAGCATTGACTTCAGACTTGGTTTTCTGTCGTGTGACAGGCTTCGCTTCTTTGTTCGAAGGTTGTCCGTTTGTGTGTTGTGTTCGAAGCTCTCTGTTCGAAGGTTTTGCTTCGAAGCTTTTGGTTCAAAGTTGTGTTCGAAGTTCTGTCTTCGAAGTGCACACTTCGAAGCAGGCTCCGACTCTGTCACTTTGCTCCGAAGCTCTTGGTTCGAAGCTGCGTTCGAAGCCTTGACTTCGAAGTACATACTTCGAACCAGGCTCCGTCATTGTATTACTTCGCTCCGAAGTACACTTCGCATCTTGCCACTTCGAACTAGGCTAGACCGTGACACCTTCGGCATCTCGGACAGACTCCGTCACCAACCTCCGAAGCAGACCTCGACGTGCGAAGGGGGCTTCGCCAAGTTCCGAACAGGAGACAAATTTGGACAGTAACTTCTCTTTTCATCTTATACATACTTAGATCATTTCATTGAGAAGTTTAGTCCTGTTACACTTTGTTCATCTGTCTAGTTGCACTGCTTTAGTATTACACTGTTTATCATCAGTTGCTTCTAGGTTAGAAACCTTTAGACTTAGGCCTTCTGTTCATTTTCTGCTGCATAGTCTTTTGAGGTGCGTTGGGTGTTGGGAACAGGCCATTGATTCGAAAGAATTTTTTAAGGCGCCCATTCACCCCCCCTCTGGTCGCTACTTTCGGTCCTACAAGTGGTATCAGAGCGAGGTTAGGGTTTTTCCATACCTTAACCGGTTCTAAACCCCAGTAGTGACTATGACGTCTCCTGGCAAGGTCCCGTCCTTGGAAGCCTATGGCTATAATTGTTGGAAGACTCGCATGCGAGCCTACCTCATGAGCCAGGGTTCGGACATATGGGACATTTGCGTTCACAGCACGTTTGTCATTTTGCCAGTCGCTGAGCATGGTACTGCTGGTATCATTGCTCAGCATCTGAGCAACAGTAAGGCTGTGAACATTTTGTTTTCTGGTTTAGGTCCCACTGAGTTTGAGCGTGTGAGTCATCTCTCCACTGCGAGAGAGATCTGGGCTACCCTCAAGGCACACCATGAGGGAACAGCACAGGTCAAGGCTCGGCTCTATCAGACCTACCGTCGTGAATATGAGAATTTCACACAGAAGCCGGGTGAATCTGTTGAGGCTTTGTTTGGTCGCTTTCAGTCGATCACAATGTTTAAAATCGCGGGCTATAAAATTTAGCGGAAGACTAGCCAAAAAGCTATAGACGTTATAGCGTGGCTATAGCGGGAGCTATGTGCAATAGCGGTGTACAAGAAAACTAACAAAATATATGCTAGAACATGGGTAATTTAAATGATTTTAGATTTTTAGTAGATATTTCATACACACTTTGCAAGCATGAGCACAAACAGCATAAGCATGAGAATTTAAAAAAGTACAAAACATAAGGTAATAATTAATAAGATTTCGGTCCACAATCCACATCCAAAGGCTCCCAACAAAACATGTTCATAGGCTCATAGTCATAGTAGAGCAGTTCAATAATCATTCAGAATCTGAATGAGAACTAGAAGCAGATAGCATATCATTGTCATCTTCTCCTTCAGAAGATGAAGCAGATGACTCCTCATCCTCTAGAGTAGGGATCAACTTCTTTCTCTTCATATTCCTAATCTTCTGGCTACATCTCTTTCTTTTTTCCTGTTCTTGAACTACAACTGCAACTCCCTGTGATGATTCTTCAATTTCTCCTTCCTGCTCTTGGTCTCCTCTTTTTGGCTCAATGCCTGTGATCCATTCATTGTCTTCATCTTCTAGAACATCAAGAACAGGTTTCTCAATGGGATCTCTATTCTTGTTGTCTTTCTTTTGCCTCAATTTTGAGTTGAATTTCACAAACACAAGGTCCTTCATTCTGTCATGTAGAAGCCTATTGCGTCTCTTTGTGTGGACCTACACAGGTTTGAATTTAGTAAGAAAAGAAGTATGAAGAATTGCACAAATAAACATATAAGTGATAATTCAATATTTCAGTAAGTTAGTTTCATACTTGTTCATATGAACTCCAGCATCTCTCACAACCAGAGGAGCTGCATGTCAAACTCAGAATTTTGGCAGCTAATTTTCTGAGGTTTGGTGAACTACTTCCATGATTCAGCCACCACTTAGCTACATTAAAATTTTTATTTTTACATTGCCTTTTAGCAATTTCTTTGCTAAAGGATCCATCACCATCTTGATAATGCTGAAGCTCTTCAATAATACTGTCCTGAGTGTCTTCATTTGGAACAAGCTTTGTAATGCAAGTTATTAAACCATCTCTAAATGTTCCATCCATCTCTATATCCAACTTGTTTTGATAATAATAGAAAGGGTTCAAGTAGTAACCAGCCCTATGTAAAGGAGTCTTTAGCTTAATGTCCCATCTTCTGTCAATGATTTGAAACACTTCTTGAAATTTACTCTGATCATTGTTAAACCTCCTAGAGATCTCATTCTTAGCCTCAAGTAGACTCCCATACAAGAACCCCATTGCTGGCACATCACTATCCATTCTCCTCAACACAATAGCTAATGGCTCAAAGTAATTGACAGTAGTCTCAACTCCTTTCCAAAAAGTTTCAGACCTCACAATCTTGTTTGCTTTCTTCCCTTTGACCTTGTTTAGGTAGCCTAGTTCATTGAGCTCATTTTCCCTAAAAAGCCTCTGCAATTGCTTCTTGTTATCTAGCAAGCTCTTCAAGTTAAGATAAGCTGTAGCAAACCTAGTAATACCACACCTCACCAAATCTCTAGAAAGAAATTTCCTCATCAGGTTCAAAACTCTAGTATGGGCATACAAAAACACAGTCAAGCACTTTGCTTTGTTAATTGTCTCTGCAACTAATGGCAACTTTCCTATATCTTCTAGCATTAGATCAATGGTATGGGCAGCACAACCATTCCAGAAAATAGAGGGGTGCTTTGCTTTCAATAAACTTGCTGCTGTCTCATTGGGTCTTGCATTGTCAGTCACAACTTGAATTACATTATGCACCCCTATATCTTCAATACATCTATCAACCAGTTCAAAATGTATTTGCCATCTTTCTTCACAGCTGAGCAATCCACTGAATCAAGAAAACAAACACCATATGCACTATGAACCACCAAATTCATCACACCTCTACCTCTCTTGTCTGTCCAAGCATCTGTCATAACTGTACATCCATTTAGCTCCCAAGACTCCTTGTGTGACTTCAATGACTCTAGCACTTTTGTCTTCCTTTTCTGTAAGAATTTCCCACTCATCTCATATGGACTTGGTCCTCTCAAGTTTCTGCCAAAGTCTCCAATAGCCTCAAGCATAAGATCAAAACTTGGAAGTGTGACAGTGTTGTGTGGAATACCTGCTTCATAAAAAACTGGCATATGTACTCACATGCTCTGTCCCTTTTCTCTTCCCTTTTTTCAGTTGATATCTTAGATTCTACCTTATTAGCAACAACACATTTGCCCTTCCTTGTAGCCACTATTTGTTCCGGTGTCAGTTTACAGAACCTATCAATAGGACCACCTGAAGAGCCACATTTTCCTGTCACCTTCTTCAACACAACAACTGAATTGCCATCTTCATCACTATGTTCTTCTCCTTCTGATTGGCTCAAGTCAACTTCAGCTCTATAATCTTCTTTATCCCTAGCCTTCCTTTGCTTGTTATCCAATTTATTTGAGAGCAACTTAATCATTTCTGCTTTCACATCAGATGGAACTTTATCACACTTTGCAACATTGGACTTAGGAACATTACCAAGGTGGTATTTGATTCTAGTTATTCCACCGTGATAAATATTTTTACAATAGTTGCACTTTAGAGAATTTTTCTTGTTCGCATCTGGCATTGTGCAGTGCTTCCAAGCTGGGTCAGATGCTTCAACAACAGAATTATGTGTTGTTGTGCTGTGGATGCAGTGCTAGATAAGCCTACATAGTACACAAAGATTCAATTCACTAATCAAAATCTATCACTACACCAGCTAGAAATCTCATAGGGGAGAAGAACTTGCCTTGGCCGCTTGCTATTGGCGCACTCTGATCTTGACTTGGATTATGTCCGCTTGGCTCAGACATTGTTCTCGGCCGCCGTCTTGCAGGGGCAGATGCTTGTTGGCAGTATCAAGTGAGGGCGTGAGGAAGCTGCCCGTCGGAGCCGCCTTCGGAGGGCGTGGGGAAGCTGCCCGTCAGAGCCGCCGTCGGAGGGTGTGAGGAAGCTCCTGGAGGCTTCACGCTGCTTGGAATGTGCTATCTAGGGTTGGATTGTGATTGGGCTTCTTTTTTTTGGCCCACGACCACAAACCTGAGAATAGCGCAGCTACACATTCGCTACGCTATGCAGTTTAGCGGCGATATTGCGGGCTATAGCGGTGGTAGCGGAGATAGCGCAAATATATGCAATATCTTCGCGGCAGCTTCTTCTAGCCGCTATAGCGGCGCTATTTAGGCGCTATAGCCCGCTATTTTTTACACTGGTCGATCATTAACAAGCTTCGGGACAACAAGGCTGAGGGTGCTCAGTTAGTCTCAGATCATGAGCAGGCGCTCAAGGTTCTCCATACCTTGGACCCAAAGATCTGGGAGATCAAGGTATCCTCTATCGTTGAGAGCACTTCTTACGATACCTTGACCATTTCTGAGTTGTTTAGCAAGTTGAAGGCCACTGAGGTAGATATCCAGTTGAGATCAAATCTCACTGGTTCTGGATCAAAATCCCTGGCCCTTGCTACACCTTCAGTTGATCCCTCTGCTGTGAGTTGTGCTGGGTTCTCTTTGATGTCTATCACTGAGGACCAGCTTGAGTTGTTGGGAGATGATGATTTGTGTCTCTTTAACAACCGGGTGCATCGTGTCTATGATAAGAGAATGTTCAAAAGACACGGCACAAAATCCAGATGCTTTGAATGTGGTGATCCAGGACACTTCATCGCCGACTGCCCCAAGCGCAGTGGATACAAGAAGGGCACCGGCAGCAGCTTCCACGACTCCGGCAAGCACGAGAACCCCTCCTTCAACAAGGGCAAGCCGAAGACTCGTTTCTTCAAGAAGGCCCTGAAGGACTACCGGCGAGAGAACAAGAAGCGCGACAAGGCCTTCTTCGCCGAGATGGAGAAGAGCTACTCCAAGAGATCCACGTCTTCTTCCTCTTCATCGAGCTCAAGTGATGAGGAGATCTCCATCAAGAAGGGGAAGGACAAGGATGATCCGGCGGGCCTCTGCTTCATGGCCTTCGGAGACAAGCCGAAGAGCCGCTCACACCAGCGCCGAAGATCCCGCAAGAGCTTCTGTTCAATGGCTCTTGGGGATAGAGAAGAAAAGAGCTCCTCCGACGACTCCGACGACGACGATAGCAAGGTATCATCTTATGAGCGTGAAATTGTAGATTTACTTGAGAACAATCGTCAGGAGTTGAAGTATCGGGAGAAACTGCTTAGGGGAGCTAAGAAAAGGATAGACGAGTTAGAAAGTGAGCTTGCCGTAGCCAACGGTAGAATAGAAAGTCTATCTTCTTCCCCTTGCTTGGGTGATAGCAGTGAGTGCCCGAAGTGTGAGGTGCTTCTGTGTGACCTGTCGACTCTGAAGTCCAGGTACACAGAAAGGGTTGATGAGAGGGACGCTTTGGCCACTGAGCTTGAAAGCGCTCAGCTGGAGCTGAAAGATGCTCAAGCCACTGTCGTCACACCCTGTGTTGATTGCCCATCTCATCTAGCTGCCTTAGCTGAGCTGAAATCCAAGGGCGATGAGCATCTGGGTGATTTAGAGAGGTTGAGAGCTGAGCTTGCGCAGACTAGGCTAGAGCTTGAGACATTGTCAGTTGCACCCACTGTCTGTGAGAACTGTCTGTCTCTTAGAATGGAGCTAATCAAGCTGAAAGCTGAAAAGTCTGTCCAAGTAGAGAGTGAGTGTGAGACCTGCTTGTCTCAGGTGGAGGTTCTAGCTTCCTTGAGAGAGGAGCTAGCAGATTCTCAGAATGAGAACTTTTACCTCCGTTCTATCCTGAGTTGGATCAGTGCCAGGGAGCCACAGCTTGGCATGATGATCCAGCAGTTCAAGAGGCAGGATGTGTTGGGGTAGGTTACACCTACACCAAGGCTGACTTTGAGAGTGCCATCAGTCGGGCAGTGGAGTGGAGTAAAATGACTCCAGAGCAGAGGTATCACAAGACTCACTCCACTGAGTCTTCCCAGGCTTGTCAGCCCAAGGATGGAGTGATTCATGAGCCACCTAAAGCTCCACCCAAGAAACCTATCTGGGTTCCAAAGCCCAAAAATCTCCACACTTCTCTTGACTCTCTTCCTGGACCCTCTCAGCCCAAGAAGACAACACCAATCATCACTAAGCCCAAGAACCCCAAGCCTCAACCACATCCCAAGAAGCCTACCTATCATTGTGAGTATTGTCAGAGAGACGGGCATCTTGCGGAGTTTTGCTTCAGGAGGAAGCGGGTTGAGAGAGCAGAGAGGGCTCGTAGTGATCAGGAGCAGTTCTACCAGCAGGGTGGTAGACTGCGTGTTCCTCGGCGCGGGGAGAGGCTGGAGGCCAGGCCGCGTCGTGTAGGTGGTGGTAGAGGAGACGGTTTTCGTGCCCGTGCTCCAGTTGGTGGTGATCGTTCCGGCAGAATTCCAGACCGTGTTGACTACGGTTCTGGACCTCGTGGCCGCAGGGTTAGGAAGAACCGTGGACCGCGTTTTGAGCCGCATTTTGGTCCAAACTCTTTTGATGGTTTTCGCTTTCCATCTTTTGAGCAGATGGCTCGACACTGGTTTAGCTCTTTTGCTAAACCTGGTGCCGGACCATTTGCTCCCACTTACAGACATTGATTGTGCAGGACCGGGGACTGGAGGATGTTTGGATCATGGACTCAGGATGCTCTCGCCACATGACGGGACATCGCAGATGGTTCTCCAGTCTCACTCCCCCGAGCTCCAAAGAGTACATCACATTCGGGAACAGCGGTCAAGGGAAAGTAAGTGGCATAGGCTCAATTAGCATTTCAGATCATTTCTCTTTGAAGAATGTTGCTTTGGTTAAGAACTTGAATTTTAATTTGATCTCTGTTTCGCAACTTCTTGAGGATGGTTTGGAAGTGCGTTTTAAGAAGGGCAATTCTTCTGTGGTTGATTCTAGAGGGTCTTTGGTTTGTCAGATTTTACCCATCGGTAAAGTTTTTCGAATTGACTTCTCTAGTTCTTTTGGCCCTTCTCGTTGTTTGATTGCTGGATCTTCTTCTGAGCTCTGGAAGTGGCATAGGAGGTTAGGTCATTTGAGTTTTGATCTGCTAGTCAGGTTAAGCTCTATGGACCTCATCCGAGGATTGCCCAAGCTTAAAATGGAGAAGGATCTAGTTTGTCATCCCTGTCGTCATGGTAAAATGGTTGCCGCTTCTCACTCACCTGTGACTCAGGTGATGACTTCGTATCCAGGCGAGCTTTTACATTTGGACACTGTAGGTCCAGCTCGGGTACGCTCAGTCGGTGGGAAGTGGTATGCACTTGTGATTGTTGACGACTTTTCTCGTTTCTCGTGGGTTTTCTTTTTGGAGTCTAAGGATGAAACTTTTCAATTTGTCCATGACCTGATTTTGAAGCTGAAGAATGAGAACAATGGTCGGATGCGAGCAATTCGCTCCGACAACGGCTCTGAGTTCAAGAACTCTCAGTTCGTCAGCTTCTGTAGTGATCAGGGTCTGGACCATCAGTTTTCTTCTCCTTACACTCCCCCACAGAACGGCGTTGTGGAACGAAAGAAACCGCACGCTAGTTGAGATGGCCAGGACGATGCTCGACGAGCACAGGACTCCTAGGCGTTTTTGGGCTGAAGCCATGAACACGGCTTGTTATCTGGCCAACCGCATTTTTCTTAGAGCTTACCTTGGTAAGACATCATATGAGTTGCGGTTTGACAGACAGCCCAAGGTGAGCCACTTGCGAGCATTTGGCTGCAAGTGCTTTGTGCTCAAGAAGGGAGGGCATTTGGACAAGTTTGAGTCTCGTTGCTGGGATGGTGTTTTCTTGGTTATGCATTGCATTCTCGAGGCTTCCGTGTTTGGAACCTCGAATCCCAGCTGCTTGTCGAGACTTGTGAGGTTTCATTTGATGAGTCCTTGCCTTCTTTAACTCCTTCTTTTGAGCTTTCTGGTGATGATGAGCTCGAAGAACCCATCTTTGAGGAAGATGAGGATACTCCAGCTGCTGATGAGGGCGGGCCTTCTGCATCCCCCGCAGAGCGCACACCGTCTGAGACTTCGACTGATGATGAGGGCGGACCTCTGATCACTTCTTCCACTTCGATCGAGCCCCCTCAGTCGAGTCCAGAGGTGCCAGCTGCTGACTCCGGTGAGGTGACTTCAGATCACCAGGGAACCCGAGCAGTTCAGCGTGATCACCCCTCAGAGTTCATCATTGGTGATTTGACTGAGAGAACTTTGCGTTCTTCTGCCTCTCTTGCTGTGTTTGCTGAATCTGCGTTTGTTGCATCTTTCGAGCCCAGAGATGTTTCTCATGCTCTTTCTGACTCTAATTGGATTAATGCTATGCAAGAAGAGCTTGAGAATTTTGTCCGCAATCAGGTTTGGACACTAGTTGAGCCGCCACCAGGATGCAACCCCATAGGCACCAAGTGGGTATTCAAGAACAAACAAGGTGAAGATGGGGTTGTGGTGCGTAACAAGGCTCGATTAGTTGCCCAGGGTTATTGCCAGAAGGAAGGTATTGACTTTGAAGAAACCTTCGCTCCTGTTGCCCGTCTTGAGTCCATTCGTATCCTTCTAGCTTTTGCCGTTTCAAAGGGTTTAAGCTTTTTCAAATGGATGTTAAGAGTGCTTTTCTGAACGGGTACATAGAAGAGGAGGTTTATGTTAGGCAACCCCCCGGTTTTGAGAACCCTAAGTTTCCTCGACATGTTTTTAAACTGCATAAAGCTTTATACGGGTTGAAGCAAGCCCCCAGGGCTTGGTATGACCGGTTAAAGCAATTTTTGTTGGGGAAGGGCTTTGTGATGGGTTCTGTGGACAAAACTCTCTTTTTGCTCAGAGTTGCTTCAGACTTCTTAGTTGCTCAGATTTACGTGGACGATATTATATTTGGCGGTACTTCTAATGATCTTGTGTCCAAGTTTTCTGAGCAGATGCACAGTGAGTTTGAGATGAGCCTCATGGGTGAGCTCAAGTATTTCTTAGGGCTCCAGATCAAGCAGACCAAGGACGGCACCTTCATCCACCAAGGTAAGTACACTCGCGATATGTTAAAGAAATTTGACTTTGGTGGTGAATTGAAGCCGCAGATGACCCCGATGGGCACTTCTGGGGGTCTGGACAAGGACGAGAGCGGTGTCAAGGTCAATGAGAGAGAGTTTCGAGGGATGATCGGTTCGCTGCTGTACTTAACGGCAACAAGACCGGATATACAGTTCGCCGTAGGTCTGTGCGCGCGTTTTCAGTCTTCACCACGCGCGTCTCATCGGCAAGCTGTCAAGCGTATCTTTAGGTATCTTACCTATGCGCCTGATCTTGGTCTTTATTATTCAGCATCATCATCTCTTGATTTATCTGGCTTTTCGGACGCCGACTTTGGTGGGTGCCGGTTGGATCGCAAGTCGACTTCCGGTACTTGCCAGTTTCTTGGTTCTTCCCTTGTATCTTGGTCTTCTCGAAAGCAATCTGGAGTTGCTCTTTCGACCACAGAGGCTGAGTATGTAGCTGCTGCCAGCTGCTGCTCACAGATGGTTTGGATGATTTCCACTCTACGAGACTTTGGGTTGCTCTTTCCTACCAGGGTTCCATTGTTTTGCGACAGCACTAGTGCTATTAGTGTAGGGAAAAACTCGTGTCTTCATTCAAAAACCAAACATATTGATGTGCGCTTTCACTTCTTGCGGGATCAATATGAGAAAGGTGTCATTGACCTTGTTCATGTTGATACCCATCATCAGTTGGCTGACATTTTCACCAAACCCCTAGATCAGTCTACATTTAAGCGTTTACGAGGGGATTTGGGTGTTGTGTATCCTTTCTAGGATATTTTGCGTCAGTTTTCTTTCTTATTTACTCTTTTCTTGAGTCTTTTTGTGTGTGTTCATATCTTGCATATTCACATATCACACCTTTGAGCTTGCTTCTGTTATATGATTGAACTGCTTTACTCATTCTAGCTGGTACATGCTTTTGATCACATGTCGATGATCATGCTTTGGTTCAGTTCACTTGATATATCTGATATCTGTCATGTGCATGGCTTTTACGCTTTCAACTTGAAAAACGATCACCTTTGCTTCTGGTAACTAGCATGTGTAGGCTGAGTGCTTTTGCTACCTGTTACATGCCTTGTAGCCAGTTCATCACATAGATGCATATATGCAACTTGGACATATTTATGCTTTAAACATTGAAAATGTGCTATAAAAATGATAACAATCAAAAATGAATGAAAATTCCATACCTTTTTATGCTTAAGTTGAAAAGATCCAAGTGGGTTTGCTTTGTCGCATTATATTGTTCTGGATTGCTTACCATAGCACTTTGGTATGAACTAGGACAGTGTAGTGTATGCCGAGACCAATGTCTTAAGCTTCTGATGGCCCAGTTCTGGCCTAGGCTTGACTTGGTCAGTTAGCATAAGGTTTGACATGCAAATAACCCTTGGCACAAATGACAAAGGAAAATGAAAAAGCCTGAACATTAAAAGGATAACAAGTTTGCTGAAGCACTTGTTTTGAACAATGCTTATCTTGGTAGATATCAGTTAGCTTCTGCATCTCATGCTTTACCTTGCTTGTTTACTAGAAAATGTGGTGATGCTTTTATTTGCAAAAACTGAAAAAAATGCGTGCTAAATGACTTTCTTTAGATATCATCTGTTGCACTGATCATGCCATGTGTCTTAGACAGTATCTCTTTTGCTATACTTGTTAGATGTTGTATTTGCAATCAATCATATCTGAGAAGCATGCTTTCTACACTCCACCTGCACCCCAATTGCATTCACTGCATATTTTTAGGGGGAGTTGCATTTCAGGGGGAGTCTGTGTCTCTTTTGAGTGCTTGATGAGTTCACTTGTCAACAAGGGGGAGAAAATTTGGGATCAGAGTTTAAGGGGAGTTCTTACTCTGTTTGATATCCTTGTTATTCTAAAATCGCACTCATTTTGAGCCTTTTCGTTTTTGGTTAACCATAATGACCGCTTCTTGCTTTTGTTTGGCTTTTGGTCATTAAGGTTAAAACTTTTACCTTATTCTTCTTCTTCTTCTTCTTTGTTTTCTTGTATTTGTTTTCGTGTTTCCACATTTGTTCGCAGGTGCTGAAGAGCTGAGAATTGAGGAGTGTTGACAATGCACTCATCAAGGGGGAGATTGAGGAGTCATGCTGAATAGCGTGGGCCTCATGGCTCCAGAAGTGATGAGTCATTGTCAACGATAGTCAAAGAGGACTAAGGAAGAGAAGATCTACTGTTTCATGGGCCGCGTGTGACTCAGGTACACGGGCAGCGAGCGACTGTCGGGCAGAGAAGGCTGCGAAGTCGGGCTGGCCCAATCCGGGTGCATGGGCCAGAAGCAGTAGAAGACCCACTGGGCTGTTGACCAGGACTGACTCAGGTACACGGGCGGTGAGTGATTGCCGGGCTGAGAGAGCTGCGGAGTCGGGCCGGCCCAATCCGGGTACCTGGTGCAAAGCTGGTGGAGGCTTTGTCAGTTTCGGCGTAAAACTGACAACCGTTGATTCTGTATCCGACTGTCCAGAAGAGAAGCCGTAGTCGCTATGAAAACTTAGCTTCCGGATATGTCATCTGTAACTCTAGGCCCACAGTCAGTCAGTTGTGTCTGTAAAAATTCCTAAGGGCAGTAGAGTCTTTTCCTTTATTTTTGAGTCTGTAAAAACCCTAAGGGGCTGGTAGAATATTCCTAGTGTTGGGCTGCCTATAAATAGGACCCCAATCCCTAGGGTTTGGACTACCCTTTTGGCTGAAATCACATCTACTCTTTGGGTCATTTTGTCTCCCATTTCTCTCTCCTGTGTGCGCCGCCAGGCCTTGCTCCTCTCTGTTTGTGCATTATTTTTGCTCTAATCTCTTGGATGCATTAAAGCCTTGGTCCCTGGTGAATTTATTTGTTGCATATTGTTCGGTTTGGGGAGTTATTGCTTTGGCTACGGGCTGCTGAATTTATTTCATGAGGAGAAGCTTCTTCTGTTGCTTCTGTTCTTCACAAACTGAGTACTAGTTCTTGCTGTTGCAAGTAGTACTACTTTCCTGTAGCTACAGTAGTCTGTGCAGTTTTTCACCTTCTATTACACTGCTTTTTGATCGAGGCTGACAGGCTTTGTCACCTTTTTGGCTGTGTTTCGAGCGAAGCTACTCTCTGTTCGAAGCCCCTCAGTTTCGCGAGGCAGGCTTCGATCTATCTCCTTCGAAGGCTTCGGTCGATCTTCGATATTTGGCTAGTGTTCTGTGTTGCTAAGCTTCGAAGCATTTTTCTGATCGTCAGTAACGCATACTTCGAACAATAGTGCAAAGGGGCTTCCATCCTATCTGTTCGAAGTCCATACTTCGACAAGTTTCGAAGTTGGGTTCAAAGCCTGTAGCTCCGTTAGGCCTCGCACTGACTTCTGTGTAGCGTGTCACCCTTCGCCTCCCTTTTCGGAGCTTACTCTTTTCGAAGGTAGAGCATTGACTTCGGACTTGGTTTTCTGTCGTGTGACAGGCTTCGCTTCTTTGTTCGAAGGTTGTCCGTTTGTGTGTTGTGTTCGAAGCTCTCTGTTCGAAGGTTTTGCTTCGAAGCTTTTGGTTCAAAGTTGTGTTCGAAGTTCTGTCTTCGAAGTGCACACTTCGAAGCAGGCCCCGACTCTGTCACTTTGCTCCGAAGCTCTTGGTTCGAAGCTGCGTTCGAAGCCTTGACTTCGAAGTACATACTTCGAACCAGGCTCCGTCATTGTATTACTTCGCTCCGAAGTACACTTCGCATCTTGCCACTTCGAACTAGGCTAGACCGTGACACCTTCGGCATCTCGGACAGACTCCGTCACCAACCTCCGAAGCAGACCTCGACGTGCGAAGGGGGCTTCGCCAAGTTCCGAACAGGAGACAAATTTGGACAGTAACTTCTCTTTTCATCTTATACATACTTAGATCATTTCATTGAGAAGTTTAGTCCTGTTACACTTTGTTCATCTGTCTAGTTGCACTGCTTTAGTATTACACTGTTTATCATCAGTTGCTTCTAGGTTAGAAACCTTTAGACTTAGGCCTTCTGTTCATTTTCTGCTGCATAGTCTTTTGAGGTGCGTTGGGTGTTGGGAACAGGCCATTGATTCGAAAGAATTTTTTAAGGCGCCCATTCACCCCCCCTCTGGTCGCTACTTTCGGTCCTACAATTATTTGCCACTCTTAACATGTGAGTGGCAATAAAAATGCCACTCTGAGTCGCTGACATGTGGGGTCATCTGAGTCACTGACATGTGGTACATTAATTGACACATGTTAAGAGTGGCAAATAGTTAAATTATCCTAAAAAATTTGGTTTAGAAATAATTACATGCTGAATTAGTCAGGTATGTTTCATAAATTGATGGGGTAAAACACGTATTAATGTTGAATTCTTTGTTTTAGGCATAGGGCCGTGCCTGAGGGGGGTCGAGCAATGCGCTCGATCTGGTCCCACTTTCTCAGGGCCCCACCCAACCACCACATACATAGGAGCGCGCATAGATACCACAGGCCGTGGGCCGTGGCCATGAGGCAGACAGGCCATCGCAGGTCACGGTAATTAGGGAATGAGGAGAACCAAACCACGCCACGCGCAACGCCACATGAATACGAACGATACTGGTAATTACGGTCCCTATTTATAATCCCGCCCTATGCCTCACGAAACTCAGGAACGACATGTTTTAGGCACAGTCGGATCGATGAGTCTTGTATAACTAAATACTCTTACATGCACAGAAGTTAATCTCTTGTTATTGCACAAACCAAACCAAACCAAAGGAGTATCTCGAATAAAAAAGATTCTGATGCCCTCCTCCTCCCGTACACTGCAGTCCTGTTCAACCACGAGGAGCGGAATTATTATAGCTCAGGAAAACCGCGGAGGAAACGCGTGGCATCCGCTCCCGCTTCAGCCAGCCCAAACGAAACGCGAGTACGCGACGGAGCGGCTTCCGCTTCGATTTGAGATCTGAGTCCTAAGCGCCATCCATTTTCAATCGGATGAACGTGTGAAAAAAAGCTTCACACCAGTGAAACTTACTTCGTAGAAAACTTCGGAAAAAAAAAGGGCTTCACACTGATCAAAATCAAATGGCTGCGAAGCCCGACTGCCACCGCCTCCTCCGCGCAGAGGAACTGCTCCCTTCCGCTTCCGCCTGGAAACATCGCGCTCCCAGCCGAAGTCGCGTGATTTCACCGCAGAAATCCCAGGCCCAGGCCGACACAATTACACACCGGCACGGCGGCAACCGCACGCGACCCCCCTCCCAAAACCCGGGCTCTCCTCGTCGCCCCCACCCCCCGACCCCACTCGTCCGAGGCCCGAGGCGAGGCGAGGCGACGCGACGCCCGCGACACGAGTCCAACAAAGCCACGCCACCACCACAACCACCACCACCGGCATCTGCTCCCCCCTCCCCCGTGCCCCCTTCGGCCCTTCCCCCTCCCTCCTCTTCCCGTTCCGTCCTCGAGCCCCTCGCCGTCACCACAAACCCAATCGCCGCAACGCTCCTCCCGATCCACATCCCCATGACCCGCAAGCGGCGCAAACACGCCGCCGCAGCAGCCTAGGGGGGGATCGAGAGTCCTATGGAGTCGCTGCCGCGGAAGCGCAAGGGGGCGCGCTCCGCGTGCTCGCTCGCCGGATCTTTCCACGAGGCGGCTGCGGCACGCAAGCGCGCCTGCCGGGAGCCCAAACCGCGGCCGGAGAAGAAGAAGCCCTCTGCTGGAGCCGATGAAGCCTCCGGTCGGGGCGGTGTGGTCCAGACGGCTCCGCCTGCGAGTGGGCGGGCCGCGCCGGAGAGCCCCGGCCGGGGGCTCAAGCGGAAGCTGGGATGCATCGAGTCGGCCACGCGAATGGGGCGGAAGAAGCGGCTCGAGAGCGAGTACGAACTCGGCGCCGAGATCGGCCAGGGCAAGTTCGGCTCCGTCCGGATCTGCCGCGCCAAGGCCGGCGGCGAGGAGTTTGCGTGCAAGGCCCTTCCCAAGAACGGAGAGGAGACCGTCCACCGGGAGGTGGAGATCATGCAGCACCTCTCGGGCCACCCCGGCATCGTCACGCTCAAGGCCGTTTTCGAGGATGCCGACAAGTTCTACCTCGTCATGGAACTCTGTGGTGGCGGCCGCCTGCTCGATGAGATGGCTAGGGAGGGCAAATTCTCTGAGCAGCGCGCCGCCATTGTGATCAAGGATCTAATGTCCGTGGTGAAGTACTGCCATGAGATGGGCGTCGTTCACAGGGATATTAAGCCCGAGAATATTCTGCTCACCAAGGCAGGAAAGATAAAACTTGCAGATTTTGGACTGGCTGCACGACTTACCGATGGTAATCTTTTTCTTCTTAATTCTAGATTGATTGTGATCTTCAATTTGATAAGATGGGCTCTTCTGGAAAGGAAAAATGTGCTTGCACCAAAATGTATATTTTGGTCGGGAACATAAGTTACTTAAAATTAGTTAAACAACAACTGTAAGTCCAACATTGAATTTTAGTTGAACTGCATCTAACATTGCAATATTTTGTTGTGTTACGGTGATTAGAGGTGGGAGTCAAGTCACCATCAAAATTCAACTTTATTAAATCTACTCCTCTATGAATTACTGTGATCACTAGTATTTGACTATTTTCCAGGTTTCTCATAATCACTGGGCACGCAAACAACTAATGTGATGTAAATGTGTTGGAAGTTTGATACCCTTATGAGTTAAGAGCTTAAGCAAGCATTGCTAACCAGGATCTTCTTGGCTTAGTCATAACTAGGCTAACTCAAGTTTACTTGAGGTTATGAGGTCCCTCATTTATGGAGTCATGTTTAAGTTGTCGGTGATGACTGATTCTGTGTTCTGTGTTGTACTCCACAAGAAGAAATGTTCTTTGAGGATACTTGTTGAAAGAAACGAGTGCAGGCTGTGTGTTTTGGAGTCTTGAGTTGGTAGCAAGTGTCCATTCGCATGTCATCTCCTTATGATAGGTATGCTAAGAGAATTGTAATTTGGTGCAAAATGATAGTTGCTATGGTGTTTTTGTTTGGGAGTATTATAGCTATTTAGTTTTTGTAGTTCACTCTTCACATTGATTATAAACGTTTAATTTCTTGAAGCATTCTCATGTGAATACCTATTTGGGCTGTTTGAGACCCATTGTAGTTGCACATTTGATACAATTTCATGGTTTTGTTTAGACTTGTTTTTGTGATTTATAGTGATTTACACACTAAAATGAGTTAAACGTGCTTAAACTTGGTCAGTGGTCACTTGGTCTAAATATGTAATTAATAAAAGAGAATAGATAAATTTTGCTTCATGGTAAACATTCATGGATTGTAGGGCTGTTTAAGTTGGTGCTGTTTACTGATTCAATTTTTCACATTGTAGAGTATGTGCTCATAGGAAACATTTAAGTTAGTTCAAGTTGTATTTGTTGTGTCATGAATTGACGCCAATTGCCAAGATAGTTAAAGCCTTATATCCATACCTTTGTTCCAAGAGACTCAAAGTTATGCCTTGTTTTGAGCCAACTCTGCTGTATCTTCGGTTCTAGGCCTGCAATAGTCCAATCCTACTCCAAATTCAATTTGGTAGGCTGGTACTTGTACATGGATTAGGTGAGCTGTTGATTTACTCAGAGTTTCTTCTGTCATTTATGCTATATCTCAGTAGAATTTTGACTTTTATGATTCTTTTCCTGATAGCATAAGAAGTTTTGTGAATGTGTCTTGGTAAAATAGCATAGTTCGGTCTAATAGATTAGACTTATTTTGCATATATGTTCTGTGCACGACCTGATGTTTTCAGTCTTTGTTGAGCAGGTCAGAAATTGTCTGGCATTGCTGGTAGCCCAGCTTATGTGGCACCTGAAGTTCTGTCAGGAAGCTACTCTGAAAAAGTTGATATCTGGGGTGCTGGCGTTCTACTCCATGTACTGTTGCATGGTTCGCTTCCATTTCAAGGAGGTTCACTAGACGCTGTATTTGAGGCCATAAAGACAGTTGAACTTGATTTCCACAGTGGCCCCTGGGAATCGATATCATCTCTTGGACGGAATCTTATTAGTCAAATGTTGAATCGAGATGTTTCCTCCAGAATTACAGCTGACCAAGTTCTTTGTAAGTGCAACCAGATTCTCATCTTGTGCTACCGTCTCTTGTTAGATTTTGTGTTGAAAACGTCATTATTTAATTGCATTGTGCTAATTTCAGGTCACCCATGGGTTGTGTTCTATACAGAGTGCCCCCTGAAGGCTGTGACTGCTAATTTGTGTGTCTCTAACAAGAGAGTAGCACCCATAATTGCATTGGATAAGATTAGGTTACATTCTGAGTCGATGTCTTCAGAATCATCAAGTCAGAGGTCAGAAGATCAGGATGAATGTGGTATAGTTGATGCACTGACAGCAGCAATAACACACATTAGAATATCAGAGCCGAAGAGGAGTAGGCTGTGTAGCCCAGCCATTCCCATACAGCAGGAATGCTCGTCGAACTTGAAGAGCAACCTGTGTACGGCGTTCTGACCCGACCTGATGTGCAGCTCCTGATTGGAGTGGTGCACACTTCACAAAGGTTGGTCTGTTGACACGCTACTTCCATCAAGTGTCGTCACTGAGCTGAGGATAATAACCTGGGTTTCCGTCAAATCAAACAAGAGTTTGACATGGGTCTCTAGTTTTTATTTCTGATGCTTATAAACCCAGCGCCATTATATGGCCGATGCTGTAAATTTTGTAAATATCATGATCCCCTTAGCTGCCTGGGTTGCTAATCTATGCCGTACGTAGTGAATTCTTTCAATTAATGTTGATACAGTATCGTGTGCCATTTCCCGGTGCATCATTTATCTTGTTTAGTGTTTTTTCTTAAAATCCGAAGGTGATTTTGAATTCTAAAAATGGTCTTGTATATAGTTTTGCATTCTAAAAAAATGTCATTTATCTTGTTTCCTTCATAACCATGGAAGGAGCTTGGGCAACAAAGTTGACGAAGAAACTTAGACTGATCCTAAAATTCAAAATTACCTTTGGATTTCAAGAATCTTATTTTATAATAGATTTTTTTTTGCAAAATTCATGTTTATACATGATTTTTCAGAAATCTAAGGGTTTTTACTTCTGCTTAAAATATATAAATTAAAAGACTGAAATATAAATATATTTTTATTTTTTTCTTGTTTTTTATTTTCCCCTTTTTTTTCTTCTTTTTTTCTTTTTTCTTCTTTCTTTCTCACCCAAGCGCAAGTTGCGCTGCGCGCACATGCGTTGCAGGGAGGGTTGCACAGGGGCGCACGTCGCAGGGAAGGCACGTACGAGGTTTGCGGACGGAGGACACGGAAAACTAGCCGTTTTATAATAGTAAAGATGTGCTAAGCACTTGGTCACGAAATAAATTTATTACTAGTGCGTCATTCATGGTAGTACTATCATCTGGTAGACCACAGTAACACAATTCGTCTGATAAGCAGTGCGTCTGTGACCCGCTGCCTCCTCCGGCAGTCCGGCCATCTCTAGCTACACCGCCGCCGCCTTTGCCGACCTGCTACCAAAAATTTCTCGACTTTGTGGCTGGCAGGCCACCAACCATAGAAACTAAACGCCGCCACAAGTACTTCTCTACTCCAACTAAAAGTGTCCACTTTGTCTATCAACTTTTGACATAACTGGGTTACTAAAAAGAAAAGATTGATACTTTAATTTACAGGATGCATAAAGGGATCACGAGTAAAAACCACTCCATGGACCGTCACAAGATTGTCAATATTTCACTCAATTTATTAGCTGGAGCCTACAGTACACGAGACTTGAGAGTTGAGAGAGTTGCAATCTTCGAGGTGATTCGAGTCCGTCACTTTGCCACCTAAGAAGTTCGGTTAGATAGGGATTAAAGGGGATTAGAAGGGATTGAGTGGGATTGAAAGGTAGAACAGCTAGGCTGAGGTAATGGAAAGTTTTAAGTTCGTGCTGAAGTTTGATGTTCACGCGTCCAGCTTTTCTCATAGCCTCATGTTTTTTAATGAACTGTTTTACATGAAAAAAACCACACCCACTTCTAACATTCATTCATCATATACCTTGTTTATATTTACTTCATTTTTTCAACTAGTTTCCCAGGTTAAAAAAATGAAAACCGAATAAAATAAGTATAGCAATCTTTTACCGAAATAAAGTGAAGGCTATTTATTCTACAAATTAGCTTATTATATCCGTTGTTAATTAAGATATATAATAGAAATGTCAATATGACAGTGATCTCCGATTTCTGACATGTACTTTCTTTTTAGGAGAAATGGATAGGGAAAATCTTCTTCTATTTTTAAGTTCTATTTACAGTTACTTGGACTAAATAATCAGTTGATTACTTGGTTTGACTTAGCAACTAGACCATCTCTTCCGCAATTCAGATTCCCAATGCGCATATGAGCTAGAGTGTTTTGTCCATCTCGTAGCACGGATTTCATGGTCAACTCGATCGCTGCCATTGTTTGCGGCTGCGGTCGATCACACGCTGGATCATAGCGTGCGTGCAGGTTTTACATCAGAAAACAAAGAAACATCTTGTGTATGTGGCTAGCTCGCTCCTATCTTCACGGTTCAACTTCACGTAATTGGTCAACGTGTAATTACAGCAGTGATCTTGGTGTCTATCTATCTATACATAGCATCGTATCCATTTGCATGAGCTGATGAGCAACGTCGTCGTCGTCGTCGTTAGTCGTAGCACGCCGGCGCACCATGAAGAAGAGCAGCAAGGATGGCATGAAGCATGTCAAGAGGGCGCTCTGCCTCGTCCCGCCACTCCTGCTCGCAGCGTTCTTGTACCTACAGTTTCAGACGCTTGGCCTCTTCACTCCCATTTTCCTGTGCGCTGGCCAGTCAGCCGCCGTCGGCGACTACGTCGACCGCCTCCGCGCCTCGGCCACATTCCTGCCGCTGAAGGACACACGGGAGGGAGCCGAGACGTGGTTCATCAGCACGCTGGATGACACGTCGGAGCCGGAGGGCGAGGCCAGGAACCTCGTCTTCCCGTCCGCGGCCTCCGCCGGCCGCCTCCTCTGCTTGTCAGCCCCGTCCCGCCGTGACGGCACCGTCAACGCTTACGCGCTCGCGTGGCGCGACGCGCTCCCGGAAGGTGCGGCGCTTCGGTCGGGGCTCACGTTCGTGTCTGAGACGTCGTACGACCACAGTAACCTGTGGCACGGCATCTCGGCACTCATCCCGTTCGCGTCGTGGCACGCGAGGAGCGGCTGCAGGGCGCAGCCAGCGAGGTGGGCGCTCTTCCACCACGGCGAGGTGAGGTTGCGGATGAGCCCGTGGCTGACGTCTCTGGCCGAGGCGACCACTGGCGTGGACATGGCCGTCGAGACGTTCAACGCTTCCTTCGACCCGGTGTGCTTCGAGGAGGCAGTGATGTTCCGGAGGAACATGGCCGGGCTGACCAGGGAGCGGCTTCTGGCAGCGTTCGACTTCATGCGGTGCAAGGCCAGGACACAGTGCGGCGTGGACTTGCCCACCAACTCCTCGGCCGTGCGCGTCACCATCCTGTTCCGCACCGGCGCACGGGCGTTCAAGGACGAGGCTGCCGTCACGCGCGTGTTCCAGAAGGAGTGCGCGCGCGTCGCCGGGTGCGTACTCACCACGGCGCGTTCCGACAACCTGACCTTCTGCGAGCAGGTACGATTGCATCCATCAGCCAAGCTCAGTGCATGCATGCATGCATGGCACATTGGCACTGATGGAAAGTAACAGGCATTAACATTGATGTGTAATGTGTTGTCTTCTTCCTCACGATCGTTTCGCAGGTGAGGATGATGAGCGGGACGGACGTGCTGATCTCGGCGCACGGGGCGCAGATGACGAACCTGGTGTTGATGGATAGGAACAGCAGCATCATGGAGTTCTACCCCAAGGGGTGGCGGGAGAGGGCGGGGGGCGGGCAGTTCGTGTACCGGTGGGGGGCGGACCGGGCGGGGATGCGGCACGAGGGCTCGTGGTGGGATCCCGACGGCGAGCCGTGCCCCAACTCGCCGGACATCCTCAGCTGCTACAAGAACCGCCAGATCGGCCACGACGAGGCCTACTTCGCGCTGTGGGCGGCCAGGGTCTTCGCGGATGCCAAGGAGCGCAAGGCCGCCGCCGGCAAGGCGTCCACGCGGCGGCGGCGAGACGGGGAGGCGACCTGCCAGTGCAGCTAGCGCCAAGCCTAACCAACCACACTAACCACTCAAAGTTGAAGCGCATTTGAGTTTGGTCCGATCAATTTCATTGTGTTGTATACGTGTATATCTGAATAAACATCCTGAAACTGCAATTATAGCTCTTAAACAGAGCATTTTGTTAGAGATCTTAGCTAATTCACTTTATATTCCGGTCATCCCCTAACGTGAGACCCATCAAGTATCATGCCGTTGCGGGCGTTCGTCACCTGTTCTTGCTATGCAACTGTTCGTTCGTAGTGTGCGAGTGCACTCAGAACTTAGGAGCAGAATGCACAGGACACAGTCTTTTGATTTGCGCTTAAAAAAGCGCATTATTCTCATTCACTGATTTTAAGCAAAGTACGTAACAAAGCAAACAACCATCCCTGCATGCACGGCCACTATTCTCGCAACCAGCGCATGGTGCTCAACGTGCCTATCGCCAAGCTGAAGAACAGGGCTCCATTCATGCGCTAGCTAACAGTACTACCGAAATGGCCGGCGGGCCTAACACTCCCGGACCTTGCCACCACGTTATTTGCGCGAGAAACAAACTAAGCAACGCAATAGCTAACTAATCAAGACGCTAGAGTATGTAACATTCTCCCCCTACTGCTAGGTCTTGATCTTAGTGACTCCAAGTTTCTCCCTCATCTCCTCAAAGCGCTGTTTTCCCAATGCCTTGGTCAGGATGTCAGCAAATTGAGTCATCGTGCTTGCATGCTCCAGTTCAATGTCCCCACGCTCCAAGCATTCTCTAGTGAAGTGAAACTTCACGTCGATGTGTTTGCTGCGATCGTGCAATACAGGATTCTTCGCTAGTGCAATTGCCGCTTGATTGTCCACCTTGATAAGTGGCGCTGGAAACTTGGCACCTGTAATCTCCATCAATACGCGAGTAAGCCACACTGCTTGGCAAGACGCCGCGGCTACAGCCATGTATTCAGCCTCGCACGTCGATTGAGCCACCACATTTTGCTTCCTCGATAGCCAGGACACCGGATTGCCCCCCAGGAAGAAGACGACTCCTGTTGTACTCTTCCGATCATCAACGTCTCCCCCCATGTCACTGTCACTATAACCTTCCAGCATCAACTCCTTTGCTTCGCTCTTGTAAAGCAGACCGTAGTCCACTGTTGCTGCCACATAACGAAGTAAATGCTTCAATGCTGTCATGTGATCTTGTCGCGGTTCCTCCATGAACCTGCTCAAGTAACCCACGCTGAATGACAGGTCAGGTCTTGTATGCAGCAAATACCTTAAGCTTCCGATCAAGCTTCGATACACCGTGGCGTCCACCAGTGTCGAAGTGCTCTTCTTGGACAACTTCAGGCGCACTTCCATGGGTGTTGCGCACCCATTGCAACCGGCCATTCCAGCCTTTTCAAGGAGCTTTGCGGCGTACGCACTCTGGCGTAGCGTAATGCCCCCCCGCATCTGCCTCACTTCAATGCCCAAGTAATAAGACAACACACCGAGGTCACTCATTCTGAACATAGCCTTCATCTCGCCCTTGAACACTTCAATTTCTGACTTGGAAGTACCCACTATCAGCAAGTCATCTACATATATCCCCACAATCAATCTTCTCTCAGCTTCATTTCGAGTGTACAGACCATGCTCGGACGGACATCTCATGAAGCCAAGCTCAATTAGGCTCGCATCCAGCTTTGTGTTCCATGCGCGCGGTGCTTGCCTCAAGCCATAAAGAGCCTTCTTCAGCTTCAGTACTTTGTGTTCCTCCCCTTCTGCAGTGAAACCGGGTGGCTGGCTCACGTATACTTCTTCACCAAGGTCGCCATTCAGAAATGCAGATTTCACGTCCATGTGGTGGACTTGCCAGCCATTGTGAGCCGCCACGGCCAGCACAAGCCTCACTGACTCCATTCTTGCAACAGGCGCGAACACCTCTTCAAAGTCAATGCCCTGCTTCTGAACGTACCCCTTGGCGACGAGGCGCGCCTTGTGCTTGACAATGTCGCCGTGCTCGTCTCGCTTCAGCTTGAACACCCATTTCAAGCCTATGGCACGGTGTCCCCTTGGCAGGTCCACCAGTGTCCATGTTTCATTCTCCTCTATTGAGGCCATTTCTTCAAGCATAGCCAGTCTCCACTCTTTCACTTGTTTCGCCTCTACTACTGATGCTGGTTCATCTCCAATTGCCATGAGCAGATCAGCAGTTGATTCGCCATCTTCTTGTTCTGGTGGGGGCAGGCGGCCGATAATGTCCTCCAGCGTTCTCATGCGTACAGGTGCACTGCCATGATCTGCATCAAGGTCAGATGATCTCAAAGAGGGAGGTGTTGCCGGCGCGCCATCACTCTGGGTCGGGGAGGATATCGGTGTGTGTGGCTCGGCGTCGCGTGGCGTAGAGTGAGGAGTCGATGGCGAGTTTGGCTCAGGTGGCGTCGCTGGAGCATGTGGGATGTCCGCGTAGTCCTCCCTCCAGTGCGCTCCTCCGATCGAGTTGAACTCGACGTGGAACATGCCATAATCATCCCCTCCAGCTTCTGGATCACATCCCCAATCCCAGGGTCTTTCTTCCTCAAACACTGCATCTCGCGACACAGTGACGCGTCGTGTGGCCGGATTGTAAAATCGCCATGCTTTTGACCCTGGCTCGTATCCGACAAACACCATTGGAGTGCTCCTGTCCTCTAACTTGGACAGGTTCTTGCCTCCCTTCTTCACATGAGCAACGCATCCAAACGTACGGAAGAACTGAACTGCTGGTTTCGAGCCATGCCATACTTCGTACGGTGTTTTCCCATCAACACTTTGCGTCGCCGTGCGGTTCAGGATGAACACGGCTGTGGATGTAGCCTCCCCCCAGAACCAACCCGGCATGGACATGGCCTTCATCATGCTGCGTGCCATGCCCATCACGGTTTGATTTCGTCGCTCCACCACCCCATTTTGTTGCGGAGTGTACGGGGCGGTGAAATGACGCTGGATGCCTTCCCGGCTGCAATGATCAAGGAACGAACTCGCCGTGAATTCGCCTCCTCTGTCGGTCCGCAGCGTGCCAATCTTCCTCCCTGATTCGGCCTCAGCCCTTGCTTGAAAACCGACGAACGCCTTCTGCGCTTGATCCTTGGTGGACAGCAGTATCAGCCACATATAGCGGCTTAAATCATCCACGAGGAGGAAGAAGTACTTGTTGTCGCTTGGTGTAGCTGGCGTCACGGGTCCGCACAGATCGCAATGGATCAGCTCCAGCTTCGATTGCGCACGGTAGGAGGCCTCGCTCGGAAAAGCTAGTCGGCGTTGCTTCCCCGCCAAACAGCTATCACAGATTTCGTCGACATGGGCGATGATGGGAAGCCCACGGACCATCTGCTCCTGCGCGAGTCGACGCAGCCCCCTGAAGTTCAGGTGACCGAACCTGGCATGCCACCTCCATGCCGTGCTAGTGCCCTGTGCTGCCAAACACACCGGCTTGCCAACCTTGAGGCCGAGGAGGTACAACCGATCCTCTGTTCGATGCACCGTGGCCAGCAACGCGCCTTGCGCGTCCCAGATCTTGCAGACGCCGGCGTGGATCAACACCTTGAAGCCCGCCTCGTCCAACTGGCCAATGCTCACAATGCTTGCAGTCAGGCGTGGGATATGGTATACCCCGGTGAGAGCTTTGTGACCTCCATCTTCTAGCTTGAAGAGGACAGTACCGCGCCCTTCAATGCTTGCGACTGAGCCATCGCCGAACCGCACTGACCCATGAACGCGCGTGTCGAGCTCGGAGAAGGCCGCGCGCTCACTGGTCATGTGGTTCGTCGCCCCGGTGTCGAGAATCCACCGGGTGGTCTTCTGCTCCCCCTTCTCCTCAAGCTGCACAAACAACTTGTTCTCCTCCAGGCGAACCGACGTTGATGAAGGCTTCCTCTCAGCCTGCACTTTGCCGGTGGCGTCGGCCTCACGGGGGGTTGCCTTGGCGACCATCAGGAACGTTTCAGCCTCCTCTTCAACCTGAGATGTGTGCAGCTGTTCGTCTTTCTTCTTTTTCCTGCATTCACGAGCCCAGTGACCTTTCTTACCACAGTACCGGCACTCGTCGTGGGCGACGGTCTTGCTGTCGCCGCCGGCACCGCCTCTGCCGCGACCATTCCCATCGCGGCCTCCGCCACGGCCGCGTCCACGGCCACGTCCGTAGCCTCGCCCGCGTTCACCGCTTGAGGACGCCTCCTTTGAGCCACCCGGAGCCGTCATCTTCAGGCGCGAAGACAGCCTTGCCAGCAACTCGTCCTCCGTCAGGTTCAGCCTGGCGATCGCACTGTCGCCTCTCACGCCAACTCTCTCCTCCATGACCTTCAAGCGTCCAATCAGTTCGTCCACCGTCACCTCGCTCAGTTCGAGCAGTGTTTCGATGGATGCGGCGATTTGATCGAACTTCGGTGGAACGGCCTGCAGGAACTTCCGGACGATGTCCTCCTCCGAGTATGGCTTACCTAGTCCAGCAACCTCTGTGGCAAGCTTGGTGATGCGTGTGCCGAAGTCATCGACGGATTCGCCGTCCTTGAACTTGAGTGCATCGAACTCCCTCTGGAGTGTGCTCATCCTCGCCTTGCGCACACGCTCAGCACCAACGTTTCGGAGCTGTAGTGACTCCCAAGCGATCTTTGCCGAAGCCTTTGTCGCGATGGCGCCCATCATCTCCGGCGGCACCGCTTTAGTGAGGACCTCCAGCGCCATCCGATCCTCGGTGTAGTCCGTCGTGCCGTCACTGACAGCAGTCCACAGGCCCCTCGCCTGCAGCATCACTCTCATGAGCGCTGCCCAGTCATGGTAATTGGTCTTCGTCAAGACAGGGAAGTTCCCCGCTGGTGTGCTCCTCTCGACGACGCGCTCGATGATGACTTGACGTCCGTTCCGGCGTCCCCATGTCGGCGGCGGCGGCGACCTCCCCCGACTCCGGTCAGGGGTCACCGAGCGAGTGGGAGAGGGAGTCTTCACCGAGGTCCCTTGATCACCATCATCCTTCGCCATCTCTTTCCCGGCGCTCTGATACCAGTTGTTCGTTCGTAGTGTGCGAGTGCACTCAGAACTTAGGAGCAGAATGCACAGGACACAGTCTTTTGATTTGCGCTTAAAAAAGCGCATTATTCTCATTCACTGATTTTAAGCAAAGTACGTAACAAAGCAAACAACCATCCCTGCATGCACGGCCACTATTCTCGCAACCAGCGCATGGTGCTCAACGTGCCTATCGCCAAGCTGAAGAACAGGGCTCCATTCATGCGCTAGCTAACAGTACTACCGAAATGGCCGGCGGGCCTAACACTCCCGGACCTTGCCACCACGTTATTTGCGCGAGAAACAAACTAAGCAACGCAATAGCTAACTAATCAAGACGCTAGAGTATGTAACAGCAACAAGCTGCGAGTTGCTCCCGTTTTAATAAACAAACAACAAGCTAAAAGATGGAATGAACGGTCAGGAAAGGAATCACATTATAGTGCTAGCTGCGTGTGTCAGGAGTATAGGTGGCCAGATGGGCGGCCCGGCACTAGCACGGCCCTAGCACGGTTAGGCACGGCCCGAATAGGCACGTCCCGATTAGGCACTACACCTTATTCGTGCCGTGCCGTGCCGGCCCGGCGTGCCAAGGTTGTGGCCCAGGCACGGCACTAAGGCTAATTAATAGTGTCGGGCCGGCACTATGGCACTATCGACCCAATGGGCTAGTGCCGGCCCAGGCACTAATCTTGCAAAAACTTAGATTTCATAAAAATGCATAACAGAATTCACAATCTGACTATCTGAGACGATTTCTAACATCAAAGTTCAAAATTTATAACAAAATTTTGAAAAATTTACAATTCAGAACATTTCACATGAGAATTGCAAAACAGAAATCAAACCAACACAACTTTAAACAAGTTTGAGCTGGTGCAATGGCTGCCTCATTAAAAACCTATCTAGGTAAAACTCACACCTCGTGAGAAACCCTAGATAGGGAAAAAGAGTGCAGCCCAGCTCAATCAGATTATTTCACATCAGTATCAAAGTTTACATCCAGTCCAAGGCATTACAAGTTCACACAAACACACATTACAAGTTTACAACTCATCAGAATCAGCATCAAGATAAAGATTATCAAATTTCAATTGAAGTTCCTTCAATTCCTTGTCGTCCACCAATGTTTGAATCCTCTTTTCAGAGGCTTCCCAATCCTTGACACATGATAGAATCTCTACCATTTCAGGAGTTAAACGTCGTCGTCGCTCTTCTATGACTCTGCCACAAAGACTAAATGCAGATTCAGATGAAACAGTAGAAACAGGCACAGATAAAACATCTCTAGCTAAGATGGAAAGAACTGGAAAGGACAGTTTATGGTCCTGCCACCAGTTCAAACAGTTGAAATTATCATCATATTGTTGATTGACTAGATCACTATCCAAATAGTGCGAAAGTTCAGTTCCTATACCAGTACCAGGAACAGGATTGCTTGCAGCATGCAAAAGTGATGTGGCAGAGGTTCTTGTGGACATAGTGGAAGGGGTGGAAGAGGAGAAAGGCATACCAGAACCAGAACCAGAATCTGGATCATCATCCAAAATAAAATCCCAAGCAGTGAATTTCTTACCAGTACTGTCTGCCTGTGATGGTCTCTGCAATCTTATAGCACCAAACTTGTTATCATATGTGTTATAAAGTGTATGGAGATGTGCTCTGACCTCAGTTAAATATGCAGAATAATCAGTACCAGTAAGAGAAGATAACAACCTAAGCACACTATAGAAATGTTTCAATTTAGCTCTAGGATCTAATATGAATGCAATGGAATAAAGTAATGGTATGTCCCTCCAGTACTTTAGAAATTTGTCTTTCATAGGGATAACTACAGTTCTAAGCATTCTATCATTTTCATAAGTCTGTAGGTGTTTAGCAAACTTAATAAGATGATGCAACATAAGGGTGGAGGTAGAGTAGTAAACACCAGACATAACAACAGTTGAATCATGGAATAGCTCAAGAAATGATAGAATTTTTTCAGCCACATACCAATGAGATTCTGTGAGAAGTAGAGGTTCACCTTCTTTTCTAGGATAGTTAGTCTCAATGAAGACACTAAAGGTGGACCTATAAGGGACCAGATGTTTAAGCATCAAATAGGTAGAGTTCCACCTCACCTCCATGTCCAAACCAAACTTTGTAGGACGTACACCAGTAGCAATACAATAACGCTTATATGCACCAATGCGTTGATTAGATGAGTTAAGAAATGAAATTGCAGTCCTAAATGATTCAAGGTAAGGCTTCAGCCTCTTCAAGCCAGATTTAACAATCAGATTAGTAATGTGACAAGCACATCGTTGATGCAACAAGATATCACCAATATAACCAGACAAATGCGGTGTGAGCTTATGCATAGCAGTAGTATTAGAAGAAGCATTGTCTAAAGTAACAGCAAACACTTTGTTTTCTAAGGCATAATCTTTTATCACAGCCAGCATAAGATCAACAATGTTCTCACCAGTGTGAGATACATCAATAAGCCTAAAACCAATTATCCTTTTCTCTAATTGCCAAGCAGAATTAACATAGTGGGCAACCACAGAAAGGTAATCCTCCTTAGCATTACCAGACCATATATCAGATGTGAGCGAAACAGATGTAACACTAGAGTTAAAAGACTCGATAAGCTTACCACGTGAATCAGTAAAGTATTTTTTAAGATCTCTAGTGGTGGTTTGCCTAGATACAGGAACAAATCTAGGATTATGAGCAAGCTTAATGTATTCCTCAAATTCATCGTACTCACCAAAACTAAGTGGAAGATCAAGTCTAGCAATCAGGCGACAAAGTTGAGTACGAGCAACCTCAGCATTGTACTCCCAATGTCTAACAGTACCATCAGGATTAAAATGAATTAATGATTGAGACGACCGAGACTTACCAATTCTAGCCTGACATTTAGACCTATGCCTCAAGAGATGGCCAGTGCCACCAGTAGATAGAGCAGAATAAACACGACTGCAATGGTTGCACTTAGCTTCATACCTGACGTTTTTGCCCCCAATTACCTTAAAGATCTTCTCAAAGTCATTCCAAACATCAGAGGTCGTGGAACGGGACCTCTTCTGGCTGCCCTGGGTGGAGTCCTCCTGGCAGGCCGCAGCGCCACCGTCCTCGGCATCAGCTCTGATGTCGGTAGGATCGGCACTGCTGCGGCCGCCTAAGAGCTCCTCCCTCTCCAAGCCCAAGTCTACCACATCATCCCCGGTTCCACCCAACAAACGAAGTTCATCGTTGATGGAGGGCCCATCCACTTCGTCAGCCATCACCAGCCCTCTGGTTCCTCAACAGATTCCTATAAATCCGGAGCACCAGAGCTGCTAGTGAGGTCAACAAAGAAATGATGGAGCCTTTAGGAGATGATGAGCAAACTTGGACAGAAGGGACAGAAGTATACACAGAACACATCAAGAACAAGAAGTAACAGAACTACAGAAGTATAATAATGTACATGAACTGCAAAATGTAACAGATCTATACACAGAACACATCAAGAACAACTGAACAAGAAGTAACAGAGCTACAAGAAATAACAGATCTATACAGAACTACAAGAAGTAACAGAAGTATACACAGAACACATCAAGAACAAGAAGTAACAGAACTACAGAAGTATAATAATGTACATGAACTGCAAAATGTAACAGAAGAATACACAGAACACATCAAGAACAAGAAGTAACAGAACTACAGAAGTGTAATAATGTACATGAACTGCAAAATGTAACAGATCTATACACAGAACACATCAAGAACAGCTGAACAAGAAGTAACAGAGCTACAAGAAGTAACATAACTATACACAGAACACATCAAGAACAGCTGAACAAGAAGTAACAGAGCTACAAGAAGTAACATAACTATACACAGAACACATCAAGAACAACTAAACAAGAAGTAACAGAGCTACAAGAAGTAACAGATCTATATAGAACTACAAGAAGTAACAGAAGTATACACAGAACACATCAAGAACAAGAAGTAACAGAACTATAGAAGTATAATAATGTACATGAACTGCAAAATGTAACAGAAGAATACACAGAACATATCAAGAACAAGAAGTAACAGAACTACAGAAGTGTAATAATGTACATGAACTGCAAAATGTAACAGATCTATACACAGAACACATCAAGAACAGCTGAACAAGAAGTAACAGAGCTACAAGAAGTAACAAAACTATACACAGAACACATCAAGAACAACTAAACAAGAAGTAACAGAGCTACAAGAAGTAACAGATCTATACAGAACTACAAGTAACAGATCTATACACAGAACACATCAAGAACAAGAAGTAACAGAACTACAGAAGTGTAATAATGTACATGAATGAACTGCAAAATGTAAAAGATCTATACACAGAACACATCAAGAACAACTGAACAAGAAGTAACAGATCTATACACAGAACACAATACACATCAAGAACAACTGAACAAAAAGTAACAGAACTACAAGATGTAACAGATCCATACAGAAGCATAGGAAGGGAGCGGGTCAGAGGCTCAGAGCCTTAGCGCGGTACCGGAGAGTCGGAGACGGAGAGGATGACGAAGTGGCGAGTGGCGACCGTCAGTCGTCGACGCTCACCAAGTCACCAGTCGGCAGTCGCCAGCCGGAGACGGAGAGGATGACCAAGGGCGAGGAGGCGAGGAGGCGAGGAACTAGGAGGCAAGGAACTCTGGAGGCCTGCCGGCATGGAGCGGAGGAGTCGAGGAGACTAAGCGGCGAGCCGGCGAGGGAAGCGAGGGGGCGAGCGCGAGAACCGAGAAGCGGCGGAGGAAGCGAGGGGGAGCCGGGGAGCGGGGGGGAATGAATTAGGGTTCACACCCTCGGCTGGCCGCGGTTTTATACTAGGGCCTGAGGAAATCCGACGGCTGAGAATGCTTCTACAAGATCGAACGGCTGGGGTTAAATCTGTATCGGGCCAGATCTGGCACTATCGAAATCTCGTGCCGTGCCGGGCCGGCACTACGGGCCGAGGTGCCGGCCCAAGCACTACCCGACCCTTAGTGCCGGGCCGGCACTAGCACTAAGCCCATAGTGCCGGGCCGTGCTAGTGCCGGGCTTTTTCGTGCCGGGCCTAGTGCCGCCCACCAGGCACGGCCCATCTGGCCACCTCTAGTCAGGAGCAACTCTATCGAGTGCTCAATAGTAACCTGTCAACTAGTGCCTCCCGTCGGCGTGTAGTTCACCCTGCTCGGATTTCCGTGCACGAGATCTTCAGGGCGCATTCCAAGAAACAGATCAGAACGATGGACAGAGGATAATGGCATGTGTCGTCTATCTAATCCTGCATCCTGCGTTGCAATTGTTTCTCAGTAAAAAAAGATCACAAGATGTACTGCTGCGTTGTGCGTAGTAATCCGTGGGATTCGACAAGGCCATTCGAGACAGTCAAATTGCATGAGTGTTTGGCTTCCCATCGGCGCCGGCTTGTCAGTTTGTCACGAACGACCTATAGCTGTCGAGTAGTAACGGCAACGAAGTCACGGGTGCCTCTGTTTCAGCCATCATGTTATTGCAAAAGGGAGCCAACTCCCTGGAGAAGAAGGGAAAACAACCGTGCATCATTTGACCGTCGTCGACACAACGGGCAATACTACAGTCTACACCACTCGATTGCTCAGACCAAATAATGTAATGATTAAAACAACACGATGGCAAAGGGGCAAAGCACTCCTCGGATCCAAAAATGCAGGCATTCTCAGGTACAACACATTTCCATCCATCTTTCGTACGTACGAGTGCGAGTGCGAGCTCCTGCACCGGAGCACGAAACCGGCAGAGAAAACGCGCAGCACCACGGCAAGCTGCATGTGTGGGCGGTGATGTGCTCGCGGATACACAGTAACCATCACTCGATCGGTCGGTCATGACCATTGTTGACAGGGCGATTATTAGGGGGAGGGGGTATCGGGAAAACAAAAACCGGCGAGAGGAACAGAAAAGGAAATCACAAGTTCACGACCGGCCGGCCCTACGCTCGCTCGTCTTGTCACTGTCTCGTTGTCTCGCTCCACTTTCCCCGAGAGCACCGATCGAGGCGGCAGGTTGAAATCGCTTTGGCAGTGGGGTTGCTTCACGTACGTACACAGGCCAGGCGCGAGCTAGCGGCAGCGCATGCATGCACGGCCGAGGCAGCAGAGCTACACGGAAAAGCACGTACGCTGCGTGCAGATCGGTCACAGAAGCGGAGACTGCGACGCCCACGCCCTATAGTCGACAGAGGCAAAAGCCAGTGCATCTGTGCATGCCACGAACGAACGGACGGCCATGCAGCTGCTGCCGATCGATCGATGGTGCCATTCAGCCAGCAGCCAGCTAGCCCGATCGACGGCCGTGTCTCAGCCAGAGCTCTCACTCTCTCAGGAGTCAGGAGCGTATAGCTAGCCACTATCTTCCTCATTTATTAAGGTTTCGCGCGCCCATGCGCTCTCTGCAGCGTGGCAGCTAGCTGCAGGTGCACTGTAGCCAATGCGCCCTTGCATGGCCACACGTACGTAACGTACTTGCTGCACCCTCTCCTTACAGCCATACAGTTTGTTTTGTCCTCGTCTTTACTGCACAGTGCACACTGCGCCTCCGTTCTCTCTCTTCCTCTTCTTCGTTTGGGCGGTACTGAAACTCTGAAAGACTGATGAGATTAACATGATGAGTTCTGTAGCTGGCTGCTGGCCTGGGAAACGGGATGGGCGCCGGTGCCCGGTGGTGCCGACGTGCGTTCCGCTGTCCTTGAAAAGGGCCAGATGGTACTATGCTTTGGGTGGGGTGTGCGTGTGAGTGTGTGACCCTGCCATGGTGACACGGCCGGGGCCGGGGCCGGTCCGGCCGGTGCGTCGGCCATGCATGGACTATCTAGTCCGGCCGGGCTAGAGTTCATCGTACGCGCGGCTAGCTAGCTGCAAGCCTGCAATATCGCTGCATGCATTGACTGGAAGTACGTCAGGCCAGCACACACCATACGCCACGCGACAACGTACACCTGCAAAGTAAAATTGTTAACCGTCGACGCGACTGGCCGGACGACGTACGCATGTGTAAAACAACCAATATAATGTTAAGGTTGGGATTCGAAAGTTGCTGCTGCTGCTGTAGGTCACAGGAGGCATGCATTCAGTCGATCGATCGGCTATGGAGAGAAGCCGAAAGGCTTGTCAAGTCGACTAATGTTTAGCGCCCTGTTACTGAGTACTGACACAATTGAAGCATCAATTCAAAATTTCAAATGACCCACACGCTGCACAGCAAACCACGGCACCACGCGACGTGTACTACACACCTGACCATTAGCGTTTTTCGATCAATTCGTCCCGTGAAAATAAATACTACTGTGCGTCTGTGCATGCGTAACTAAGCTACCGTACGAAAAAGTCACGGGCGCTGTCAAATTAACATTGCCATTTGTCATGCTTGTTGAGAGATCGATCAGATTGATGTTTTACGAGGAACCGCGCCAATGGGAGGCCCGTGTATGTACGCGTGCCGCGCTCTTGTTCTCTTCCGCGCGCGCTCTGGGCACGGCCGGCCAGCCCGCCTCTCATCTGTGCACGGACTGCGGCCGCTCGATCGCCGCTGCCACCGCCGGCTGGCTCCATGCACACGCACGACGCCATGCATGCACGTCGATCTCCGTCCTTCCGTCCGTCCGCTGGTCGCTCGCTCCTCGCTGCATCATATGCATGCATGCAATCGCACATGCATGTAGCTTAGCTAGCGTGGCGACTGGCGCGCCTCTTGACTCATCTGACCCGTCCTTTCGCCATGCATCCTTGGGTTGGACAGCATGCAGCACGCGTAGGACGTACTACCGTATTAGGTCGGGACCTGCGTCTGCGTGCACGCACTTTAATCTGCCTTTATAGTTTTTCCTTCGTCATTGGTCACGACTCACAAGGCAAACTTAACAGTGGTTGTGCCTAGCAGTGGGAGGGGAGTAAAGTTAGGTTAAAAATTCTGGAAATGTGCTGCTGAATGAAATTTGGCCGAATAAAACATATATATATATAGTTATTTTTTCTAAAAAAATTTGGGGTACATCTGTACCCCATGCTCCACTGTAGGTCCACCACTGCAGTATGTTAGTGTGAGTTTTCAACGAAAACTTGTCTCTTGAAGGGCATTATTAGCGTATATGGTATACACGTAAGTATGGTCTTTAGTTGGGCGGTGTATGTAAGCACAATGGCAGCTCTAGGATTTTTTCTTCGGGCATTCTTATTCTATACTATAAAATTTCATAACATCATAAGTTCAATACATAATATATTTTTTCAAAATATAACATAAATATAGCATTTCTATTTCATAATATTATAAATCAACTAAAATCAACAACTAAGTCCAAAAATTTGTAAATTATAACATAAAAGTCTCACACAATTCAAACAAAATATTATTCAATGCAACTTAAATTAGAAAAGACATTAATCATATTTCAGTAATGTTAAGTTAAAAATTCGAGAGCTTGGATGATGCCATCCAAATTGTGAACAAAAACAAGCAATATTATTTTCTATATGTAAATAAATAATTCTAGCAACACTGTAATTTAAAAAAAATGAAAATTTAGACTAATAGTTAATATTGGGCCAAAATACAGGGTGGTCAATGGCCACCTGGACCACCCTATAGAACTGCCACTACGTAAGCATGTGCGTCCCCTAGTGTGTGATCAGATCAAATACAAGAGAATATTAGGCCTTTCCAAACCGACGAGGAGGACTCGGATGGAATGATTGTTGAATATGGAGTGATATAGTTGTTTGGTTTGAGGGATGATATGAAATCGAGTGGAACAAAACCATCTCGTAAACAAAATATTCTCAATAGATGCTAGACTGTGTGGTATTGTTTTTTTCTGAACGACATTATTCTGAACCATCTCATTTCATTCCTCCGCGTTCGCTTAACCAAATACTTTACTGATCGACCTGAAATAAAAGGTATCCATGCATACTACTAATTTTCTACACTAAAATGAATCCGTGTAAAAATTTAGAATCGCTTCATGGTAATAAAAAACTAAGTGGACAGTAAAAATTTGGCATTCTAGTATTCCGGCACGTGGTACATCCATCTATCTACGCCATTTGATATACCTTTTGTTTCACGCAGCAATGCGTCTCATATCATGAATTTCAAAGAGGTGTTAACTTTCCAAATTTATTACGAGTATTTTTCTGTTTTTGTTTTTGTTTAAATTTCCAGATAAAAAAATTCATTTATGTCTATGTTTTTATGGAAAATTCTGTTTTTTGTATTTTCCCAAAACAAATAGAAACTGTCCGCTTTCATCCTATCTGCACATACCAAAACTATTGATATAAGCAACGAATGTCATAAAAACTATGAACTTTATGTAACACAATCAAATATACAAGTTCAAATATTTTGCATATTGTAGTTTTTTGTTATTGTAAACAATATCATCAAAATGTTACATATGTTTAAAATATTTTTGACAAATGATAAAACTAACAGTTGAAACATCGTACCATTCAATTTTTTATATTTTCTAGCTAATACGTGTTAAATAAAGCATTTTCAAAAAATGGCAAATTGGATTCGGTGCAGATAGCGCACCGGAACCTGATTAAGAAAATCAGACGCAACAATGTCCACGTGGCGAGATTCTTAACACCCGTAGAACCATCGAGGCAACGGAAGGAAGAGACCAAGTTGACGGAGAGACCTGGGCGTACCAAGCTATGAGCATGTCGTGGCTGTGGTCCCGCTAGCCATTGCTGCCTGCGTCCCACCTCTCACCATCTGATGATGCTTTTCACCATGGAGGTTCCAACATGCACGGTGCCAATGTCGCCAACATTCATCGCGTGCACGACCGATCACGTCTGGGCCAGCGAGCAATTGGGGACTCCTTGGCCCAATTGTTGGGTTCAGCAAGAAAGACGGCGAGCCCGATGACTAGCGGGATAACGATGGGGAATTCTACGCGGATGGGCCAATGGGGTTATGGATGCTCTGGGCCTGGAACAACATCTCAATCCAGTAAGAATACTACTCTGGTGGTTTTATACACTTGTACAAACCCTAGGGTTGGGAGTCTTTTGCTTGAACACGAGCGCTACCTTTCCCATCTCTCTTCGCGTTTTAGCCACCTCTAGATCCCGCAGAATATATAGAGATTTGGAGGAGTGGCCACAGATCGGTGTTGGGGGTAGGGTGCAAAGTTTCCCTTGTGTTGGCTTGCGGAGTTTTGCGCTAGTTCTCTCTTCTTATCCAATAGCAGATTGGGGCAATTGTCCATGGTGTCCCTGACCTTCGCATCGACCATCTCACACCTGAAGGTCTGGGGGTGGTCACGGGTAGGGCTGGACAAAAAACTCGTAGCTCGTTAACTCGCTCGGCTCGTGACTAGCTCGGCTCGACTCGGCTCGGCTCGTTCTATTTTCCTAACGAGCTGAGCTGCTGTTTTAGCTCGTTAGTATAACGAGCGAGTTCGAGCTGGCTCGCGAGCTACTCGCGAGCTTAACGAGCTCAGCATAAGTAGTCAAGTCAACCCATTAAAACAATAATAAAACACTATCTTACAATATAAGACTCATTATTTTATAATTTATTTGTTAATATCAAGTTATTACTTGCTAACTTGTTATTATAAATTTATTATTATGGCATATAGAATTTATCATATAAAAGTTATAGAATTCCTCATATAAAAGTATGAAACAAATAACATGTGTGATTAATTTGATGGAATCATAGAAATAATGATGAAACTATGGATGATTATTTTTTGAAACCTTATGTATTCTATTTATTTCATATTTTGATGTTTGATATGTGATTATTTAAATATTTATTATTTAATCATCTTTTAAATAATTGGCTCGCGAGCTAAACGAGCTAGCTCGCGAGCTGGACCGAGCCGAACCGAGCTGGGTTTTCTGCTCGTTATGTTAACGAGCCGAGCCGAGCTAGCTCGTTAACATAACGAGCTATAACGAGCCGAGCTTAACGAGCCGAGCTGGCTCGTTATCCAGCCCTAGTCACGGGGATCAAATCAGGGTTCTTGCCACCCTGTGTAGAAAACGAACCCTAGTGTTGATTTGAGTAGAAAGTGGAAGTCCCTTAGAAATAGACGATCTGGGCTCAAAATGTGGAGAAGGCAGCCGTATTTGAGAGTTTTGAGTCTCAGCAAAAGAATGATCCCGGGTCGATGTCTGCACAAGGTAAGATTGATGTTGAAGACAATAAGCTTATGGGATCTGTTCAGATCTTCTATACAAAATGCAAAGGGATTGGACATTTGAACTAACCCGTTGTTCAAAGATTGTAAAGCTAGTTTATATTGTGTGATTTGTGGCAAACATTCTCATAAATCGGTGGACTGTTTTCTAGAAACGCAGCCAAAGCCTATTTCTAAGTTTGTAGGATCTAGAGCTAATGGCTTAGGTTGTATCTTGATTCAAAATGCTAGAGACATCACCAATAATGAACATGTGAATCCTTTGGCTCTAGTTATTATGTAGTTGGGAAAAAATATCTGTTAAACAAATGGAGGATGGTTTAAATCAACAATTCAAATGGAATTGGCTATGGAGAGCTAAGGATACGGGGAATGAGACTTTTCAGGTCAGGTTTCCAAATAAAATAAGACTAGAAGAGATTTCTAACATTGAAGAATTTATTGTGAAGGGGACTAATATTAGAATCAAAGTTAGAGCTCGGACACAAGAGGCTATGTCAGCTGGTAAATTGCATTTGGTGTGGATCAAGGTGAACAGATTGCCTGATACCATAAAAAATTATGATGCTTTATGTGAAGTTCGATCAAATGTTTGTGTGGTCATGGAGGTGGATATGGAATCAATTAGAAGCAAAGATGTTGTGAGAATTAAAGTTGGAATGATGAGTACCACTGTTTTGCCTTTGTCTTTGGTTCTAACCACTCAAAAACTTCTGATGTATGAAATCTTATTTTCTCTTGAGGAAATAGTTGAAATAGGTTGGTTTTAGACTAAAGGTAAAAGGAAAAAGGTGTTGGATGATAATGAAGGTAGTAATTTGGATCTTCTTGCTAGTAACATAGCCAAAAAAGAAATGTAGAGAATGGTGATTCTACTAAGGAAGTTACTATAAATGTTTCTAGGAAGGAGGTTGCAACATCTGGTAGACAACAAATGAATCCTAGCGATCGGGAGTGTCGGGGATATGATCCAGGGTACCCCACCAAGTCGTTTCACTCGAATCACCAACTGCTAGATAGGCCAGCCCATGAAGGACTTCCCGACCGTCAGGCCTCCCACTCGGGAGTGGATGCACCCGAGTGGTGAGATGCCAACGGTCGGCCTGGGGCCATCCGACCAATGGTTATCTCCAATCAACACTGATAGTTACCCTTAATCAATATTGATGTCTCTATGACAGTCATTAGCGCCATTTAAAGGCAGTTATGCTGGTAGTTGTGCGGTGTCGGGGATATGATCTAGGGTACCCCACCGAGTGGTTTCACTCGGATCGCCGACTACTGGCTAGTTCAGCCCATGAAGGACTTCCTGACTGCCAGGCCTCCCACTCGGGAGCGGATGTGCCTGAGTGGTGAGATGCCAATGGTTGGCCTGAGGCCATCCGCCCAATGGTTATCTCCAATCAACGTCGATAGTTACCCTTAATCCATACTGACGTCTCTATGATAGTCAGTAGCATCATTTAAAGGCATTTATGCTAGTAGTTGTGTGGATGTTTTCACTGGCTATCAATGTTATGTTTAATTCTTGTAACTCCCCAGTTGTTGGATCGAAAAGGGCGACCAGAGGGGGTGAATGGGAGCTTTTAAAATTTCAGAGTAAAAATAGCATTCTATTTTTAATTGTCTCCCGTGAAACAGGCTTCGAACGCACCCTTCTGAGTTTTAGTTCGAAGGTATTTTATAGATCCGAACACAAGCTTTGCAAAGGGTAAAAAGTCGATGTTGCTGAGATCCGTGACAAAAGCCCTAGAAGCGGCCTTGGCTACCCTCTTAGCCTCCTGTCGTGCTTACCCTTCACATAGGGTTTCCTCTCCTTTTTGTGGTGTTTGGGGCGCTCACTCTGATCACTCCTATTGAGCTTAGGACAATTGGCCTTGATGTGAGAAGTATCACCACACTCAAAACAACCACTAAAACCACTTCTCCTCTAATCCCGTCTTTTATTGTGAAAGCGAGTGAATCTTCTAGCAATGAGAGCAAGCTCTTCATCATACAGAGTATTCACCTGCTCCTTAGTAACGGAGACCAGGGAGGACAAAGCAAAACCACCTGTAAGAATACAAGTCCTACATGTGATTGGTTCTACAGTGGTTCCACGACTAGAGCCAGAAACTAGTGCCAAAGGCTGAAGCAAAGATTTTCTGTGCACTACAAGAGATGCCTTGGCTATCTTTGTGGACTTCAACTTGTTGAAGAACTCATCACAGGTCAATGTGTCATAACCTATGGACTCCTCAATGCTGGATATCTTCACTTCTCATATGCTACGATCAAGAGCATAGATAAGCTTGATAGCCCTATCATGATCATTATAAGCAAGTGTCCCATTCGACCGCAAGTTACTCACTATTGCGTCAAAGCGAAAAAATATGACATCTATAGATTCACCAGGCGCTTGCACAAACAGCTGATACTGTTGATTATATATGCTTTGGCGCCTGGCCTTAATCTGTGTAGAGCCCTCATGAAAAATAGTGAGTGTAGTCCAAATTTCCCTAGCAGTCCTTAGGTGCTGAACCCTATCAAACTCACTCCTACTCAAGCCAATGAATAGTATATTTCTAGCTTTGGAGTTAGAATTGTACTGATCTTTTTCTGTCCGAGTGGTGTGGGTTTCAAGGCTAGAGTATTGTGAGTCCACAATCTCCTAAATTGCATTTCCTTGGCTTAGCAAGTAAGCCTCCATGCGCACCTTCTATTTTAAATTCTGTCTCCTACGGAACAGGCTTCGAACACACCATTCAGAGATTTGGTTCGGAGGTATTTTATAACTCCGAACACAAGCTTCGCAAATGATAAAAATTCGAAGACAAGGAGACTTCACTTACTCCCACAAACCCAAAAACACAACTCTGCCAGGATAGTGCAGGCTCCGCACACGAGGTGCCTTCGAGCAGCCTTCGAACTTCACACTTCGCAGGAGTAAGTTTCCCTCTGTGGGCTTCGAATAGATACTCAGCACTAGCAACTAGTACTAGGCTTCGTATTTCGAAGGACAGAAAGTAGAAAGTACAGACTGCGACAAGGTCTTCGGCTGAGTAAGGAAAATAGGCTTCGAACCTGACTTCACTCAGTGCTTCGCTAGTAATCAGAGAGGACTTGCCTCCAGTTTACATAGAGCGAACACACACTAAAAAAGACACACATCGCATAGACTCCAGCATACACTGCAGCAAAGCAAAGAAAATTATAAAAAGAAAAAAGAAGAAATTTAAATGAAAGGTTTGTTTTGGTATGCAAGAGGTGTTGGCAGTAATGAAAAATAAAACATCTCTCAAATGTTATTAGAGAAAAGAAGGTGGACTTTTGGGCGATTCAGGAAACTATGAAGAAAGAATATTCTTACAGATTTCTTAAAACTCTCACTACTGGGAGGAATTTCTCCTGGATTTGGTCTCCTTCTCATGGGAGATCTGGTGGGATTTTAGTTGGAATTAATGGGGATGTTACAGAAGTAATGGATTAGGAAGTGGGGACTTATTATGTTAAAACTGAAATTGCTAACAAAATGGATTAAAAAATTTAGAACTTAGTTGTCATAGATAGTGTTTCTCACACTGCATATAAAAATAATTTCCTCACTGAGTTATCTCAAGTTTGTGAAAGATGTACTAAACCTACCATTTATGGCAGAGATTTCAACATTGTGAGGAAAGAAAATGAAAAGAATAAAGCTGGTGGTTATACTAAATGAAGTTTTTATTCAATGCAATTATTGAGATGCATAACTTGAGAGAACAAAAAATGAGTGGCTGGTTGTACACGTGGAGTAATAATCATAGTGGTTCCCCTTGGAAGAATTTTACCTGACCACTCCTCTCTTTTGATTGATTTGGAGGGGGATAGACTAAAGTAATATCTTCAAGTTTGAGAGTAGCTAGATACTTAGAGCTGATCTAAAAGAGGTGTTTAATGAAGTCTGTATATTTGTTGAGGGCTCTTATTCATACATGGATAAATGGCAGAGAAGGTTGGTTGCTCAAGAGAAAAAATTAAAAGTTTGGAATATGAATTGGGAAGGTATTTACAAAAAATCCAATGCTGACATTGTCCAAAAACTAGAGGATATTGACAAAAAATGTAAGAGAGTTGGCATGACCTGGAATGACAGGAAGGAAAGAAGTGATCTTGAATTACAACTAAAAAAATTAATAAGGGAGGAACAAATGAAATGGATACAAAGAAGCAAAGAAAAATATATTTTAGAAGGAAGTGGTAATACAAATGGTTTCTCATGTGATTAACTTTTATAAACTGCTATTTGGTGAAGAAGAAGGGATATCTATAAAATTAGAAACAGGTGAAATGATTCAATTAAAAGAAGAAGATAAGATTGATCTGATAAAAACTTTTTGTGAGGATGAAGTTAAACATGCAATGTTTATAATGGAGAAAGATAAATCTCTTGGGCCTGATGGTTTTCAGTAGAGTTCTATAAGAATCGGTGGGATATTGTGAAATGAAATTAGTTGGGCATTTTGGAGGATTTCCATATAGAAAAAATCTGATATCAATAGACTTAATTTTGGGTAGTGACTTTGATTCCAAAATGTAACAATGCTGATCAAGTTTTGAATTTCAGGTCCATTTGTTTGTTCAATGTTAGTTTTAAAATTTTAACTAAAGTTTTAATGCAAAGATTGGAAAAAGTGATTGAATGCCTAATTGCTAAAACTCAAATAGATTTTATTAAAAATAGATATATACTTGATGGTGTTGTTGTGCTTCATAAGATTCTTAATACATTACATGTAAAAAAACAAGTTGGGATTCTCTTTAAAGTTTTTTTTGACAAAACATATGATAAAATCAAGTGGCCTTTTGTTTACCTAATGCTAGAGTCTAAAGGTTTTCCTAGTAAGTGGAATGATTGGTTTACGAGAATTGTGATGGGAGGAAATGTGAGTATTAAATTGAATGATCAAATTGGACCTTATTTTAAAACTTATAGAGGTTTGAGATAGGAAGATCCCCTCTCCCCCATCCTTTTTGACCCGGCTACTGATGATCTTTCAATTTTTATGGATAGAGTTGTAAAAATTGAATTGATAACTCGTTTGGGTGATGAATTTCTTACTAATGGTGTTTCTATTGTAATATATTACAATATGTTGATGACACAATTTTTCTTTTGAAAGATGACGTGAATAATGTTAAACATTTAAAATACATTTTGTGTTTATTTGAACAAACATCTGGTTTGAAGATTGACTTTAATAAGAGTGAAGTTTGTTGTGTTGAATTGGGTGAAAAAGGGAGTAATGTCATATTCTCACTTGCAAACTTGGTATTTTGCCTATTAAATATTTGTGTCTTCCAATTAATAAAACAAGGTTTCTAAGTAAATATTGGAAAAATTATGAGAATAAGATTGAAGGTAAATTGGGTTATTGGAAAGGAAGGCTTTTGGATATTGGTGGCGGGCTTTTGTTGTTTAATGGTTATTTGAGTAGTGTTCCTCTTTATATGTTATATTTCTATCTCTTTCCTAAATGTGTGAGAAAGAGAATAGATTTCTATCAATACTGCTCTGGCAGGAGGATCAGAGAATGAAAAAAACCATTTGGTGAAATGACTTATGATATGTATGCCAAAAGATTGTGGGAGATTAAGGGTCTTACACCTTCATATTATGAATATTTCCTTGATGGGCAAGTGGCTTTGGAAGTTGGAAAATGAAGAAGGAATCTTGTAAGATTTTTTAAGAAATAAATTAAAACCTTAACTCAGAGGGATCATAAATTTGGTGATTCTCAGTTCTCGAGTGCTTCGACTGAGATTAAAAAAACCTATATGCAATTTTGTGTGAAGACAATTGGGAATGGTAAGAGAACTTTGTTTTGGGAAGAAAAGTGGACAGGTGAAAAAAGCTTAGCTGAACAATTCCCTTTACTGTACAAAATCACATTTTCTAGGAACATTACTGTGGCAGCTGCTCTCGAGAATAATCTTGCTAACATTAAATTTCGAAGAAATCTTACTAGGGAAAGATACTATGCTTGGGTGAAACTAAAAAAGATCTATCAAGATTTGGTACTAACTTATAAAGAGGATTCTATTATTTGGACTTTAAAGTAAAAGAGACTTATAGTGTGAAATCCTTCTATACTGCTTCGAAATTTCAAACTTCTCATAGACATTCTGATAAGGGGTGGGCAAAAATAAACCGAAAACCGAACCGAACCGAATAAACCACTATTTCAGTTTTTTTTTAAAAAATCGGTTTTCATTTTTATTTACTTCGGTTTTATGTTCGGTTTTTATTTCTAGAAACTCAAAAAAACATGAAAACAAAAGTACTAGCCCACTGCCCGGCGCCCACTACTCCCTATTTAGCCTACTTGTTGCTTTGGGCCAGCATGCTTACGGCCCAACCTAGCTGCATTTGCCCCATGCCCCTGCTGCCCTTGCCCAAATCTCTTTGCGCGATGCAGCGACTGTCTCATGAGAATTGCTGTCGTCGTCACCTGCCCGTCCCGTCTCATGGGGGTGGATGCGCCGCCACTGTCCCCCACCTGCCTCATCACATGGACGCGCAGCAACGTTGTCATCGCCTCCCCGCCCGGTGGCCGCCCTCGTCGCATGGACGCGCCACCGCCGCTTGCCCAGCCTGTCACACCGATTTGGCCTCCACAGTCGTTGTTGGTCCGCTCAGACCGACGCCGTCAACGACTTCCCACCAGCTTACCCTCATTGTGCCGATGCCACCAATGCCACCCTCCCGCCACCATTCTGCCAATGCCGCCATTCGTCCGCCGAGGCCAACCAGTGCTCTCTCTGAAGTTCTTCCGTAAAAACCAAAGACCGAAAAAACCAAACCAAAATTTTTCGGTTTTTTCGGTTCGGTTTTTTAAATTTGAATATGTTATTCGGTTTTTGTTTTCTATAAACCGAATTTTTCATAAACCGAAAAAAAATGAATTGATTCTATCGAAAAATCGAATGCCCACCCCTAATTCTAATGGTCTGTGGAATTTGAAGGTTCCTCTGAAAATTAAAAATTCATGTGGTTGGCTAAGAAGGAAATTTTTTTGACAAAAACCAATCTCTGCAAGATGGGTTGGAATGGGAATGAAAAATAGGGCTGGCAACGAGCCGAGCCGAGCCGGCTCGGGCTCGGCTCGGGCGAGCCGCCACTGAAGCGAGCCGAGCCAGGCTCGGCTCGGCCACTCGAGCGAGCCAAAATATGGGCTCGGCTCGGGCTCGGCCGAGCCTCGAGCTGGCTCGGCTCGGCTCGCCCGTTTTGCACTTGTTTACTTAAATAGCAAAAAAAATCTGTAAATTTTTAGTTTTCATTTTATACATCAATTAGCATTAAGTAACCACATGTCCACAAAAACCATAACATCAAGTCATTATTCATCAAGCCATAAAAAATAATTTCAAAGTCCACATGACCACATCACATATTCACATATGACATAACTCATAAGTAAGTAACCACATGTCCACAAAAAACACAATTAAAGCACAAGTGACAAGTCCATGTCCACGACCACAAGTTCATAATAATCCTATAAAGTATAAAGAACTGCATTATGAAATAATATGGTTTCAAAGGTCATAGTAAACTTCAAATAACCCTGACAATTGCATGGTAGAGTAACTAGAGTTAGACCTTTAATTGACTCACGCACTGTGTGATTGTGTGAAGGGGAGGGCCTGAGGAGCGGCCTCCGGCCTGGATCTGGTGGACGAGGAGGCTGGAGCCTGGAGGCGGGCAGAGCGCCGACAAAGATGGGTGCGTCGTGCGCCCGTGCGCGAATCGGCGACGGCGAGTGCGCGACCGTCGACCGCGCTGGTGGGGGCGGCCGCCGGCCGGGGCGTGAGTGCGCGACCGCGCTGCGGCGCTGGTGGGGGCATCCGGGTGCGGGCGGGCCGGCGAGACCGCCGGGGCAGGCCGAGAGTGCGTGCGGCGGGCGGCGGTGGCGGGTTGGCGCCTGGCGGCGGACGTGCGGTCTCTGCGTCTGCGGGCAGCGGGCGGCGGGCGGCGGCGGGAGTGCGGGACTGCCGGTGAAGCCTTTGCGCTGCGCGTGCGCCTATTGCCAGCCCAGAAGTGCATCCAAAATTTAGGGTTAGGTTATGGGCCATCGGGCCAAATGAGCTGCACGGACTGGCTGGCCGAGCCAACGAGCTGCTCGCGAGCCGGCTCGGCTCGGCTCGGCCATCAACCGAGCCTGCTCCCTGGGCTCGAGTTCGGCTCGGAGACTCAGCGAGCCGAGCCAGGCTCGGCTCGGCTCGGCCGAGCCCGAGCTGGCTCGCGAGCCTCGAGCCAAACTGCCACCCCTAATGAAAAACATTATTCTTTCTATAGCAGGGATGAAATAGTGCAACATCTTTTCTTTGAGTGTGATATCTTACATTTTGTGTGGACAATTATTAATATTTGATTTGGCATAGGTCCCTTTGTTAACATGGATCACTTATGGCGAGTATGGTTTAAAAAAACTGAACAATGATGGGAAAAATTGATTGGGGTAGGGATCACAACAATTTTTTGGAGCATCTGGAAGAGTAGAAATAATATTTATTTTGGAAAAAATGGTTAGTGATCCTACTGAATTGGTGAACTTAATTTGTTTTTGGATATCCTCTTGATCCATTTTATAGAAGTCGAAGGAAAAGGGAAGAAAGTTAGATCTAGGAGTACATTTGATCAAGCAGGTGGTAAATGGGTGTTTGCTGGGAGGCATGGATGAGCTTTTCAAGAAACTATATATGTGGGTGATCGGTTGCTCATGACGGGAATTCTTCATTTTGTATTTTTTTTGGAAAAAAAGTTGTTACGTAGACACTATCTGGAGAACTGTGTGACTGTGTTCTGTAATAATTAGTTTCTCTCCTAAACTTGCTTCGCCTAATAGTTAAATGAGTGTGAAAAGATCGTGTGAATAGACGTTTGAGAAGACGTAGCAGTAGGGAAGATGACTATTGTTAATTTCGAAGCATGTGTTGACGACAAAATTTGGTGAAGCCCAGGCCCACTAAGTATGCCACACGGTCAACATAAGTCAAATATGGTCAAGGAAGCTTGTCCATGTTGTTACAAGATGACCGGATGCAAAAGAGTTGATGAAGATAAAGATAAAACCAGAATCGGTTAAGATAGAGTGCTTGGACGATAAGTCTTCGGACTATAAATATGTACCCCTAGTTAGATTAGAAATACACATCTTTGTCAAACAACTACTCGGCGTATCGCCACCCTTGGCTTCTAAGGTTATCCCGGCGGGATTCGGCACTCGGAGCTAGGCTACATTGTTTCGATCTCTGGCGAAGAGGTGAGTCCCACCACCCCCGATGTCTGTATCAACTAAATCAGTATTCTTACTATTGCATCATATTGATCTCTTGAGGTGAACATCGAAACAGTACGATCGTCGGTTCTCGGTGTATTAGCTAGGTCTAAAGTGGCATCAGATTGATCTCTTAGATTGATGTGATCTAGGTGTGGTAGTTTAAAGCTTCATCGGTTAAGTCTGACATCTCTTGCTATTATATATTTTCATGCTATGTACTGTTCATCTAAACAAAGCATGCTCGATATTTTGATATATTATTAAGATCATCGTGATTAGGTACAGTCTTAGTTAGGTCTGATCTAGTTATTGTGATGATTTTCATGATATAGACATGTTATCTGACACGTTTTATTTATTTCTATCGGAGTATAAGCTGATGGGTTATCTTCAATTCAACGACATATCTTATTTGTCATCGGAGAAGCTCTCATCGGTCCGTGTGGTAAAACTGCCCATCTTATTGGCCGATTGCTTTGTCTCTAGTCATCGGCCCTATGGCCGATAAGCATGATATTCTACGAATATCTCATCCTCATCGCGGTCATCGGCTTGATAGCCGATAGGCTATGCTATTGATCACAATTTCGTGTTTCCTTATCAGTTGTAGGGTCAAACTGATTGGCACGCCTTGAACCCTTTTAGGGCTCCTTTGGAACGTAGGAATTTTACAAGATTTTCATAGGAATTATACTGAATCCTTCAAAATTTTTTGAAAAACCTACATCCCAAAGAAGCTCTTACTGAGAACGTAGAATCTACACTAGAGTTAAGTAGATCTTCAGGACACACGTGTGTCAAAGTGCGACAAAAAACACACCAACAGTGGGCGATCGGTGGTTGCTGATGCGGGGATTGTTCATTTTGTCTTTATTTTGGCAAAAAAGTTGTTGTGTAGTCCTATCTGAAAAACCGTGTGAATGTGTTATGTAATAATTAGTTTCTTTTCTAAACTTGATTCGCCTTATAACACGTGTCCGGTGCGTCGGTATGCCGTTTGATGTAGAACTTTGTTTCATTTCTATAATAGAAACGGGTGGAGGTTTCCCCTCTTGTCTCAAAAAAAAATGTCCCCGTGGCCCACCGCGCAGGTGGACAGCTCCCTCCGTTAGCTCCCAGCACGTACTCCACCGCCGTCCATATGACCAGATATGTGCACAGCATACTACTGGTACCACCACCGTGTCCCGTGTCCGTGTATATACCCCGCCAGGCCAAGCGCCGGCCGCGATATCGACAGCTACCGGCCGGCCGCCGGCGGCTCTCCCTCTCGATCACCCCGGCCCGTCGACGCCACGCGCATACGTGCAGTGGACCACCGCGCGCGCCACTGCATGCACCGCGCGCCCTAGCCTAGCTCGCCGAGCGAGCGGATTAGCAAGATTAGCCGCATCTGGACCCTGTGTGGTGCTTAACTCTTACCCTCCTTATCACACCAGATAAGGCCGGCCTCTGCCACCTTGATTTCGCGCCGGAGTTTGACGATCACCCCTGCGGCTTTCCATCACCGCTATACATGCCCGCAGACGCCATACAGCCGCCGGCCGGCCGGTCGTCGTCACCGGTGACGACGTTGTAGCGGCGAGCGAGCGAGATATATACACACACCGTACGTGTAGCTAGATAGCTATCTATCTTGTTGCTTAGGGAAGCAAAGCTTATCTGCGTGCGTGACATACGTGGGCGTCCCCGGAAGGGACAAAGCATGGCTTAAATGGCTATCACGTCGGCGAAAGAAAGCTAGCTAGCTAGCCAGCCAGCCAGCCAGCGAGCCGGAATTGGCGACTAGATGCTTAGCCAGTTTATAGCGGCCACGCCGTGACCGGCCGGCTGTACTGTGGTTCAGACGGGTGCAATGCATGTAGCGATGGACCTGGTCGTGCGTACGTACGTAGTAGCAGGGAGCTAACCTATTTATCCCCATTTCCAACAAATTTTCCTATGCCCTGGAACCGTCAAAAACACTGTGATATGGACGCAACGTACGGGGCCGGAACCATTTCTGGCTTTCTGCACGGGTTTATTCCTCCGTCACTTCGAGTCGATCGTCACGGACAGTTGACCCAATTCAAGAACCCTATCTAGCTGTTGCTGGGCCACATTTTCTTGACAGAATTTCACAGAGGCTTGGAGGCGAGCGCTAGCTCGTTTCGTAGCGGATTCAAACGAGTATAATAAAATCGCACAGCGCGTGAGTACGACAGTTTGCCGTTGTTACTGTGAGCGAATTTGTTCGTACGCGCGCGGGTTTTGGCGTGGTTGTTTCTTTGCTTTGCTTTGCTTTTGTCAAACAGGGCCTTGAAAATGATGCTTCCCATGCATGAATTCGGTGTTGATGTTGCTGGCATCACTCCAGCTGAAATCAAAGCAGATTGTTATTGACTTGATGTAGCATATACAAAAGTTTCTCGTTAATAAATTTTACTTACGTAGTGTGTTCCGCTCTAATTGTAGTTTGCACCACTGCGAGAATAGTTGAGTTCTGTGTGATGCACTGAACTTTGGATGCATCACATCATGCATATCATATCGGAGAAGGGCCTTTTTTTTTGTTAAGGTGTGTGTATATATATGTGATCAAAATTATCTTTGCGAAAACATTGCTGCCCACACGTTGATTTGAGCAAAAGTCCCAAAGAAAAGACCAAATGTCACAATCAAATATTCTAAACCGCAATTTCAAAGGCGTTGGAGGCAAAACCACTTGAAAAGAGCAGCGTCGAGAAAGGGACAGCGAGACGGCGAAGAAGACATGAGAGCAATGTGGCTCGGTGACGGAAGTGAAGCCGAAGCGGTGAACACAACACAGAGGAATTGGACAAAGCGAGCTTTGCTAGCTACAGTCTACAGAGATAAACGGGACAGAGAGAGAGAGAGAGAGAGAGAGAGAGAGAGCAGACGAAACAAAGTTACATCATCACCCAGGCACTGGCGCATGGCAGGCGGCAGCAGCAGCAGCCAGCAGCCAGCAAGCGGCGTGTATGGCAGCCAGGCTGCTGGTGCAGCTAGCGAGCGGCTTGTCAAAACTGGCAGCAGCGGCCAGCGGCCAGCGGCCAGATGGTGTCCACACTCTGCTACCCCTGTTATCTCTTCATCCTTGTCTTAACCTTGCTAAAGCTTCTCTTAGCCTCCTTCCATCCTCAAGAAGACGAACAAACCAAAGACTAGGTAGCTTGACAAAGTAGCTTGGACAGTAAAGGTGTAAAGCTAAGTGCTTTGCTAGCTTGCCGGCGAGCGGCCATGGACTTCGATGACCACGACGACGGCGACGAGGAGATGCCGCCGATTCCTGTGAGCTCGAGCTACGAGACTCCGCCGCAGCATGGCCTTAGCGGAGGTGGGATGGCGGCGCCCAAGCTGCCTGGTGAGCTTGGCAGCCATGTTGTGAAGGGTCCGGGCTGCGGCGGCGGCGGCGGCGGCAGGTACCGCGAGTGCCTCAAGAACCACGCCGTTGGCATCGGGGGCCACGCGGTGGATGGATGTGGTGAGTTCATGGCCGCCGGCGAGGAGGGCACCATCGACGCGCTCCGCTGCGCCGCGTGCAACTGCCACCGCAACTTCCACAGGAAGGAGTCGGAGTCACCCGCCGGCGGGGGCTTGCCCTTCTCCCCCGCAGCCATAGCCGCTTACGGCGCCACGCCACACCACCAGTTCTCCCCGTACTACCGCACCCCTGCGGGCTATCGCCACCACCACCCCGTCCACCCGCACCACATGGCCGCGGCCGCCGCAGGCCACTCGCAGCGGCCGCTCGCGCTCCCGTCCACCTCCCACAGCGGCCGCGACGACGGCGACGACCTGTCCGGCATGGCCGGTCCCTTGTCCGCGGTCGGCCCGCTGAGCAGCATGTTCCTCAGCGCCGGCCCCTCCGGCTCCGGCTCCGGCTCCGGCAAGAAGCGGTTCCGCACCAAGTTCACCCAGGAGCAGAAGGACAAGATGCTGGCCTTCGCCGAGCGCGTCGTGTGGCGCATCCAGAAGCAAGACGAGGCCGCCGTGCAGCAGTTCTGCGACGAGGTCGGCATCAAGCGCCACGTCCTCAAGGTCTGGATGCACAACAACAAGCACACCCTCGGCAAGAAGCCATGACCGCGCGCGCGAGCAATGCATTTGACCCACCTCGTCGGCGCGCATGCACCACGACTCCACGCGACGACGACGACGCATCCATCGATTCCCTCCCACCGCCGACCTGATCGACCGGCCGTGGCTTCGCTTAGCCCCCGGTACGGTAGGCACCAGCACCTTATTTACTTAGCCTTCGACTGAATTAATTGTTGGCTAATTAGGTAATCAGAGAGAGCATTCGTTCTCGGCTCTAGCTAGGTGGTTCATTATTTTCCCTTTACCTGTTGCTGCTGCCGCTGTTTAATTCCTATTCATCTCTTGGCCTCATCTGCCGATTTGGTTCTTCTTGGGAATGTACCTGATGCTTCAAGCGTTCGATCGATCGACCAGCAGACGACGACGAATTGTATCTGGGGATTGGGGCTAGCTACCTAAACTAGCTGCATCTGCATGGATTCAGCGTATGCGCTGCTATATTTTTTGTGGTTGGGACCTGCGCGACTGGGATAATTTTACCAGTGGGTCGGTTCATTCGTCTAGGTTTGCTCGTAGCAATAGTGAGTACTGCCACTCCTGAAAAAGATAGACCACTGTTGCATTCCAATTCACAGGCCCCCAGCTTGTCTTCTTCTCGACAACTACTCCATCTCTGTTCGTTTATTGACTACATTTCCAGCTTGTTCTTGATCCGGTCATCAGTTGTTAATCGTGGTCAAACAGATTAATGCCATCTGCATCTGCAATGCTGCATTACACCTCGCGTCTATCTCGAAACAACCATGACGTTTAGATTGGTATACGGGCACGGCTGCTGTGAGCTGTGGGTTATAGCCGGTCTACTCCATGACGTGATCATCATTTGTGTTCTTCCTCCCGATGTTTTCTCGTCTTTTTGATCTTGCATTAATGCGCGCAACCGTTTGCTGCACCTGTATACCGCATTAACTCCCCCCATCCCGCGAGCTTTTGTCAACGGCGATGAAGGTTTCGTTTTCTCGACACGCAGTGTTAGTGTCAAGGTAACCTACGTGTTTGACCTCTTGCTATCATAACATTTTTTTCTCTAAGCGCCTACGTTTCCCATTGGAGCTACCCAACGGAGTATCAACTCCATATAAAACAGAAGGAATTGAATAGACCAAGTATGAACTAGAAAATGATAAGGTGCATCTAAAGTTAAAAACACGTCAACAAGGTACATGACTATTATCTTTATAAAAAATCTAGATAAAAATCTTGTGTTCCGATATATGATAGAGATTTTCGTAGTCTACCTGAATAATTTGAAAAAGAAAATCTAGGATGACTTATACGAAGTTCTAATGACATGGTTGATGGTTCAGTGATTGAACAGAGCTAGCTACACCCTGCAGGCTGCAGTACACTCCTCTGTGGCTCTGTGCACGCAAAGCATGCAGGTGCAGCCCTGCCGTTCCATCTCGTCTCGTCTCGTCTCGTCTCGTCTCGTCTATATATTTACTTCGGGCTTCGGCGCCAGGATGGCTAGAACTTTACGCTTTTACTCCGGTCATGCGACGCCGCTACAATGACATGGATGAGGTTGTTGCTGCATTTACTACAGGCAGACATGGACCAGGAGAAGCTCGGACACATTTATATGTCGTTCGACGCCTACAGAACGTACTACTCCGCCTTGTGATACGCAGTGGCCTCAGAAACGAGGATCGATGCAGCCATGCCGGAATGCCGGTGGCCGGCGATCGATGTACGTAGTACGTGGCTACGTGGTGAAAATGCGATGACCTTTCCTCCTCTATCTTCCTCGTGAGGTGCTTGGCTTGCACTTGGACATGCATGGAGATGGAGCAACGGAAGCTAGCGGCTAGCCGGCCGGACCGGCCTCTCGTAGTCTCATGGAACGTGGGTGCCTGTCTGTACGGTCGCACCGGAGTCCGGCGACATATCCATGACATTGCTCATGCGCAGCTGGATGGCCAGGCAGACTAGCTACGCTATAGCATAATGGCAGGTAGAGACAGTGGAGTAGGATGTAGGCTAGGCGTGGACATGCAGTTACAGGGCCAGGGAGTAGCAGGATCTGACGGAGGGTTGCGACTTGCGAGGTTTTGTTCTTTAACGCAGAACTGCCCAGGCTAGGAGTGGTGAATGTCTTTGGTGCAAATATCGAACCAAGTAGGTGATACAACGCATGCAAAATTGAGCTAGCTCTCCGTTTGAGTACTACGTACGGGTGTCATTTTGGATGCACAAGCCATGCATGTTGATTACTCCACGCACTGGCAAAACACAGACTTCAAATTCAAGCATATGATCATATATATGCAGGTTGTATAACTGCATCCGAACTATTTGCAATCATTCACACCGTGCAATTTCACCGGGGGTGGGCCGGGGCTAATTAATCAGTAGTGCGGCCACAGCAATTCACAGTTAGTTTCATGACGCTCTCAGCATGCATGTCCTTTCTTTTGCCAAATTAACATCTTGCAAACGGATAAACAGTGCCAGTACGTACTTTGCTGATCCGATTCTGAGATCTGAGCATGCAATGCATGTGTTTGTCGGTACAGATCGGTCAGCACATACCTCATTCAAAATTCCTTCAGAAACACATGGGCCATGCTTGCATGCATGTTGGGCGACTCTAGTATAGTAGTTGCATGTACGTATGTACAGCACACGTACTGCAACGCATAAGAGGCAACCAACCAAGTGATCGAGCTTGCTGTACATGTATATATACAGGGATGCACGTACAGTGGTAGTCACCAATGACCAATGTTAGCTAGCTTCAACTTCGAAATCCTTATCAGTGTAGATCTATGCACGTAACTAAAACCAGCCTCTCGATCTCAGCTCTGAATAAATGGAGGCTGAATGAGTAGAGGGTCGTGTGTGCAATCACTGCACTGTTGCACTTTCGTCTTCTTGCTGGTGACAGTTGTTAGAAATTAGCTCTCGGGGAGGAGAGGGGGACCGAGTCCCTCTCCTCCCTGGAAACTCGGAATTAGCCTAACAGACCTCCTGGTCTTTAGGCACCCTGATCGGGGGTGCCCCAACCGATGGTTGAAGGGCCCCTGGCGCACAGCACAATATAAATAAGGATGACTGTGCACAGAACGGATTGATGTTCGTGTGCTAAGTCACCCAAAACCCTAAACCGATCTATGTGAGTGCTGGAGCGTTGGGAAGCCCCCTTCACCGCCGTTCACCGGTCTACGACGCCACAGCACCATGCCATGGCGTCCTCCTCATCCTGGAGCACACTCAAAGGTACACACCTAAGTTCTACCCTACTAGACCTAACCCTAGACGATCCCTAAGACCCCTTAGTTATTTCTATCAATGGTATCAGAGCTCCGTTTTGTTCTAGGGTAGGCAAGTTAGGGTTAGGGTGGCGTCGGGCTCCCTTGAGCCGACGCCACCACCACCGCACTAAGAAACCCCCCCCTTAGCACTCTGTAAGCCCTTAAGTACGCCGCAATCAGAACCTAAAGAGGGTTTAGGGTTCCCGAAACCCTAGCCCTGCGGTAAGGAAACCCAAGAGGGTTTTCGGTCTCGGCCAAAGAACACAAAAAAAAACAGAAGGAGGATTAGGGTTAGGGTGAAACCCTAACCCTAAATAAGAACTTAGGGAGCCGGGTTAAGGACCTTACCTCGTCGCCGACGCCGGATCTGGCCTCGCCGGAGTCCGGGAAGACGACCGCGCCGCCACTGTGCTCGCCTCGGTTGGTAGTGACCGCCGCCGGTCAGCTCGACGGAGCGCCGCTCACCCTCGGGTGAGCGCGCGGCTCCGGCCAGCTAACCGGCGGGCGGCACGCCGCCGTCGCCATCGCCGTCGGGGGGCCGCCGCCGCTTCGCTCCGCGCCGCGCCGTACGCGCCGCCGCCGCCGCTCTCTGCTTCGCTCGGGGACCGCGGGGGGCAAATGAGGCTAGGGTTTTTCCCGGGGGGTGCGGCGCGGCTGTTTTGTGCGGGCGCAAACGACGCGCGGCCGTCGGATCTGATCCGACGGCCATGATCAGTCGGACCGAAAGGCGGCCCAGGCGGGGCGCGAATTGGCGGCCCAGGCCCAGGTTGCGGCCTGGGTGCGCGCAGGCGCATGGAAGCACTGTAGGCCGGGGTGGTTTTCTCACTTTGGGCTGGCCTCAATACAGTTTTGGGCCGAAATCCCTTTTTTTTGATTTTCCAGAATTTTCAGATTTAGTTTTTCAATTAAGTAATACCTGAAAAATCAGAAAAATGCCCAAAATTAAGAAAAGATAAGTTATCTGCGGGGAAAATTTTGTATAAGTTTGTACAGACTCAGTAAATTTTATTATGAATTTTGCAGCAATTTTAAGCACTTTTATGATATTTTCTTTATTAAATTTAGTCTAAGGACTATATTTAATTAAGGAATATTATTTTAGAATTTATGTTTAAGTTTAAATTTCAGAATTTTATTACTATTTTAATCAGTGTACTAATTAAGATTAAGTATTCCGCTGTGCATATACTGTTTAAAATAAGTAATGTATCAATTATGATTAAGTTCTTCCGCTGTGCATACACTATTTAAGATCACTCAGAAATTTTGTGTTCTGAGTTTTAAAGTACTTTTAGTATTTTTGTGATATTTATTTATTAAATTTAGTCCAAGGACTACATTTAATTGAAGAATATCTATTAGGAATTTTGTTTAAGTTTAAATTCAGAATTTTCATTACTGTTTTAAGCAGTGTATTAATTAAAATTAAGTCTTTCGTTGTGCATGTTTATATTAAGCCTTTCATTACACTGTTTAAAATTAGTACCATGCTGTAAATTCAGAATTTTATTACTGATTAAGTTGTGTATTAATTAGTTTAAGACTTACGCTGCGAATACACTGTTTCAAGATTAGTACCATGTTCATCCTATCAATTAAGTAGCATTTATTCTGTCAATTAAATTTGAACCAACGAGATAATTTAATTTGGCATTATAAATGTTGTATTTTGTTAACATAGTGATTTTGTCTCCTGACCAACGTTGGTGATGAAATTACTGTGGTTTAGTTGATTTGATTCTATTTCTGCCCAACGGTGATGTAGAATTAATTCGTCTCTTAAGTTTTAAGTATGTCACATGTTGATTTTGACCAACGTTAAATTTTCATGTGTCATATTATGTCTGTTATAATATACCTTGATAATGTTCCTTATTAGAAATCTGCTAAGTCATATCTCCGGCATTGAGTCTCTCAATGGTGAGAACTACGGTTCCCGGAGATGAGATATTAAGATAGCGATTGTGTTATAGGACATAAATCTTGCTTTAATGCTTGATTGTCTAACTAAGCGTGCGAAGCCCGTGATCTAAGAAGATGAAAGCCAAGAGGCTTTTGTCATAAGGTTACATGACTTCGCCGAAATAAGAATAAAATAAGACATATAGTACTAAAGGAAATCAGTGGAAACACAAAATGTATTATGATTAAGAGCTCCTTTATGGAGCAAATTAGGGGTTCTGTGGCGCCCCGATTTATCGAAATCGAGACATTATTGAATTTCCATAGAAAAACAATAATACAAGAGGTTCATCATGCGACAACGTACATACGATAAAATCCATGGTACGCAGACCATATTTATTACAACATTGTTTTAGTAAAAACAGTAATAAAGTAATTAAATAACGGCATGACGAACGTCTTCTTCAGGATCTTTCTTCTTGACTGGGTCGCTACTCCAGACCGTCTTCAAGATAAACATCCTCTGTGGGGTCCAACGGGTATGAGTACAAAAGTACTCAACAAGCCACCGCAAATGCAAATAATAATGCAGGATAATAAACAAGGAAGGATAAAGGCTAACAATGCGGAATAAAGCAATTGCAGTTATAGCATTTAGTGTAATCATATTTTAATCATGCGGAAGGTAAATATGAGCATCATCAACATCAACTAACTCGAGGAGTACGTTTTACCTCCTCGCACAACGGTCCTTACATGTCAATCCATCATGCACATTCATATTCAAAGTAATCTAACTGGGGATGTCACGCAACCCGCCCTTGACCGTGGGCTCGGCTTTTCGAAAAGATTTAAGACTCTGATCAGAGATGTACTACTGTACCCACAAGGCACGCACTCATCTCAACGAGATGACCCATTTCACGGGAACTCGTGCCAAAACCTCAGTATGAGATGTTCCAAGCGATAACCACCCGCTCTAGGTTTCGCCGGCGCGCCGGGCCGCATCCCGGCTAACGTCGCACCCCCTTTTGCGCCACATTGGTACAAGTCACCCGCAGGTGCAACTTGACCCATCTCCAAGTGGTGGCCTCGGTTTGGAACGACCCATACCTTAGTTAGGACTTACCCACTAGACTTGTGGTTAGTACGTAAGTGTATTGCAACGGATCCCTCAGACCGGTCCTTATAGTGCCCCGGGTGCTACCGACCAATGCCCTAGCTTGCACCCGGAACCCACCATGCATACACTCACAACCATGACTCATCACCAACAGAATTTCCAAGGATAAGAAGTAACGAGATCATATAATAGAACCATTTCACTACGACTCATTTTTATCCTATAGCGGCCGTGTCAATACATTGGACACTAGCTAATATCATAGTTCATATGGTGACAAGGAGGTTAGGCGAGATAGCATGGCTTGGGTTGCACATCAAGGTCGGGGGATCCTAAATAAATATAATGTAAGGGTTCATTTGACTAATGCATATACATAACCTATGTGTTTTAGCGATAGTTAATTCAGACATGGGTTCAATATGCTCAAAAGAATTGTTTGGTGACTTGCCTTGTTCAGCAAAGGGAGAGGGAGGGACTTCGGGGAAGTACTCCGGCTCCTCGGCGACGTCGTAGTCTTTTTAATATAAAGTAAAATAAAAGAACATGACATCTTAATCAAACAGTATAACACTACATTATAAACTCATAAGTTTAAGTTGGCTTGATTATAAATAAAATAAATTCAGGTATTAGGGTTCTGAAATTTATTCCTCCATTAATTTAAAGTGAATCTAAATAAATCATTGTTTTTCATAAAAGGGTTTTTAAGTGGGCATAACCCTACATTGAGTTTTCTAACCAATTTAATTCAAATGATTTATAGGAAACCTAGTGGTTTTAGTGTTTAACAGTAAAGGACAATTATACAATTTTTCTGGAATTTAAATATTGAAATTCACATTTAAATCCTAAGGGCATTTGAATACTTATTTAAATAAACATGAAAATGTCCAAATAAACCTACTGTTTTTATTGCCTAAACATGTAGAGAATAATTTTATGAATTTTCTAAAATTGGAATGGCAATTTTCAGAGTCCAAATGCATTAGATATGAATTTTACAAGTTTAAAAGCATTTCTGGAATTTATTTTCAAATTTTAAACCTCTCGGGTCCACGGTGAGCCAGGCCCACGGTGAACCCGCGCACTGTGCGCGTGCGCCGGGTCGATCTGGACCGTTGGATCCAGATCCAACGCGCGAGAGCGAGGCGGGAGGGTTAAGTGATAACGGACGGCCAGGATTAAAACGTGCGAAGGGGTACCACGTGGACGCACGAGATCGCCCGGCGGGTTTAAATGAAAACCAACGCGCGAGATTAAAACATACCGCTTTGACCAGATCCGACGGTGCGGATTAGATCGCGTACGTGGACTCACGCGCGTCGTCCGATCGCGATCGCACGGTCGAGATCAGATCCGACACGGCACGGGTACTCGACCCGTGTCGGTCGTCTTCTCCGACGACGGCGAGCGGGCCAGCGGCCACGGCGAGCGACGGCGGTCCTAGCTAATCCTAGAAATGGAAAGAGGGCACTACGGCGGTCATGACGGTACCTTAGGCGAGGCGAGGGGTCGACGGGAAGTGGTCGGCGGCGAGGGTAGACGGCGAAGCGCTTCGGGCTCCTCGTCGGCGATGGGGTTCCGGCGATCTCCTTGACCGGCGGGGACGTGGCCGAGGTAGGGGACGTCTTGGCGGTCACGACGGTGGCGGAGGCGAGGGCCGGGGTGGTCCGAGGCGACGGCGAGGGGCGGCCGGAGGCGAAGCAGGGGGGAAAATGCTCAAAGGCGAAGGAGGGGCGCTCTGTTCGTTCTGAGTGCGAATTGAAGCGTGGACCGAACGCGGTGGAGGGCAGGGGGGGGTTAAATAGGGTCCGGCGGGGGGTTAACGGGCACCGCATGCAAGGAAAGCCGAGGAGGGCTTTAACTCGCCGGCGATGGCGCAACCGTGCGCGTGAGGGCGGTCCAGGGACTTAAACGCGCGCATTAACGTGCTTAAATGACCGGCGGGGCTCGGGGAAGTTAATGACGGGCTCGGTTTAACGGAAGGGGGAACCGGCGAGGGGATCCGAGGCGAAGTCTTCGCCGGCGGGATTAGGGGGGGGGCCGGCGCGGGGTTGAAGACGATTCTGACGACAGGGGGCCACAAGCCAGTGAGCGCGAACGGGCGAGGGTGGCGTCTGACGGGTGGGGCCGGGGTGTCGGGTTCGCGCGCGAGGGGAGGGATTCGGCGCCGACAGGTGGGACCGGGTTGTCAGCCAGAGGGGAGCGCGGTAACGGGCTGGGCCGGCCGGGAGAGAGAGAAGGGAGGGGGGAAACGGCCCAATACTGTTCTAATGCTTTTCTGAATAAAAATAATTCCAGAAAATAGATTAAAAGATTAGGGCTACTTCCAAGGCTGGTAAAAATTTATAAAAATTCTCAAAATTATCTTTTGGCCTTAGGATCATATACAAAAAGTTTCACCTCCTAATTTGGTCATCTACTCTATGTTGTAGTTCAAAAGGGTATAAAAGAGTATTAAAAGTATTTTCTGAAATAATAATTCCAATAAATTGAATTTAATAATATTTTTATTGTGTTGAAAATTTGGGGTGTTACAAACCTATCCCCCTTACAAGAATCTCGTCCTCGAGATTGGAACGCTACTCGAATAGCTCGGGGTATTGGGCTTTCAGCTCGTCTTCTTTTTCCCAAGTGGCTTCTTCGGCGGGATGGTTGTTCCATTGGACTTTGCAGAAGCGGACGACGCGACTTCTGGTTACTCTCTCCTTGGTTTCCAAGATCTTGACGGGTCTTTCTATGTAGGTCAAGTCTTCTTGGACGTTGAGCTGCTGAAGGTCGGCTTGCTCGGTGGGCACACGGAGACACTTCTTCAGCTGCGAGACATGGAACACATCATGAACGCCTGCCAAGGATGGAGGCAGTTCAAGTTGATATGCCACTTCTCCTTGTCGACGGAGGATCTGGAAAGGTCCGACGTAGCGGGGTGCTAGTTTGCCTTTCATGTTGAACCTTTGAGTGCCACGGAGGGGAGTGACTCGGAGGTAGACATAATCGCCCTCCTCAAAGGCTAGATCTCTTCGACGGTTATCGGCGTAGCTCTTTTGCCTGGACTGGGCTGCCTTTAGTCGGTCCCTTATGATCTTAACTTTCTCTTCGGCTTCTCTCAATAAATCTGTCCCGAACAGTTGTGATTCTCCGGTTTGATCCCAGAGCAACGGCGTTCTGCACTTACGCCCATAGAGTGCTTCGAACGGGGACATTTGCAGGCTGGCTTGATAGCTGTTGTTGTAGGAGAACTCCGCATAAGGTAAGTTCTTGTCCCACATTCCGCCAAAGTCTAGAGCACAAGCTCTAAGCATATCCTCCAATATCTGGTTGACCCTTTCGGTTTGACCGTCGGTCTGTGGATGATAGGCGGTGCTAAAGTTCAGCCGGGTGCCGAGTTCCTCTTGAAGGTTCTTCCAAAACTTGGAGGTAAACTGACTCCCGCGGTCAGATACAATCTTCTTGGGAACTCCGTGGAGGCACACGATCCGGGTCATATACAACTCAGCCAACTTGGCGACGGTGTAAGTTGTCTTGACCGGAACGAAGTGGGCTACCTTGGTGAGTCGATCGACGATCACCCAGATAGAATCATGACCAGCTTGGGTCCTGGGCAGTCCCGTGATGAAGTCCATTCCTATTTCTTCCCACTTCCATTCGGGGACTTTGAGGGGTTGAAGCAGTCCGGCAGGTCTCTGATGCTCTGCCTTGACTCGCCGGCATGTGTCGCACTTGGCCACATACTCAGCTATCTCTCTCTTCATACTGACCCACCAATATTTTTCCTTCAGGTCTTGGTACATCTTTGTACTCCCGGGATGAATGGAGTATAGAGTATCGTGGGCTTCTTGAAGGATGAGAGTCTTCAACTCTGGTAGGTTGGGTACGCATACTCGGTTTCCGAACCAGACGGTACCATGTTCGTCCTCGGAGAATCCGGGGGCTTTACCCTTCCTCATGTTTTGCTGGATCTCCAGGATGTCCGGGTCTTCCTTCTGCTTCTCTCGGATCTGGTCTATTAAGACAGGTCGAGACTCCAAGGCAGCGAGGTACTCTCGGGTGGTGATCCCTAGGTTTAGCCTTTCCATCTCTTTATAAAGTAGAGGAGCCTGGTCTTGAATCATGATGGCATTGCAGTACCCTTTTCGACTAAGGGCGTCTGCCACCACATTCGCCTTGCCTGGATGGTAATGGATGCCCAAGTCATAGTCCTTGATCAGTTCCAACCATCTCCTCTGCCTGAGGTTCAGATCTGGCTGGGTGAATATGTACTTGAGGCTTTTGTGGTCGGTGAAGACCTCACACCGATTTCCCACAAGGTAATGTCTCCATATCTTCAAGGCATGAACCACGGCTGCTAGTTCCAGGTCGTGGGTTGGGTAGTTCAGCTCATGCGGTCTCAACTGCCGGGAGGCATAGGATATCACCTTCCCTTCTTGCATTAAGACACATCCCAATCCTTGGCGAGAGGCATCACAGTAGACGTGGAAGTCTTTCCGGATGTCTGGCAGAGTCAGAATGGGAGCTGACACAAGCTTCTTCTTGAGGGTTTGGAAGCTTTCTTCGCAGTCGGGGGTCCAATCAAACTTCACTTCCTTCTGCAGAAGTCTGGTCATAGGCTTGGCGATCTTGGAAAAATTCTCGATGAACCGGCGGTAGTATCCGGCCAATCCGAGGAAACTCCGGATCTCGGTCACGGTCGTTGGCTGCAGCCAGTTGGTAACCGCTTCAACGGTGGTTGGGTCCACTGCTATTCCTCCGGCGGATATAACATGACCGAGGAACTTCACCTCAGACGACCAAAAATCGCACTTGCTGTATTTGGCGTACAGTTGCTGCTCCCTTAGCTTTCCGAGGGTCAGACGGAGGTGAGTCTCGTGTTCTTCCTTGGTCTTGGAGTAAACGAGGATATCGTCGATGAATACCACGATGAACTTGTCCAAGAACTCCATGAATACGTTGTTCATCATGTTCATGAAAAAGGCCGGGGCATTCGTGAGTCCGAACGACATCACAGTGTACTCGTAGAGTCCATAGCGGGAGGTGAAGGCAGTCTTGGGTATATCTTCCTCCCTGATCCTCAACTGGTGGTAACCCGACCTGAGGTCAATCTTGGAAAACACCGAGGATCCTTTCAGCTGATCGAACAGGTCGTCGATCCGAGGCAATGGGTACTTGTTCTTGATGGTTACGTCGTTCAAGGCTCTATAGTCCACGCACATCCTCTTGGTCTTGTCCTTCTTCATGGCAAATATGACCGGTGCACCCCAAGGTGAGGTACTTGGTCGGATGTAACCTTTCTGCTCAAGGTCTTCGATGTTGCTCTTGACTTCGGCTAGTTCATTGGCGGCCATTCGGTATGGGCGTTTGGAGATTGGAGTGGTCCCCGGGACAAGCTCGATTCTGAATTCGATGTCCCGTTTGGGAGGCATTCCGGGCAGATCTTCAGGGAAAACGTCTGCAAACTCCTTGACTATTGGCACCTCTTCAAGAGCTATTGAGCGAAGGGACGCTCCGAGTGGTTTGCGACTGGCCATCCGGAAGGTGACGGTTACGCCTTCAGGACTGGTCACCGTGACGGACTTGTTGGCACAGTCGATTACTCCCTTGTGCTTCATCAACCAATCCATACCCAAAATAAGGTCGAGTCCGGTGCATTGGATAAGGACAGGCTCGGCCCGAAACAGCACTCCTTGGATGTCAAGTTGAACCTTAGGGCTGTAGAAGCGAGCTGAGGTCCTATTGCCGGGGGTGGCAATCACCATGGGAATTGGTAGAGGGAGCACATCCAGATTGTTTGTTTTTGCAAAATCTTCCGAGACAAAGGAGTGGGTTGCTCCAGAGTCAAATAATATGACGGCCGGTACGGAATTCATAGTAAACGTACCGAGTACGACTTCAGGAGCCTCCTGAGCTTCTTCCGCGCTGACGTGGTTGATGCGGGCGCGTACGGCCTGGTGGGGTGCTGCGCCTTGGTTCTGCTTGGGGTGAGGACACTGGTGCGAATAGTGCCCTTCCTTGCGGCAGTTGAAGCAGACAACCGGCCTTCCTTGGCGATCCCTCAAGATCGGGGCCTTGGCGGCTGGTGCCGACTGAGCGGTCGGAGCTGGTGGAGCGGGGCGAGGATGCCCGGCGTTGGATCCACCGGCTGCGTGAGGTGGCCTGAAGGCGGGCCGAGGATGGTAGGCGGGCGCCGTTGGCGGAGGGACGAAGCGGGGCCTCTGGGTGTTCGCCTGCTGATGCTTGAAGGCGATCATCTTCCTCTTCTTGAGGTCCAGCTTGTTCTGCTCAGTCTCTTGGATGAGCGCTTTGTTGACAAGCCGCTGGAAGTCGGCGAAGTCGGCGGCGACGAGCTGGATGGACAGCTCATCCTTAAGTCCCCTTAGGAACTTGGCTTGGCGGAGGGCGTCGGTGCGCACTTCCTCCGGTGCGTAGCGAGCGAGGCGGTTGAACTCATGGAGGTACTCCATGACAGTCCGGTTCGCCCTGCTGCAGGTCGCGGAACTCCTGCTGCTTGACCGCGATGACACCGGCGGGGACGTGGGCGGCGCGGAAGGCGATGGTGAACTCCGCCCAAGTCACCATGTGGCCCTCTGGCTGGGTCGCGCGATAGTTGTCCCACCACTCAGCGGCGGGACCCTGGAGCTGATGAGTGGCGAAGGCCACTCGCTCCCGGTCTGTGCAGGGGAGGAGATCGAGCTTCTTCTCGATGGTGTGGAGCCAATCTCCGGCCTCCATCGGGTTGGTCGTGCTCGAGAAGATGGGCGGGCGCACGCGCAAGAACTCGGAGAGTTGCGGAGCGGCCGCGGGTGCTGGTGCGCGAGGGGCGGGCTCCCCGTTCTGCAGACGGTCCAACTGAGCCTGTTGGTGCTGCATTTGGGTGAGGAGGGCGGTGATCAGATGATTCTGGTTCGCCATCATTTCCGCCAAGGTGGGGTGATTGGCGGAAGGCGACCCAGACTGACGTGGGCCTGTCGCATCCCAGTTGGGTACAACTCCCTCAGGTGCATCTCGGCTTCCTCCTGCTCCATTGTTGGAGCCGGTGTTCTGGTGGCCGGTCATCTTCTGAATATCCAAGTGAGGAAACAAAAGATGACGAAACAGTAATACAACTAAAATTTAACATGTAGCATTCAAGCACACAAATATATCAAGTGGTATAAATAGTCCATTACAATCAAGTTCTTATTCTACCCACAACACACTCGTTGCGGGTAGCACCACATACAAAATAATGATTTTTATTAAATTTTCGCGTCTCCTAACGCCTACTCGCCACCGGAGGCGGTCTCCGTGCTCTCGGAACCACGAGTGCGCGGCTCCAGAGGGATGGTGGGCTCGAGAAAATTCTCGATGATGGAGTCGGAGACGAGGCCGGGGCGTGGTGTAGGGGCGCTGGTGGAAGGCCTGGCGGGGGAGGGTCGTGGCGGGATCCTCTTGGGGCGAGGGAGGGGCTCACGGATAGGCTTCTTCTTCCTTGGAAGAAGAGGAACCATCTCCGCGATGTCCTTCTGCAGCTCCATGATCTTGCGCTGCAGCTCGCCGTTCTGCTGGATCAGGTTCTTCGTTTCTTCACGAAGAAACGCAACCGCCTCATGGTGCTCGTCGGCGTCGAGCACCGCCTCGGTGTGGAGATCATCCATGGCCTGCAGAAGACGCGACTGCCGGGCCATGACCGGATCACGCACGGAGTGAACTCCGAGGTAGATACTACGGTGGGCTCCGGGAGTACGCTTCGGCACAAGCCGGAAGGATGAGTTCTGAAGACGATCGTCGTAGATCATCCTCAGCTCCATGAGGGCCTGGAGGGCGACTCGTTGGCACGCGACGTCGAAAGTCGGGCCTCCAAGTGCGGTGGTGTAGGGCGGCAGATGTTCTCCGGAGCCATGGACGGTGAGGGAGACGTCGCAAGGCCCGGCGAACTCGTTGGGGTAGACTCCTTGAAATTCGGGTTCGAAGAGGAACCCGAGGAAGGTAAGCATCATGCGGAGCTCCCGGACGAAGCCCTCATAGTGGCGGCAGTAGCTGTGGACTTGGTAGACTGGCATCTACAAAACAGTAAGTTGAATAAAAGTGAGGAGAGGAACAAAGTTTATGAAGTAGATTTTCAAGAAATAATTTCCTGTGGCTAATGGCTAGGCGGGTCTGTTTGGCTTCCTACAGTCAAGTCGGCTCTGATACCATCTTGTGGCGCCCCGATTTATCGAAATCGAGACATTATTGAATTTCCATAGAAAAACAATAATACAAGAGGTTCATCATGCGACAACGTACATACGATAAAATCCATGGTACGCAGACCATATTTATTACAACATTGTTTTAGTAAAAACAGTAATAAAGTAATTAAATAACGGCATGACGAACGTCTTCTTCAGGATCTTTCTTCTTGACTGGGTCGCTACTCCAGACCGTCTTCAAGATAAACATCCTCTGTGGGGTCCAACGGGTATGAGTACAAAAGTACTCAACAAGCCACCGCAAATGCAAATAATAATGCAGGATAATAAACAAGGAAGGATAAAGGCTAACAATGCGGAATAAAGCAATTGCAGTTATAGCATTTAGTGTAATCATATTTTAATCATGCGGAAGGTAAATATGAGCATCATCAACATCAACTAACTCGAGGAGTACGTTTTACCTCCTCGCACAACGGTCCTTACATGTCAATCCATCATGCACATTCATATTCAAAGTAATCTAACTGGGGGATGTCACGCAACCCGCCCTTGACCGTGGGCTCGGCTTTTCGAAAAGATTTAAGACTCTGATCAGAGATGTACTACTGTACCCACAAGGCACGCACTCATCTCAACGAGATGACCCATTTCACGGGAACTCGTGCCAAAACCTCAGTATGAGATGTTCCAAGCGATAACCACCCGCTCTAGGTTTCGCCGGCGCGCCGGGCCGCATCCCGGCTAACGTCGCACCCCCTTTTGCGCCACATTGGTACAAGTCACCCGCAGGTGCAACTTGACCCATCTCCAAGTGGTGGCCTCGGTTTGGAACGACCCATACCTTAGTTAGGACTTACCCACTAGACTTGTGGTTAGTACGTAAGTGTATTGCAACGGATCCCTCAGACCGGTCCTTATAGTGCCCCGGGTGCTACCGACCAATGCCCTAGCTTGCACCCGGAACCCACCATGCATACACTCACAACCATGACTCATCACCAACAGAATTTCCAAGGATAAGAAGTAACGAGATCATATAATAGAACCATTTCACTACGACTCATTTTTATCCTATAGCGGCCGTGTCAATACATTGGACACTAGCTAATATCATAGTTCATATGGTGACAAGGAGGTTAGGCGAGATAGCATGGCTTGGGTTGCACATCAAGGTCGGGGGATCCTAAATAAATATAATGTAAGGGTTCATTTGACTAATGCATATACATAACCTATGTGTTTTAGCGATAGTTAATTCAGACATGGGTTCAATATGCTCAAAAGAATTGTTTGGTGACTTGCCTTGTTCAGCAAAGGGAGAGGGAGGGACTTCGGGGAAGTACTCCGGCTCCTCGGCGACGTCGTAGTCTTTTTAATATAAAGTAAAATAAAAGAACATGACATCTTAATCAAACAGTATAACACTACATTATAAACTCATAAGTTTAAGTTGGCTTGATTATAAATAAAATAAATTCAGGTATTAGGGTTCTGAAATTTATTCCTCCATTAATTTAAAGTGAATCTAAATAAATCATTGTTTTTCATAAAAGGGTTTTTAAGTGGGCATAACCCTACATTGAGTTTTCTAACCAATTTAATTCAAATGATTTATAGGAAACCTAGTGGTTTTAGTGTTTAACAGTAAAGGACAATTATACAATTTTTCTGGAATTTAAATATTGAAATTCACATTTAAATCCTAAGGGCATTTGAATACTTATTTAAATAAACATGAAAATGTCCAAATAAACCTACTGTTTTTATTGCCTAAACATGTAGAGAATAATTTTATGAATTTTCTAAAATTGGAATGGCAATTTTCAGAGTCCAAATGCATTAGATATGAATTTTACAAGTTTAAAAGCATTTCTGGAATTTATTTTCAAATTTTAAACCTCTCGGGTCCACGGTGAGCCAGGCCCACGGTGAACCCGCGCACTGTGCGCGTGCGCCGGGTCGATCTGGACCGTTGGATCCAGATCCAACGCGCGAGAGCGAGGCGGGAGGGTTAAGTGATAACGGACGGCCAGGATTAAAACGTGCGAAGGGGTACCACGTGGACGCACGAGATCGCCCGGCGGGTTTAAATGAAAACCAACGCGCGAGATTAAAACATACCGCTTTGACCAGATCCGACGGTGCGGATTAGATCGCGTACGTGGACTCACGCGCGTCGTCCGATCGCGATCGCACGGTCGAGATCAGATCCGACACGGCACGGGTACTCGACCCGTGCCGGTCGTCTTCTCCGACGACGGCGAGCGGGCCAGCGGCCACGGCGAGCGACGGCGGTCCTAGCTAATCCTAGAAATGGAAAGAGGGCACTACGGCGGTCATGACGGTACCTTAGGCGAGGCGAGGGGTCGACGGGAAGTGGTCGGCGGCGAGGGTAGACGGCGAAGCGCTTCGGGCTCCTCGTCGGCGATGGGGTTCCGGCGATCTCCTTGACCGGCGGGGACGTGGCCGAGGTAGGGGACGTCTTGGCGGTCACGACGGTGGCGGAGGCGAGGGCCGGGGTGGTCCGAGGCGACGGCGAGGGGCGGCCGGAGGCGAAGCAGGGGGAAAATGCTCAAAGGCGAAGGAGGGGCGCTCTGTTCGTTCTGAGTGCGAATTGAAGCGTGGACCGAACGCGGTGGAGGGCAGGGGGGGTTAAATAGGGTCCGGCGGGGGGTTAACGGGCACCGCATGCAAGGAAAGCCGAGGAGGGCTTTAACTCGCCGGCGATGGCGCAACCGTGCGCGTGAGGGCGGTCCAGGGACTTAAACGCGCGCATTAACGTGCTTAAATGACCGGCGGGGCTCGGGGAAGTTAATGACGGGCTCGGTTTAACGGAAGGGGGAACCGGCGAGGGGATCCGAGGCGAAGTCTTCGCCGGCGGGATTAGGGGGGGGGCCGGCGCGGGGTTGAAGACGATTCTGACGACAGGGGGCCACAAGCCAGTGAGCGCGAACGGGCGAGGGTGGCGTCTGACGGGTGGGGCCGGGGTGTCGGGTTCGCGCGCGAGGGGAGGGATTCGGCGCCGACAGGTGGGACCGGGTTGTCAGCCAGAGGGGAGCGCGGTAACGGGCTGGGCCGGCCGGGAGAGAGAGAAGGGAGGGGGAAACGGCCCAATACTGTTCTAATGCTTTTCTGAATAAAAATAATTCCAGAAAATAGATTAAAAGATTAGGGCTACTTCCAAGGCTGGTAAAAATTTATAAAAATTCTCAAAATTATCTTTTGGCCTTAGGATCATATACAAAAAGTTTCACCTCCTAATTTGGTCATCTACTCTATGTTGTAGTTCAAAAGGGTATAAAAGAGTATTAAAAGTATTTTCTGAAATAATAATTCCAATAAATTGAATTTAATAATATTTTTATTGTGTTGAAAATTTGGGGTGTTACAGGTTCTATCCCACGTCATGATACTGCAAAGAGTATCTGAAGGTGACTTTTCTAAGGCGTATGCTAGCACGCTTATTAAGAAAAGTTTAATAAGTTTTTGCGACATGGTTTTCAAAGCTGAAAGCCATGAACAAAGAGCTCGATGAGGATGTTATCGTCCAAATTTTTATTATGACGTTACACTAAGTTTTCTGATCATTTTGTGATCAACTACAACTTACAGCGAGAGTGTTTGAGTTTGTAGATGCTGATTTCAAACTATGTATAAGAATTAAGAAAGCACACAATGATTTAGGTCATAATGTGCAACACGAATAAAGGGAAGAAGCATTATAAGACTTGCTCTAATGATGCTAACGACTCCTCTTATAAGCTCACATAAAGGAACATGATGTCCTGAAGGGCATGTACAGACATGTAAGGAGGAACACCACATGAAGGAATATGTGGAGTTCCCAAAATGGATGAACGAGAATGGTAATAGATGAATTTTCGCACTTAGAAATAAAGTCTTTAGTCTTGCTTTTGAGCATGACAAACTTTATTTATTTTCCCAAGATGATTTTATCATCTGAGAATAATGATAAGAGCAAAAGAATTGATGACGTATTTTCGAAATTATGGCACTACCTAATGGACCATATTTCGAGGGGGAGGATTGAACGTTTAGTCAATTCTTCCGCTTTAGTTTCCTTAGACTGAGTTTCAAGCATATGTTGCACTAAGATAAATACGTCAAATAAATTAAGAAAGACGCGAAATTAAGTTTAATGATTGTAGTAATTTTTATCTCCTGACCAACGTTGGTGATAATGTTATTATATTTAAGCTCAATTGATTCTAATTCTGCCCAACGGTGATTTAGAATTAATTGATTAACATTTATCCAATCTAAGAGCGATCAGATCATAGCGATCAGATCATCAGTTTCTCTGGATAAATTTAAGATGTTTTTAAGGCTGATTCTTATATCAGCGTGATCTAAAGTTTAAACGAGTAAGATCTGACCGTGCTACGGTCAATATACCCCGTATGGCCGATTTCTCGAACTCTTTTGCAAGGTTCTAAAGAAAATGGCAAAATAGCCCGGTATTTTATATCGGGTGTATCTTAGCAAAATAGAGTGGCTATAAGGTGCACTCGCACCTCAGTGGACACAGTAAGTAGTATGGTAAGTTTTTCTACTCTACCGATTAATTTGTGGATGGAGACATTCAAACCACCATTCATAATTTTAATTGGATCCCTAATAAGTTTGTGCCTAAAAGCACTATAAGAATTATGGACAAGACGATAACCATTTTCTAAATTATTTTAGAATAAGGGTATGTCGTCCTGCTAAGGCTATATTTTAACCCAAATATTAATAAGTTAAAGTCCTAAGACAGTAAGTTGTCAATTTTATTGACTGCAAAGATAAGTCTAAGTGATCTCGTTTTGTAATGTCCTAACAGACATGTTAAGTTTGTAGAAACGAGATATGCATTTTATAGAAAATGCTTTAATCAGGGGGAGCACGGTACTTAGAAAAATTAATCTTGAAGAGAAGTGGTTTAGTGAATCCACTCCTATGATTCAAGAGCAATTTTCCATGTACCTGTGGTAGTGTCTTTCGTCCAACACTTAAGTTTGGACCTTCATTAGCGACATCTATTGTTCATGAGGCTCCTGTTATTCAGGAATCTGCATTTCTAGATGATGCTAATGAAGAAGTAAAGGAACAAGTCTCCAACTTAGTAAAATAATGTGCCAACTCAGATAAGAACCAGATTAAATGAGACATTTTTGTATGTCTTATTTAAGGATTCTTTAAGAATCATTAAGGCACATTATGACTTAGAACTGCATCAGATTGATATAAAGACGACACCTTCAATAAGTTTTAAGTGAGAATGTATATATGACACAATTAAGTGTTTTGTCATAGAAAGGAAAGGAAATTTTATGATACCGTTTTATCTAAGTCCAATGGACTTAAATAAGTTTTAAGAAAGGGTATCTGAAATTTAATTAGACTATTAGAAAATTTTGGGTTTAAGAATAATGAAGAGGACAATTCTGTTTGTGCTAAGTTTAAGAATGGGAGATTTATTTTCCTAGTTTAGCATATAGATGACATTTCGCTCTCAAGTGGTAATGTCCATCTACTATTAGAAACTAAGAAATATTGTCCTCTCATTTTGACATTAAGTATCTTGGAGAAATTTTCCTATGTGTTAGGATTAGAGATTCTCTGAGATATCATTAAGGGGGTATTAAGATTGTCGCATACGACATACTAGAAGATATACTGAGAAAGTATATAGTATGCATGCGTATGAGCTATCGCCTGATCCGATAGTCAAGGGTGATAAGTTGGGAACTTTTAGTATCCCAGGAACCAATATGAGATTGATCAAATTAGATTGGTTTCATATGCTTCTGCTGTCGGAAGCCAATGTATGCTCAATTATGTATTCGCCCTGACTAAGTTTATACCGCCGGAATGCTTGGCAGATATCAGAAAATCCAGAAATAGATTGCTGGATTAAATTAAGAAAGCCTTGAGATTTATATAAGGCACAACGACCTCATGCTAATGTATGAAAGATTAAGTAACCTAGCGATTGCGGGTTATTCAAATTAAGACCTTGCGAGATGAGTGAATGCTAAATAGTCCACATTAAGATGTGTATTCACACTCGCAAAGGGAGCTGTGTCGTGGAAAAGCTCAAAACAAAACTATGATGGCATCTACCACGTTTGTGTGCCAAGTTTGTAGTAAGTTGTGAGGTCGTCGGACAGGCACTATGTTTTAAGAAATTTATTCCGGTTTTAAGAGTGGTCGACAGCATTTTAAAACCACTTAAGTTATACTGTAACAATGAGTCAACAGTATATTTCTCCTATAACAACAAGAAGTGTGTTGCTGCCAAACACATCTAAGTTAAGTGTTATATTGTTGAGGAGAGAATCCAAGATCAAATGATAAGTAGAGCATATAAGTACCAAGCGAACGCTTGCGGATCCGCTCACAAAAGGCTCACCTCCCAATGTGTTCAGAGAACACTTAGTCGACATGGGTTTAAGGTAAGCCTATGATCTATGGATTTATAAGGGCCCAAAATGAGTTGAGAAACTGTTTCAAAGTGGAAATGTGCATTGTAGTTGTTGAGTCATATAGTACGTAACTGACTATTGTGATGCAGCATGCTCTATGCATTGATCCATGATGGAATAGATGTAATGTTAAGTTAAGTTAAGAACTAAGTCGAGATCTAGGGGGAGAATGTTAGAAATTAGCTCTCGGGGAGGAGAGGGGGACCGAGTCCCTCTCCTCCCTGGAAACTCGGAATTAGCCTAACAGACCTCCTGGTCTTTAGGCACCCTGATCGGGGGTGCCCCAACCGATGGTTGAAGGGCCCCTGGCGCACAGCACAATATAAATAAGGATGACTGTGCACAGAACGGATTGATGTTCGTGTGCTAAGTCACCCAAAACCCTAAACCGATCTATGTGAGTGCTGGAGCGTTGGGAAGCCCCCTTCACCGCCGTTCACCGGTCTACGACGCCACAGCACCATGCCATGGCGTCCTCCTCATCCTGGAGCACACTCAAAGGTACACACCTAAGTTCTACCCTACTAGACCTAACCCTAGACGATCCCTAAGACCCCTTAGTTATTTCTATCAACAGTGACTCGACAGAGTTAGAGATCCAGTCAAAGACACTATGGCCGTGGGACCCGGCCGGCCGGAGCCAAGCTAGGCCAGCACGCACGATCAAATTGGTAACAGCGGGTCACGCACTCGATCGATGATCGTGTTCACGCGTAGCTGCAACTTTGGCGTCGTCGGCGTGGTCGCAACATACATGGTTCAGACATGAGCTGCTACTGTGTACCACGAAAGCTCAACTCTTTTTCGTCGTATTGACTTTGACGACCATGCATGCATGCATGCATGCGTGGTTGTGCTGTCAATGCAGGGGAAAAAGGAAAGTCAACCCTCGTGCCCGGACTGTTTAGCTTATTTATGATGGTGTAGATGTGTCATGTGTGGATATGATAATGCACCGCGCCGTGAGGTGATGTTTCGAGATATCTAATCGTAGGGCCCTACTGATCACTATACCAGACCTGATGTGATGGTTCATGAGCCGTGTTTCCCAGATGGATTAGATCCGGTATGCTTGTTGGCATCCATGGATTTCAGATTTAAATCGAAATGACTGATGTTAACTGAAGTCATCAGTGCAAAGAATATATATATGGAGGATTTTATGGTGCCTCCAATAATTATGTACCATTCATTTTTTCTGATATAATGGTCTAGATTTAAACAAACAAAATCTATTAACTCTTTTTTTTTCTTTTTTCCTTCTTCCTTTCTTCTCTGTTTCTTTTCAGCGGCTATGGTTGGCAGCAACCGGGCACTACCATCTACCGCAACAGGGCGGGGCGGAGACGGCGATGGTGACAGCGGCGAGGCACCACGAGGCGACGGGGAGGGGCGGGCCAGGCGAAGATGGCGATGGCGGCGGGGCGTCGACAGGGCACCATAGGACGGCGGCGGCGGCGACAGGGCACCGCGAGGCGACTTGGAGGGGCGGTGCGGCAAGACGAAGATGGCGACGGCGGCAGCGGAACACCGTGAGGTGATGGGGAGGGGCGGTGCTATGGGATGGAGACAGCGATAGCGGTGGGGTGGAGCAGGGCATCGACGGGACACCGCGGGGCGAAACGACGGTGCACGGCGAGACGGCGGTGGGGCGGGGCGGAGACGGCGACAGCGACAAGGCGGGGCGGCGACGGCAATGGGGCACCATATGACGGTGGTAAAATAATTGGCCAGAGGGAGAGGAGAGAGGGATGAGGTAATTTAGTAAAAAATTATTTTTTAATTAATTTAATTGTATTTAATCAAGGGTCGAGATTTATTTTACCTCTTACCTACAATGAAGGTAAATGGGGCAACATAAGGCTCGCATATATATATGTGTGTGTATATATGCTCCAAATAACTACTACTTACTAACCTTTGTGAGCCGGAGGCGACAAGTACGTGCAGAGCCGGGCCTTTGGCCTTTAGCAGTGTAAAAGACTCGTGTGCGTGCGTGTGTGTAGGCCTCTCTTCCTTTTGGCCTACGTGGGTACTGTGCAAAAGTGATCGTGCATGCGACACTGCCACGGACATGCATGCATGCGCCAGCCAATGGTGCGTGCACGTCCCTTGAATCATGAGCGTCTCTTCTCCCTGCATGCATTCAGCATGCTAGCTCTGCACATTGATGCCTCGACTGCAGGTCGAGGAAAGTGAACAGAGGGAAAGTTAGGGCACGACGGCATGTATAAAGAGAGACACTCGGATTCAGCCCTAGCTACGGCCGGATGGATTGGATGATATATGCACGGGATGTATAAGCTTGTAACCCTCTCTGCTCGATGACTCGATCGATCTCTAGCTAGCTTGATAGCTTCTGAGTTCTGATCGGAGCACTAGCTCGACAGTGCCCAAAAGGTCCGGCTAAGATTTATGGCAAAGAAGGCATGCACATGCAGCTTTAGATACCACCATAACAAAGTTGGCGCACTGCGCATGCGATGATCCTCGAGTGAATGCGATTGCAGTGCCGATCGTTGATCATGCCCTGCTATCGCACGAACTAGATGCATACGGCCTATATCAGCGAGAGTATTCGTCGTCCATATATACTTATACATGCAATGGATCAGTGTACGTACACTCGATCCAACACCAGTACACTATACAGTCCTGCAACTGCGCCATTGGCGAATTGAATGACCGGATCGGAGTCGGTAAGATCGATTTGTCGGTGAGCACAGAATCTCGCCTTTTCCGCTCGCGCCCACCCATCATTGCCGTTCGCCGGAGCGGACGGCAAAAGCTCGCGAAGCGAGATCCCCACCACCAACTTAACCACGGCAAAGGCGACCGCAACCAACACCAACACATGCGAGCACGCACGCAGCAGCTCATGCCTGCGCGGTCGCGGTGAAGCCCCCGCCGCCCGGGATGGGCGATCGATCGCGACGTATCGGCGAAAGGCGCGCGGGTGAATGAGAGGGACGAGACGCGCCCTGCGCGCGAGCGGAGCGAGAAGGTGAGGCGCGCCGGGGACGGGCGCGTCACATGTATGCATGCATGCAAGCGGCCGGCCACCGCTAGCTTTGGGCTTTCACCGAGCACTGTTGCCGGCAGGTACGTGACGGTAACGCACATCGCTTGCCGCTTGCGCTACGTTCTCCCCGGCCGCGTGCGTGCGAGGCGCGCAGGGCCGCCGCCGTGTGTGCCGGTCGAACCATGTGTTCTGTGGTCCGGCGGATGCATGGGATGGTACGTACGTACGGATGGTGCCATGGTGGTCACCGCCGCAACCGCGCGGGCCGGGATGGACTGACAGATCGGGGACGAACGATGATGGGGTCAGCGGAAGTCAGGAGGTTCCCTGTACGAACGGTCGTGCATATATGCACCGATCAATCTGCCATTCTGCCTGCTTCCAATCAATGAACTGTTGGTTCATAGGCTGGAACAGTCTCGACTGTAAAGAGACTTCTTTGTGGAGAAAAAAATCAGCTGAGTGTGTGCCCCAACCAGAAACGAATAAAACGTTGCAAATCTTGGGCTGAATTAGAACTGAAGTTTAATCTGTTAAACTAGATCGCCGAACTTGGTCCAAGACCATGAAAACATTACAGCGCAGGGTAATGGCCACAGAATCTGTTTCGGCCCAACCTAGGGTTCCAAGATCCATCCAGTTGCTGTCCAGGCCTCTCTCCTTTTGCATGTTGCCCTACGAACAAAACAAAATTTTATAATGTTATCTAAATTAAATTAAATATATTTTATATAATATATGTTATTTATTTTTTTAGGAGTCTACATTTTAATTATATATGTGTCAAATATAATTAGTTGTTGTGCGGCAATATTAAATAATATCAAGAGAGAAAATTATAAAAACTATAGTAGTAAAGATATCGGTGCTTGAGTTATATTAAGTTTTGATGATTTATGATAACGGATATTGTAACTAATTATTTTCATGAGTTTGTGTGTTAGATTAAGTTTCGACTTTAAGCAAAAAGGTTGATTGCTTGTGTGTTGAGAATAACCAAGTAAAATATTGATTATAAAGATCGGTAGCATTTCAAGTCATATTCAACGAAAAGTTTTGATGAAAAAATCTTATTAATTATATATTGATGGGTATGATAAATACAAGCTATAGTGATGATTAACAAGAAGATAAGAATCATGAATTATGAAGAACAAAATGATTTAGACCATTAATTATATATTGAGAATCAAGTCGAATATTAATCATGAAGATGTTCATAGAAGCTTGTTATGTATATATTGATGGGCATGATAAATATAAGTTAAAGTTAACGATTAAGAAGGATACAAAGTGGTTTTCTATGGTAGGACGGTGAAGGGCAAATGATACTTGACTACTGAAAACTATGCTAGTGTGAAGGACTAATGTGATAGTGAAGAGTGAGTATAAGTTGTACCGATGATCATGTAAGTCCATGGGTGATCTGCATCACTTATTAAGAGAATACAAGAAATGTTAAGAAGAGCAAGTAGTTTAGACTTTATACGTTGATATCGAGTGGCTTGAATATATAAGAGCATCCACACTTCATATGTTGACATACACCAAGCCAAAATTCAAAGTGAATATTGCTTAAGACAAAATGTATAAATATTTTGGGATTAATGTGTTCAACTTGTTTTATACAAGTGAATAATCCCCATAATAAAATAGTTTCAACTTTGTGTCTCTCAGAAATGAAGAAACAAGATAGTGTGAGAATATCATATTATTAAGAGGGATACAAAGTTGATACTTTTGTAGATGTCTCGGTGTGTTTAAAGTGTTATATCCCATTGCTATCTTAAGAGAAAACTAAATAACCTTTTATTATTGGGGTTTTAAGCCTTGTTATTTATTGGGTCGGATAATCATTTGAATAAGCTTTCGAAAATATCTAAAATCATCAAAAACGGACTCCAAACTTAAAAGACTTGTTTTCCATAGACTCCCAAGAATTTTGGAAGTTTTGGATGTACCCGGAACATACAGCCGTGTTCTAAACCTTTGGACTGAACTGAAAGTTTAGGGATCTCCGATCTAGAACCTCCGGGCTGAAGTAGATATTCCGGGTTTTTTATTCTATTTTTGCCCGGAACCTCTCAACTGAACAAGATATTCTGAGATTTTGTTTCTGCTTTAGCGTGAAACCTCCGGACTAAACTGGATGTTCTGAGATTTTTATTCTACTTCAGCTGGTTTCGCTGCAAATTTTGCCCCTAACGACTAGCGCATTCTTCACCGGCTGATACGTGACGGGGACGCAGGCGTGGGCAGACTTGGGCACGGCACGACTCTCGTTTAGAAAAAGACGGGGAAATTCGGCGCGGCGGAGGGGGGCAACGTCGGAGACAAGTCCGCCGGTCCTCGTTCGCGTCGCTCGACTCTACGGCTTTCATGCTTGTCTTTTGTCCTACTCCGATCCCGCGTGTCAGCTGATCTGCTCCTAGTTACGTAGATAAATTGACATGATTATTAGCTTATTACTCATACAGGTCATGCCAGGACAAATGTATAACCGGGTATGTGTCCTTACAATTAACGATCTTTCTAAAGAAAATCTTAACAGCTTCCTCTGGACCTTCAGAACTTAGCCCACCAAACAGGAGCTCACTTCCTTTACGGCCCACTCGTTATCAATCCGTCCGAAGGTAAAAACGGCGGAAATCGAGTAAATCCCAAGTGGTTTTGACCAACAGCTACTTACTTACTTTACCATGTCGTGAAACCAATGTCCACAGCGGCGAAACCAATGTCGGCCCGGCCGTACGACCCAAACCCACACGCAACCGAACGACGTCGCCACGCGAACGAAAAGTAACACCCACACTCGGGTTCACCAAACGGATGCAATTCTCGAGGATTCCCCGGACGAAGGGCCGGTCCCCATGGCCACCAAAGTTTCATGTCCCATTATGACCAAACAATTGTTCAAGCGATTGGCACTGCACGCTCTGAGCTGAGCTGAGCCGCCTGAGCTGAGCTGAGCAGAGACGCATGGATAAGCTGGGACTTTGGAGGGGCACACCGCACACATATGACATATCCGGTGCCATCACCTGTCACCTGTGTTGTCAATTATATTCTCCCTGGGGCTAAACAAACAATGGGGCCGACCTACTGCTCTCACTCTCATTCTCTCTCTCCGGACTCCGGCAACGTAGTTGACCACGCGGGCCGGCCGGCCGGCCGGCCGGAGAGACCCACCATCTGGCCGTGGCGGGGACGGTGCGGCGCGTACGTCCAAGGCGATGGTCACGGCGCCGACGGCGACGGCGACCGGTCTCGGCGCGTGATCCCATCTCTCGCAGTCGCAGCCCTTTGCGCCCTCTGTGCTTTGGCCGGGCACGGCGACACGTCTGAATTATACCTGTAAGTCTGGTACTGGCGTACTACTGCCACTGCAGCAGGGGGATGAAACGAGAGTTACAGTTTTTGGAGGTCCTGTAGCTTCGCGCTGGCACGGCATGGCGCGACGTGTGTTTATTCCCTGGCCGTGCCAAAGAAAAAGGTGAATCGATCGATCGATCGATCGACCGATCGGCCGGCCCGCCGGCAACTGGGCGTTTTGGCATCTGCTTTTTTGCCGCTCTGTTCTTCGATCTGCAGCGCGGTTATCCCTACCCTGTGTACCTCTCGTTCGGCTGTTGATTTAGTGCCGTTTCGAAGAGGAGGCTATTTAGGTTTTAGAGAACAGATAAGCTAAAATTTAAGTGCTAAATCTTTATCTTCAAACTTGTGAATGTTAAACTATTCTGATATGTTTCATAACATTAATTTTTAAAAGTTCATATCAGCTTTATAACCGAATGAATTACTCTTTCTCGGTAGAGAATTTTATTTCACTATTTCCTAGACTAACCAGTATAATTAAATGTAACTACCTCTCATTAAATACCCCTTCTCTAATGAAACGATTTGGTTTTCAGTGGACGTTTCATTTCGTTTCATCCATCTTGGAAACGAGTTATCACCATGTCATGGTGATGACACTACTTTATTATCTTTCCTCATTAATTGAATGTCATGCCAGCAAAAAATCTGATGTGTCATGATAATTAATACCATGAAACCTCCATAAAACCTCCATTGTAAATAGCCTAAAAATAAAAAAAGAGGTAAATAAATCTACTGTACACTCATTGTTAAAGTTTAAGCCACGTATCTAAACAATAAAAGAGACTAAAATTTATTTCTCTATTTAAAAGATTAAAGTTTAGCTCCCTCCTGTCATACAGCGCTGGCGAGATACTTTTTTTTCGACGAGTTTTACTGCCAAAGCGGATGAACTGTCGTGGCCTGGCGCGAATCTCGAGACGCGTGCCGTGCGAGCAGAATAGGTTCCTTGAGACGGCCATGCGCGTGTCTCGTGGGGCTAACGTGCATCCCGTGGATGCAACATGGAAGGGGTGCTCGTTTTTTTCTCAGTAGCGTCAGATGTAAGGTTCCTGAAACAGCTTCACTCGTAGTCTTGTACCGATACCGATACATACCGAAAACAACATACACACGCGTTAGTTTTATAGGCTGAGTAAACCGCGTCGATCTTCTCGTACACCTAACCAAACAAAATTTCACCATTTGTTGTATCTGCTTATGCAACATCATCAAACGTTAGATGGCCTATATCTCTTTAGGGCATGTACAACCCTATTTAATAGGTGGTCTCTTGAGAGTTTTCTATAGGGTGAACTGAAAAAAATACAAGAGATAAACTCTTCGCTACACGATTCTCCATACGCATTGCCTCTTAGCTGCATTTATGATTCAGAGGCTTAGAGTTGTACCATACAAATTCTTTGTTGTCTCTTATACTTTGAAAACCGTTTCTCCGTTGTAAGATTGTACATACCTTAAACCGCCTCTTTTTAGCCGAGATACACGGTCCAACCACTTAAAAGCAACCAAACACATCTTGAGCGTAACAAAATGGTATCTTTCGTGTAGTCGGCTAGTTGCGATAATTAACCGACTACGCTTCAGAGAGACGCTTGATCTTGTCACTGCGTGACAATGCCTTTGAAAAGTACTCGTTTCGTAGAAAGCCAGACGTAGAAAAACTTACCAGATCGTGGTAGGATATAGACCGTGTTTATGTATTCATCCGAGGCTTGACCAAGGGGTTACGTGATGTGATATGATCATATATAGCTAGAGATCAAGAACATATATATATATATATATATATATATATATATATACAAATGCTATTCTACACCACGGGTGTAGAATGCTATTCTACACCGACGTGGGATGGAGGGGGTTGAGATTGGGTGGGGTGTGGAAGCATGAGATGATCGGTGTAGAATAGCATTCTACACCCATAGTGTAGAATAGCGTTCCCGTATATATATATATACAATGCCGGCCACGGCTATAAATACGTCCCTGCATGTGATGGCGGCCTCAGATAATTAAGGCACTGTATGGAAACTCTAGCAGTGTTAGAGGTTAGAGTTAAATTATAACTCTAAATTAACTCTGAAATAACTCTAGCCCTTGAGGTGTATGGATGCAAGGGTTAGTTGTTAGAATTAGTTACTTTTTCAATCATTTGACTACTTTTCAGCTTGATTTATTGTGACTAGACTAGTCCCATTGTGTGATGTGTGGCTGTGTGGGGATCCTGTGTGGCTGGAAATTCCTTTTTTGGTAGGCCTTACACAAACTAGCCTCAATTAGCACTCCTTGGAGGTGCTAGTTTTTTTGATGGGTTAGATTGAAATAGTCCAATTCTAACCCTCCTGTATGAGTATTTTGGAGTTAGTTGGGGTAAATCTAACCCAAACTAACTCTAACCCCTGATCCATACAGGACCTAAGTTGGATCTCGGAGAATCCTTCTTTGGATTATTTCCGCCACGCGCGCCGGCCAGAACAGAACTGAGATCCAAATTCATGCAAGGTTACTGTTTTGCCATGAGCATACGACCAATCTGGATCATGCCATGGTGTACTACATCATGTAACATTCAGATTCTTTTTCATGTGCTTCATCCCTTTTTCTCCCCCTAAAAATGGTATTCGTCCAAATCTATAATTCCAGTATATATATGTATTTCAACATTCAAACTTTGTATGTTCTCTGCCTTTCAAAAAATATATATATAGTTTAGTGATATAAAATGTATTGCATTATATTTATACTATCTACATATATTGAGAAAGTTCCATATTTACCTTCGAACGGTTCCATAGTTATCATTGACTTTCTCACTGACATGTGGTGTCGTGACCCACATGTCAGTGAGAGAACTGATGGCATATATGAAACCAGGTAAATTTTTAGTGTCATATCAGGAATAATCTCAAGTTTTTTGCACAGACCTTGATATTAAATATTAACCATTATTTATTTTTACTGTATATCATTAACAACTATTAAGGTGACAACTATGAAAAGACTTTTAAAATACCAATATAACTATATAACACAATAGCGCTATTCTACACCACGTGTGTAGAATAACTATTCTACACCGTCCACTTTCAGTAGTAGATTTTCTCAGTAGAATAGCAATCGAGTACTATTTTGTTCTCAGTAGTAGATTTCTCAGTAGAATAGCTATTCTACACTCGTGGTGTAGAATAGCATTTATACTATATAACATGTATAATATGAAACCTAAATATTTTTAGCTTAATTATTAGTCAAAACTTACAAATGTATTCATCTTGTATTTTAGAACTGAGATAGTATAACAATGTACAGTATATCTAATGCAATTTTCTAATTATTTGCTCTCTTTCTATATATATACAAATGCTATCCTACACCATGGGTGCAGTATAACTATTCTACCGAGAAATCTACTACTTAAAAAACATAGTACTCAATTGTTATTCTACTGAGAAAATTTACTACTGAAAGTAGTCGGTGTAGAATAGCGCTCCCGTATATATATATATATATAATGTAAGAAAATATGATGCTTTGGGACAAGTTATAGCTCCGTAACTCTCAACATCTATTTCAGGAGGGTGATTTGAGATTGGAATGACTTCGTTGTACTCTTTCTACCGTAGTCCTCCGGTTAAAAAAATGTTTTCAAACGTAATTTCAGATAGCAAAGAACAATTAACTAGTATATACTTTACGTGTCTGCTCTTATTAAATATAACACGGGAGTAAACAAGAAACAAGTAGTACTACATCAGGGATATAATTATTCAAAATGCCACAATAAAATATAAAATGACTTGTTTTAGACCGTTCTTGATACAACCCTAAAACAACCTCCTTAATTCAAAGCTACATTTTATTCGGGAAACAAATCTAATTGAAAACCGAAGATTCCACTCAAGACAACTTTTCCTTTCCTGTATTTATGAAAAGCGGAATTTGTCGAAAAAAAGCTCCATCTAAAAGATTGCGCCGAATTAAATAGCATCCTGAAATATAATATATATTTGAAACGGCAGGTGGGCATTTCATAGGCTGTTAAGCACCAGGAGATTATACAAACACAGACTCTCTCTGCTCTCCAAATTTGGTATAAAAATATGCGAAAGTGTGCCTTTCCCTCTTCAAGTGGGCAGTGAACAGTGTCTTTACTGTCTCTTACAGCCGTGCCTGTCTGGAAGCATTGCATTATTTGTAGTTAACTGTCTTCACTTGGAACATATGGCAAAGAAGCAGCTATAAACAAAGCAACGGGTCACCTGAAAAAGAAATCCAGCTCATGAAGGAATAATCTCGCTATCAATTTTATAGTTTTGGGGGGGGGGGGGGGGGGGGGGGGCAGAGAAGCTTGAGCTCCCTACAAAGCTACGAGTACAATCCTAATTTCTTTACTTCTTTCTCAACTCTCCATTATGGCACCAGTAGTAGCACTATATGTTTAAGTTTGGAGAATTTTACGGTGTTCTAAATTTTATGAACCGATTAATCTGTACGATCTAACGACTCAGATTTAATATCGGTAATTTATTATTTTTTAGAATTGATAGGTCATATAATCTTCCTTTAAAATGTATAGATCCACGTGAATACAACAATTAATTTATTTCTTCGCACGCTAGCATATTAGTTGTTGCATGCACTAAAAAAATTAATAAACTTTTATATGTGCGACCTTCCTTCGTGCAGATTGCTTTCCATAATCAAGCTGATTAGCCTATTTTCTTTTTTTAATTAATTATTTTAAACACATTTAATTAAGTTATTTTAAATGGACACTTTGTGTTTATGTTTCTGTTCCCGAGGTTTGTTCAGAGTCTAGACAGTGACTCATCTCCTTTGTTTCTCAAGGGAAAAGAATTCCATGGTCGCTACAGACAACTAGTCAAACAATATGGAGTGGCAGCAAGATGGTCGTAAGCACTGGCAAGCACAAAGCAGCAGGAAGAAAGTGATCATTTGTGATGTTGATAGTTCATAGCCCCTGATGAGAGCTGAGAGGGAAACCCTCCTCCAGCTCTCATGGGTCCTGTCCGGTCTCTCATTAGAGTTCAGTTCATGTTCATGTTCATGTTGCAATTATTTGAGTTTGACGCCAGGATCGTTTGCTTCTCACATGAGATTCTTTTTCTTCGCAAAGGAAGCATGGGAAATTACAGAACAACACGAACTAATCGACTGAAACACACTTAGGGCGGCAGGAGTCATCAGTGGCTTGCTCTTGCCTTGTGCCATTGTCACCTCGTCTCTGCCTTTATTCTGCTCGTCTCGTCTCATCTCTTCTCGTCTCACCCAACTTTATCTTTCTACAAATCCTTTGCTCTTTCCTTTGCTCTGTTACTATGTCAAAAACGCCTTGCTTTTGGTCCTAGCTTCACTGCCTTTGATGCTCTAGCTCCCATGCATATATATACACGAGCATCAAAATGCTCATGGTGATCATTTGCAATCAGAACCAATTGACTTTCCCAAGGAGATGATCGGTTGCACTTGCACATAGAAGAGCTTCAACTAATGGACCATCATTGGGTTATAACGCTGCGATTCTGTGAATCATGTGTTAATCTTCCTCCTCTTGTTGCTAACCGACCAGGAGCTGTCAGTGTCACATCCCCAGTCTGCATCGTCGAGCGAGGCTGTAGCTGAATCGTCACTCCTGTAGCTGAGGCAGCCTGCAGCATCGAGCACTCTAGTAGGGCTCCGTGGCAGTGGCACGGATGAGGCGGAGGCGTTGCCACCGGGGCTTGCAGTTGCAGGTGGCTGTACCACCGCCGAGTCGGCCATGGCCTGAATCACTTCGCGGCAACGGGACACCCTCGCCTGAAAACCACAGCAGCAGCAGCAGCAGCAGAGCAAACAAGACTTTAGTAGCTGATGACCACCGGAGCTATAAATGTGTTTCACGGATTTCTGTAGCGGCCAGTTATGTCTCTGTTGCGTTCGCATTGAATTTTGGAAGTAACGTAACGTTGCATGCATCAGCACAGCACACACCTTATTTACATGTGACCAAGCCGTGTGGTCTTCTTCTCCGAGTCCGGCCACGGCAGCAGCGATGGCTGCGGCGATCTCGGAGGGCCTGAAGTCCAAGCATTTCGTTCCTGCAACGCATGGCCACGGAAATGTTAGGACTTAGATCCGTCGAAAGGGCAGTGCTTTTCTCTGATGAAAAATCGGCCAGGATTTCCTTGCACGCACGCGCACCGTACCTCTCGCTACGCGCAAGATGAGCTCTGTGGATCGCAGGACGGAGCGTGTCGATGGCGCGTTGCCACCGTTAAGCTGGTGGAGGAAGTAGCCGACGTAGGAGAAGGGAGTGACGGCCTGCATCCTCCATTTGAGGGTGCTCAGGACTAGAAGCTCCATCCTCTGAATCGTCTTCGCCTCGAACACGTGCCGCGCATCCCCAACCTGATGAATTGACACATCCCAAACAATGATCAGAAAACAAATTTCAGATCAAAATGGACACACTGTTCAACACTTCAACCTATGGATCTCTGTCTCACCTGTAGGTCCAGTGAATAAGGCACATTGGTTTCCTCCATCTTGGCAGCTAGGGACAGGCAAGCCACTGATAGCAACTGCGTCATCCAAGCCTTGCCATCCTGCAACGACGACAAGCGCACACGATTTACTCATCCTGAATAGCTGAAATGGCTCGGATTTGCCGAATTTTCTCAAGAACCAAGTAGCAGTTCACTACCAGTACAGCCACAGGGTGCTTACCGGAAGCTGGTAGAGTGAGAGGAAGCGGTCCAAGTAGTTGACGGCCAGACATGCAGTGAGAGGAGCGAAATTGTAGTAGCAGTGAACCTGTCGATCGAGATCGATTTGGACGCACAAATCAGTCATTAATCGATGCCAAGAGCTCGTACTGATTTAGTCATTTAGAACAAGAACCCCACCTTCCAAATCAAATCGAGGGCATCCGTCCGGACGCGAAGATCCAGGCCGCCGCCGCCGCGCAGCCTCGCGGCGTAGTCCTCCCTCGGCATGTGGTCCGCCTCCGTCTCCACCAGACGGGCGATGTATTCCTCCGACGGCACGGCGAAATCGACGCACGCCGGCTCCGGCGCCGGCGCCGGCGTTCCAGCACACCTGGTCCTCTTCCCCGCCAAGACGACGTCCTCCTCCTCGCCGAACCCAAAGATGCTGCTGCTGTCCTCGGCGCAGAGCAAGATGGACGCCGCCATCTCGTAGCTCAGAGCGGCCATTTTCTTGGTATCCTTGGTCCTTGCAAAGCTTCCGATAAACAGATAGACAGTGAGATATGTAGCTTGGCACTAGCTGCTGGTCTCCCTCCTCCTGTTCCTGCCGCTGTTCTCGCCCTTTATCTGGGTCGGGGGGAGGTGTGAAAGAGGAGGGGCAAGCGAGCAATGGGGATGAGCTCGCTTTGTATGTAGCCGCGTGAGGAATATGAGAAGGGCATTTCGGGAAGGAGATGAAACCGAGCAGCCGCCAGCGGAAGCGGGAAGGGACGAGGACGATGCTGACCGGGAAAAAATTGTTTTTTTTGTGACACTTTCGTTCTCTTTTTCTTTCCTTGTCTGTAGTTTGGCGCCACGGTGGAGTGGGAGTAGAACTCACTTTTTAGAGAGCTTTTAATATGTTTTTTGAGGTCTGAACATTAGTTTCATCGTCCTTTTATACCTTTTTCTCATCCGTATATGTCTTTCGAGTTTCTATTACTATTTTTACATTTATTCCACACATAAGTTGGCGAAATTTATTCTTTTATCTCATATGAGTGTATGACATGTAGCTCTTGGGTCAAATTGTAAAACACACAGGACGTGACAAAAAATAAATGTCACTCAACTTCGTGGCATAAGAGCAAAAATTTCTTTTACTATTGGCAATGTTTCAACTGTAGGATGCTTATCTGGTGGAACGACTTAAATTGTTTAAAAGCAGAGCATGAAAATCTCCCCTATAAAAATATATAAATGGGTAGAGATGTGTTTTTTCAGTTCTACTTCTTTATATCTATTTTAGGTTTACATACGTAACAAATAGCCCCTTTTTTTCTGAACGGGTAAGTCATCTAGACACATGTCTCATCTAGACACATGTATATGTCTAAATTTATTCATTTATAGATTTATAAATAAATCTAGGGAATGTTAGAATGGTTTAAATTCAGACACAAAAGTAGTATAACATAAGATAAGAAATGACTTCGTCTTTAAGGCAGCTTGTCCTTTGAACGTTACTACCTTGCTGTATAAACTGACTTCTTTTGTCTCACAGTGGGAATCGTTGGCGCCGACTCGTCTCAAGGAGGAGGTGTCGCGCTGCAACAAATTGCTCCATGCAAGCTGCGCAGAGTTGGTGAAAAAGGAGAGAGACAGAAATGCGGCCGTTCCGGGAGATGCTGATGGCCATGTTTGATGACTGATGTCTGTGTGTTCGTTAATTATCGGTCTGTGGGGTGCTCTGTTCTGATGGGCTTGGTAGCTAGCAAAAATATGTCGAAGTGTCCGTGGGATGTTGCAGATCGGTTTCGTTTTGGGTGTGCGCTGTTTGGTTATCTTTGCTCGGCTTTTTTGGGGTGTGGCTCCATGTGCCATATTTGCTATCTGCCTATTTTGCTTAGTATGTGAGTAAACTTCTGTTTGGGTGTTGTGCTCCTCTTGTTTGCTGGTAACCCCAGCGTGAACTGGTTCCATCTGCTTTCAATAAAAGCAGGGTACTCGTTTTGGGTGCCTGTTCTCAAAAAAAAAACATAAGATAAGAAAACAATTTTTCCATAGAGTGATTTTATCATTCTTGAGGAGGTATCAGAATATTTTCAGATACCGAAGAGATATCAAAATTAACACTGAAAACACTGAAATTTTTGGTAAGGACTGTAAAATTTCTCTTTTCCATAAGAGTATTTTGTAAAAATCGATTTTAAATTTTCTTACATAATTTTGCCTATGATATGATTTTAAATGATTTTACATATGTAACAAACAGGCCCTTATTTAAGAGTTTATATAAATTGATTTAATACTAAAAACTAGCAATTGTTGCCACCTTCTATATACAATTTTTTTTTAAAAAAAATGTACAATTCAAAAGCTTAGAAAACATGACGCGTTATAAGGGACGTGCCAATGAACAAACCAATGCCACGAGAACTTTACAAATCGTAATGGGGTATTTGCTCGGTCCACGTTTCTGTTTTTTCCTTACTTTTCTAAGGATGTTAGTTATACTTATGTTCACACGTATGTATGTACGTATATATTTCCTCAGTTTTTTTAAAGTAAGTTATATATGTTTAGATTTATTGATATGTTTTTAATGTAAGTTATATATATTTAGATTTATTGATACGTAGATGAATTCAGAAAATGTTTATATTCATAAATGAGAGTAGTATAAGATAAAATAAGAAAATATTTTTGTTTTATTTTTTTTACGTAATTTTGCCTATGACACGAGCAACATATTACCCCAACTACATCTTGCCCAAAATCTAATTAGAAAAATTTGACACACTTATCTACATTGAGGTTATCAAATTCTTCCCCTTCGAGGCTGTTTGGTTATTAGTCACCATTTGACAACAAAAATTGTTACATTTACCTGACGGGTAGTATTGAGACATGTCACTAATGAGGGTGTATCTCTTTAATGATAGATGTCAACGTAACACGTTATTATAGGGGTAATGTTGGCGTAAAAGATTACGCTAACAGGTTTCTGAAAGTTAGAAACCAACAAACGAAGTGTTTGCGAGGTAAACTATTTTAAGCCTCCGAAAGGATAATAGCTCAAAACAGTTGAAGATGTATATTGAATAACTTGTATTCGGTCCCCATTACAAGGTAAAACAGGGGTATTTATAGGCTCAAACATGTAAGGAAAAGACATTTTTACCCCTTTATTACAACCGACATAATGGAAACTATTCGGTACCCCTAATAGGGCCAAAATGGTAAAAGACTAATCTAATGAGAAAGAAGATAAGTCTTTCATCCTAGCTGGCAAAAAGACTTTCTGAAGAGTCCACATTCGAACATATATACTTCAAACTAGCGTTCGCCTTCATGCTTCGAATCATATTCAAAGCGCTCCCGAGGTTGGACATCAAAAGCCTTTGATTAAATCTCCTGCCTCTGTCTTGTTACAACAATGGCTCTGAGGATGAAGTATTTTTTCCCAACAGGTAACCTTTAATAATGAGTCATACGATTAGGCGAGACCTGGCGCCTGAGGCAGGAGGGCTGCTGGGGCGTGTCGAGGGATTTGCAATCAGTTTGTTGTCGTCGACACCGACCACTCTCTAAAGACAATCTTATTATACTTTTTTAAGTTATTGATATGTTGGATCGATAAAAATCTTGTTGTTGTTTATGGCAACAACTAAATAGTTACAAATTTAATCAAACTTATACAACCTTAAATATAACAAAATACGACCGTAAACCAAACAACTTAATTAGCCACCAACACAGTTACAAAAGCTGCAGATCTAGGAGCAGCTAGGAGCTGCTTCTCGTTGGCCTCTCCCGGAAGAACCGCCGGCTGCCTGTCCCTGAATGTACTGTTCACCTGTGAATCCTCGTCGATCGATCGAGTCATGGAGATCGATCAGACTTCAACTCCTCCGTGGATTACGCATCTGTCGATCCAAAAATAAATAAATAAATGCTGCATGTCTTGCTCGATCGCGCGCCTTTCATTTTCCCCGTCGGTTTGCAATACAAGTTCCGAAAAACACAATGCTGGAAACGGCAACATTAGGAACAGCCTCCGGTTGCCTGATTTTTTTTAACAGGCGTTCGATCTTGTTTAAAGGCTATGAGTATGTCGGATCTTCTGTCTGAGCACACTTAGGTCCTGTTTGGGGAGCTTCTGGCTGACTAGATACTTAGAAGCTCCCCCAAACAACATATCGGGTAGCTTAGATTTTCAAAATCTGCAGAAGCAGTTAGTCTCTCCCAGCCTAGTAGCTGATAAGCTGGCTAACCCCAGCTTCTCTAGATTCTGCAGATTTTTATTTACCCACTATGTCACTGAATAAAACCCACCCACCCAACATCTAGCTACTCCAACCAGTCAGCTAGATACTCGGACTAGCTGATTCTGAGAATCTGCAGCTCCCCCAAACAGGGCCTTAATATTAGAGTTATAATGAGATTTGGTGTCAGCTAACTCACAACATTTTCGCGATGGTTACCCGATTTTATCGGGCAAAATTCATATATAAAAATTAAATTGGTACATATCAGATATAAATACACATATATATAAATCTACCGTAAATATATATTACAGGCAAGTAAACATATGGCTGAGTTTACAACGTGAGTAATAGAAGACAAACAGTTGGTCAGAAAAATTATACCGTTTTATATGTGATGGCATATAAAGATAATGCATGAGACTAACAATTGAAATATTTTAATCTATAAGCTCAAATTAAAAAAAATTGAGCCACTTTTACTCTCATATCGGTCACCCTTTTACCGGCCGGCATTTGAAACCATAGTTTGATGGAAGATATAAGAATATCTTTAAGGCTTGCTATCCCACTCTCTAAGCTAAAATTTAGTCATCTAGTAAAAAAAATTCTCCTACAAATTGGCTAACCATATGGTCAAGATACTCAGCTAGGTAAATCAGTCTTTCCACCGGCCAAACTTGGCTAGCCAAGTCAGTTGGGTGTCTATTTTTGTTGTGGGCACACGCTGGCAGCCTCTTGCCCCTTTTTCTCTCTCTCCAATCTCTCTCGTATAGAAACTCCATCGGACCACCGATGCAGCTCCTCCACCTCTTTGTCATCGCGACGCCGCCGCTTTGGCGTCGGCTCTACCACACCCTAGGCTGGCTCCCTCACCTAGCGTCGCCCTGCGCGGCCATGCTTAGGCTGGCGCACCCTACCGGCGTCCTCGAATAGAGAAAATAGAAAGAAGAGATGGCAATGTGTTTATCCCCTGTCGGGTTTTACCATCCCACCCCCATTTTCATGTTTCGTTGCTTGAACCAAATTTATCCAGAATGATTCAATACAACTTCGAAGAACGAGTTTGTTTGGTTGGTTGTATTGTACGAAACCATCCGAGATATGTTGGTTCAGATTCTCGAAAATATTCCCTCCATGCACTTGGGAAGTCTTTAGTCCTTCAACCGCCTCGTGTCTGTTTGATAAACTGATCGTTGGCTGATCGTATTTAATGCTATATGTTGCCTCTTCTAAGCCATTCGGCTATCATAAAAACACTCGGAGAATACCCGGAGTCATATCCCCCAGAAGTATCTACCAAGTTGTGTATCGTTCTGGTTTTAATACCAGTCAATATTGTCTATTCTAATCCCATACTGATACGGGGCGACCCGATCTTCTCGCTGAGCTTTATGTAGACGGAGGATAACTTGTGAGACGCTAACGATTATCCGGTTGTTCCCCTGCTACCAATGCAACATATCTCAACCCTATAGATATTCGCAACACCACACACTTGCGCACGTAGCCACCGGCTACGAAGTGGTGCTGCTATCTCCTAATTCTCAATGGAACATCAGATAGCACTTGAATTTTCTAGTAGCAAACACACCAGATCGAAATAAAGTGGTGGAGGTAAAATTTCTAATCGAAACAAAGAGAAATTCATGATGAATAATAGAAGGCAGAATAGCACTTCAATCTGAATTAATCTAATTTCGAAAACAAACAACCAAGTTTGCTAGGGGTAGCCACATCTCTCTATATAGGGGGTATTTAAGAGGCTAGGGACATGTGGGGGTCGTCCAAAGAGAACCCTAGATGAATACGACTCGGTTACAAGGCCCATGGGATTCAGACTAAATAAGTAACACACATTATTTTGATGATTGCGATCTTCTCATATAGAATCTAGAAATGTAGCTAGATCCGTTGGAAAGAATACTTCTCAAGCATTCCAAAGAGTCCAAGATGATCCAAATTGGAGCTTCCATGTAAAATGTTATGCATGTTTTAATCTGGTGTTGTCCCTGTAGTCCGAGTCTGAGTTCAACACGTGTAAAACTTTATCTCCACCTTCTGTTGGCACAAAAGTAACGTCCCAAACTTGTATATTATCTTTGGATGACCTTTACTTGATCCCCAATCAACTTCCATTATGTTCTATTGCTTTGATGTGCTCTCAACATGTTGTTTTATCCATGTAAGTATTTCTATAATTGAATAGCAACACATTTCATGATGTAGCGTATATGGTTCAAAAAAATAAAATGTAAATCTAATATTGAATGCATGCACCTTGGGTTGTTTACTATAAAGCATAAGTATGGTCATATCTCAGTCGGTGATGCCCTCATCACATACCATAGTCAATATTGTCTATTCTAATCCCATACCACCCATTCTGGTCAATACAAGTTATTCCGATTAAAATTATATTTTGAATTTTTTTATATATTATATCTAAGATATTAATAGATTCAAATATATCATGTATTGGTGTAAAAGATTACGCTAACATGCTTGAATAGCCTTGAATGGCTAATTGTGAGGAAAGATTGAGGGGGTGTTTGGATACAAGGGCTAAATTTTAGCCCCTCTCACATCTAATGTTTAGACATTATTTTGGAGTATTAATATAGACTATTTACAAAACTCATTCATAATCAATGGATTATTCGCGAGATGAATCTAATGAGCCTAATTATGACATGATTTGATAATGTGGTGCTACAGTAAACATTTGCTAATCATGGATTAATTAGGCTTAATAAATTCGTCTCGTGAATTATCCTCCGATTCTGCAATTATTTTTATAATTAGCTCACATTGAGTTCTTCAAATTGATGTTCAAACGTTTGATGTGACACGGGCTAAAATTTAGCCCTGCGATCCAAACACTCCCTGAATGCGGACTTAACCAAGCCTTCGAATAGTATAATAGCCTTAGATTAGTTTGAAGTGTGTCTTATTACGTGAATTGATGTCTATATTACAGTAGAAGCGAGGGGTATTTATAGGTAGTGATCTAACAGAGAAATAATGCTCTACGCTCTAGTTACAATCGTCATAGTGGACTATATTCATAAGGCCCCGTAAAGATAAAATGGTAAGCGCACGTGTGAACACCCTGGTAAAACGAACGTCTTGTTTCGTTTTGCGATGCCCCTTCAGAACCGAGTCCTATGAGATCGAGGCAATGAGGTAACGGGGGTCACCGGGATGCTTGAAGGCTCTAGATTCCTCCTCGTGCGTAGTTGCCGAGGTTAGTGCCAAGGGCTTCAAGTTTCCTCCTTCGAAATATCGTCATGTGACGATAGAAGACTTCACACCTTGTATACTCCGAAACTTACATTTGTATACTACATTCGAAGTTATCCTCTTAATGACATAATTGATGAGATTATTTCCCCAAAACATCATATTTAATACATCAATATATATTTTAAATATATTTATATTATTTTATTACACCCGTAAAGACATCAAAACGTTTCGTTCCGGTAAGAATTTCATTAACCAGTTTGTTTGATCCGTCCCGCGCGCGGTCGCGGTCACGCCGCGCCATGCACGCCCCAACTGTCAGCTTTAACCTTTACCCCCTATCCGACACGTACAGTTCGTAGCAAGACATCATGGGTGAGTACGCCGCTACCACTGGTCTGGCTCTGGCTCCCCGTTCCCTGCACGGCTCGCCACTCGCGACTCGCCATCACTTGATCTCACCTCACCTCACCTCACCTGAAACTGAAAGGCAGCGAGCGGCGTCCTCCCACTCGTAGGCCGTAGCAGCAGCAGCAGCAGCAGCACTGCAGGGGTTCGCGCCTTGTAACCAATCAGCCATTACATACATGCACTGCCATGTACTGTAAGATGTAACTGACCTGTGGGCCCCGTACACAGCACCGTATTCGATGAGCTGGGTACTGTTCGGTGTAGGCACGTAATGAAGTAACGTATACGGTATACATACAGGCTATACAGCTACACATGGCAGTGCCGGCTGTGATCAAGCTTTGGCTGCAGAACAGTGAGTGACAGAGTACGTGAGTGAGACTGTCTACTCAGTACTCATCTACTGGGTAATGCCTAATGGGTATACCGTATACTCCCTCCGGTGTACAAATAATAGTCGTTTTGGTTCTTATTGAGAGTGTACAAATATTAGTCATCCCGTCAATCGAAGCATTGCTGCCAAATGGGATGTAACCATCGGGAGTTGAACTTGAGTAGCACCACTAAAATCTAGGCTCCATAACCAATTGAGACAACCCTTGTAACTTTAATTAATATCACCTTGGTATGTGTGATTTTGTCTAAACGATTAATATTTGTACACCGGAGGGAGTACACAATACACGTCGAACGATGGATGTGTTGTTATCACTCACTCACTCACTCACTCACTGTCGGCTGGTCCAACGAGACAGGCAGAGTTGGGGGCGATGAGTAAAGTCCTTGAGAGGCTGGTCCAAGCTAGTAGCTACCGGCGACCAAGGCCACAGCGTCAACCGGTTTGAGATCCGAGCTCTCGGAATGGTCGCCTGACCATTCGAGGAACGCCTTTTGCTACTACGCTAGCTGTAAAAATTTTATATTTCCCCCTTCCTTCGAATGCTGTGTTCTTCATATGTACTGTACTGTACTCCGTACGCCTCTAGTAGCTACAAGTCTGAACAATTAGACCATCCACATTTCTAATCCAAATTACTAATATTTACTCATGTCCTCTACCGCTCGAGCATAACTGCATAAGTACGATGCCTTGACTTGAAATATCATACTCTACGTCGTATACTATATGCATGCACAGATCCCCACTCCCCGGTGTGCAAAACAAACAGAAACAGGCATGCTTCACGCTGTCACGCATTCATGCTGTAATGCATCGGTTCTGGTGAAGATGTTCTGGTCATACATCGCATACGGTGTCTCTGTGACTCTGTGTGTGTGTGCAGCTAGCTGCAGTTCTGAACGTATGAGCACTGCAAGATCAAAAAAAAAAGTCAGAAGAGAAGGTTACAACTTAATTACAAGCTAGTAAAAACAAAGCAGGTGACAGATTCAGGCACGGAGTTCGGCAGTGTTATTGGCTTTTCTTATTTGACCGATCTGCCTACTCCAAGTCCGATGCAGGCACAAGTGCAGTACGCAGCATGAACCGGGGCTGAAATGCATATGTGGAATCGTCGCGGCGCTCTCGATTTCTTTAGTAGAAACATCAAGGTGAGGTTAAGGAATGGGTGGCTTAATTAGAGAAGTACTCACTGGTGTCGTCGTACTACCGCCGTCCAAGATTATAAATGAAGGTACGGGCTTTTCTTCGTGTGTGTTTTGAGGAGATTTATATACTTAGAAGCAACGGTTGAATATGTACCTAAAATTTGATTTTAGAAAAAGGCTATTTTCTAGATGATGTATTGTAGTTTATTTGTAGAATCTACTACATTGAGTTTTATAGTTTAAAGCCAGAATTTGAACTATTTAAAGGAGCTTCACACACTTTAACGAAGTAGTTTGATTTTGGATGGGATCATCCCTTTTTCTTGTTCACAAGGATGAGTTCGTTCCATATTTTTTGTTTGGTTAGAGATACTCAGCAAATAGGATGATTGATATGTATCCTACGGGTCATCCTCATAAACTCTACTTCCTAGCGCCATCGTCGCCTTAGCCAATGGTCACCACTCCACACCAGCTATTGGTGTCCCCTTCCATGACCACCACGATCTTTGCTCTCTACTATGCACCTCTAGCCATGGCCTAAGCCCTACGCCCTGAACGTCGCCTCGGTCACATCTTCACATCGTCGTAAGACCGCTCTACCCTCCGCGCTTTTATTTATCGGTGCCCTAGACACGCTCCACTCCTGACCGACACTTTATCCTCGGCCGCTACGACCTTGCCCGGTCTCGCCCCAACCTGGTCATGCTGCTATGTGGCCCAAGTCGCACCTTCATGTCGCCCGAAGTGGGAGCTTCATCTCCGTGTTCTGGAAGGACAATACTATCTCACCATATGAAGGGATATTTTCTTTCAAGATGTCTCTATTCCACTCCGTCCCCAAATCAGATACTCCGAAAACAGATTTGTATCCATTTCACTGTGTATTCACCATTTTTTTATTAGCTACACTCCACTCTTTACCTTTGTTTTTTCATCGTGGAGATCTCATATATGCACGACTAGATCAAGTCAACATTTCAATACAGTTTTTATTCACAGTTCAAAAGAAAAATATAGCGGATTCTAATCTCTCCCAAGTGTATATATTAATGCAGCGACAAGTGCAGGTAAACAAGAGATGTCAGATGTGAATATGCGGTGGATTGAGTGAACATCTGACCTGATGACCTTATGTATATCAAGAGGAAAATTTTACGTTGCATTTAAATAACTGTAAACCGTCCATCTTACTATACAACTCACGCCAAGAATCGCACGAGGTGGTTAAGCTCACTAACTCCACACAAATAAAGTAGATCGACGAATATATATGGAGAGTTGTTGCAGTATACATCTGCATCTTTCTCCTCTCGACCGACCGACTTCGGAAAGATCCATATATTTTACCTCTCGGTTGAGATCGATCGATCGATCAGTGCAGGAAGGGTGCAGTGACCACGACTCTTGCCTGCAAGTTCGCATTGTTAAATCCCGGGGGCTCCCGTCCAGCCGGCGCGTGAGGCGCGACGACGAGGCCGGCGTTGCCAGGGCATTCGCCGGCAACGCGCAGAATGGCACAGCGTCTGCACCGCCACAATCCTCGCCGGCCGGCCGGCCGGCCGGGTCACCGCGCATCAGCCTCGATCGGGGCCGTGTTATGCAGCGCGAACAATGCTAGCCCGGCCAGTGATCCTGTCCTCCACCGGCAAGCACACACAAGCTGCAGGACGGCAGGATGCTCGCAAGTCTCAAGGACGGAGGACACAGCTAGCCATAGATCGCATTTTCTTATGGCGGGAAACACACAAGGTCGCAGCCGGATGCATGACCAACACAACATATCGAGCGTGTTTGATTTTCCGCGAGAATTGAAGGGTGTATGAACTGTGGGCTAAGTTTTTTTTTGACAAATCAAGGTTTTGTTTATTTCAGTTTAGTATTATAATAATTCAGCTTGTAAAAATAAGCTTGATTATATCAGTGCATCGTTTGTTTTAGCTCGTGATTATAATAATCCAACTTATAGAATAAAGCTAGGTTGCACTAGTTTATTGAATTGTTATAATATTATGTACCCTGATTATAATAAATCAGCATGTTTATTTTTTAAGCTAAAACAAACATATCTTAGTTCATTGGATTATTATAATCAACAATCCAACTTATAATAAACTAGTATAATAAGTTAATTTGTTTCATTTGGCTTATATTCTTCATGTAGCACCCAGAAAATGTCTTTTCATCTAAGTGGAGGGATGCAAGGTTTTTTTACTAGGAATTCCGCTCCTGGGATCCCTCGAAAAGTTTTAGTTTGGGTTTTTCAAAAACCAAAGAAAAAGAGAATGGAAGAATTCTTTTTATTCCGTAATAAAATCAAGTAACCCTAGAATTCTGCTAAATTACTATAATCCTAAGCTCTAAGATGAAATAAAAAGGCTCTAAGTACTCTATCTAAATTACCGTGACCAAATTTTGGTATTGCTAACATGTTTGCTTCCTAATGCTTCTTTGGTTTATTGCCTAACCAAACCAAACAAATAAAATGGAAATATCAATGGACTCTAAAAAAATGCTCATAGCTCGGCATCAAGATAAATCTATATCAAGCACCTCTAACCTACTAAATAAAATTTGGGTTTCAAAACAAACTAGCACCGTGAAGAATCTTCTATAATTATTTGTTTAAAAAATTATAAATCTAGATAGCGTACTCAATAAATTATAAAACTAGACCTTAACCGACGGTTAAAATGTCGACAAAGCCTATGTCGATAGTTCAACTATTGATCGAAAAAATACTTTCGTGAGGGTATTTTTTCAAATGTCGAAGGAGGTCTAGTTTTGCAATTTTTTGAGCGCGCTATCTGGATTTGCAATTTTTAAAATAAATATTATTTATAAAAAAATTATACTTCGAATATTGTCAGAAAAATGGCTATTTTACAAACAGGGCGACCGATGAACACGAGAAAAAGCCCAAAAGCTGCCCGTCGCCGACCGCCGTGCGTGCGCCGCCACCTCTCCACCGGCCCAGCCCAATACCACAGCGCGCCGGCGCCGCCGCGGGCGCGGAGGGACCAGAAACCTCGGCACCCTCTTCCTCCGCCACGACCAAGCTTGGGAACACATCAGATGGCGCCCGCCGCAGCGCTCGTGCGCCAGCTTCCCCGCCCCGCGCGGGCCTCCCTGCCGAATCGAGGTACGCATACCTACGCAGCTACGCGGCGCACGCCGTGCCACGGTGCTCTCAGTTCGAATGTTCCGCGACATGGGTGCTGTGAGAGCTAAAACCCTAGTTTTGCCCAAGGTTTTGGCCGCCGCGCCGGGGTTTCTTCGCTGTCCGTGCGGGCGAAGGAATCCGACGATTTTATAGCTCTGGTGTCCGAGAAGCCCGCGGAGCCAGCGCCGTCGAAGCGGGAGCGGTGGGAAGGCTTTGGCCGGGAGGTGAGCGATGGGGATGCAGAGGTCCAGATGCCGGGCGAATCGGCTTCCTGGAATGTTCTGAACCAGATTGGCATCGAGGTGAGCGCGAGTGCCCGCCTTTTTGTTACATTTCTGATTTTGAATGATTCATTTTGGAGCGGATGACAAAGATTGGTGTCTTCGTCATCATTTCAGCATTGAGACGAGAGGAAAGTTTGATATTGTTCTACTTCAGCATGTATCCATGTAGGACAGACTAGCAAGCGAATTACTTTGATACTCTGACAAGAGTAAATTTGTTGTTGTTTTGTTTCATGAATCATGACTGTTCATTCCATATATTTGTTTAAGTACATATATTCCAAAAAGAACACTATCTGGAATACTGGAAATGGTTTGTAGACACTTTGTCAAATGGTGTAATAATTGTCAAATAGGAACAAATTATTTGTTGGTTTCAGCATATCTGATAACGTGGTCTAAAATATTTATCCTTTATGATTTATGGTATATATTTAGGCATCTAATTGTTTGGATCTTACACAGGAATATGCAAAACACCCTTTTCTTTTCATCCAGAAAGCAATAGGAACATAAATTACAAAGTAATTGTTAACACCTTTTGTTGTAACATTTACTTTCAGAATTGTCATGCCCACTATTATTTTTGAAAATTTCCTTTTCTTCTTTACTCTTTTTTAATTCCTCTAAAATGTTACTATACTTTGATGTCATCAATGTTAGTTAATTAAGATCTCATGGGAGGAGAAGGAAACCGAGTCCCTCTCCTCCCCCTTATGACTCGGGCTAAAAACCTAAACTACTCCCTATTCTTCAGGCGCCCTGATCGGGGGCGCCCCAACCCATCTGGTTGAGGGGCCCCTGCCGTGCAGTGCCAGATAAGTAGGGAGAGGTTCTCAACGCCAGGGCTAATGCTTACGCAACAGAAAACCTCTTCCAACCCACCTAATTATCCGATCTGCTAAGGCACTGCAGCGGTGGGAAGCCTCCCTCGCCTCCACACTGCCGTCTCGCCGGACTCCGACGCCACAGCACCATGGCCATGGCGTCTTCTTCTTCGTGCAAACCAAAGAGGTAACCCTAAGACACCCTACTAGACCTAGACCTAGAGATCCCTAAGATCTATCAATGGTATCAGAGCTTTGCTAGTGCTCTAGGCTAGTTAGGGGTAAGGGTGGCGTCGGATCCCCTTGACCCGTGCCACCGCCGCACTAAGTCCCCTAAGTAAATCCCCTCTGTAAGCCAAGAACTCAGTGCTAAGAACCCCCCTCTAAGCCCCTGTAAGACCTCTGTTAGAACCCGAAGAAAATCCTAAGAGTACCCGTACGAACCCTAAGAAAATTTCCCCTATAAGTGACCTAATCGACTGTTAAGTACCCCATCAATTATTGAGAGAAGAAGATTAATGTTTCGGGTAGAACAGAAGAAAACAGAAAAGAAAAAGGGGGAGACGAACAGAGGATTAGGGTTAGGGTTTTCACCCTAACCCTAACCCTAATTTTTGCTTAGAGGGGGCGCGGGTATGGTCCATACCTAGCCCCTAGCCGTCGGATCTGGCCTCGCCGGAGTCCGGGAAGACCGCCATCGCCGTCGCCGTCGCGGGCCGCCGCAACTGCCTCTAGGCTCGGGTCGGCGTGTAGCATCGCCGCCGGCTACCTCGGCGAACCCTCGCTCACCCGAGGGTGAGCGGAGGGATCCGGCGAGGAGGCCGGCGGGCGGCGCTCCGCCGTCGCCGCTCTGCCGCGCCGCTCGCTCCGCCGCTCCGCTCCGCTCCCGGTCGCGCGAGTGGGAAAATGACTAGGGTTTCGTTTTGCGGCGCCCTGGAGCCCTTTTGTGCGGGCGAAGTTCACGCGCAGCCGTCGGATCAGATCCGACGGCTGGCGGTGATCGGAGCATTTTGGCCCAGGCGGGGGCGTAAATTCGCGGCCCAGGCCCAGGTTGTGGCCTGGGTGCGCGCGGGCGTGTGAAGGGCGATGTGGGCCGAGGCCGATTTCGCATGTGGGCTGAAAAATTTGCACAGTAGCAGGCCAAATTCAGTTTTATGAATTTTCAGGATTTTGAATTAGTTTTTTGATTTAAGTATTATCTGAAAATTCAGAAAAAATGCCCAAAATTAAGAAAAGATAAGTTTTCTGCGGGGAAAATTTTTTATAAGTTTGTATAGACTCAGAAAAATTTATTCTGAATTTTGCTGCATTTTTAGGTACTTTTATGATGTTTTCTTTATTAAATTTAGTCTAAGGACTATATTTAATTGAGAAATATTCCTTTAGATTTTGATTAAATTTAAATTTAGATTTTATTACTGTTTTAAACAGTAATTTTTAAGCATTTTCATGATGTTTTCTCTTATTGAATTTAGTCAAAGGACTATATTTAATTGGGAAATATTAATTTAGAACCTTTTGTTTAAGTTTAAATTTAAGTTTTATTATTGTTTTAAGCAGTGTATTAATTAAAATTAAGTCTTTCCGTTGTGCTTGTTTAGATTAAGTCTTTCATTGTGTGTACACTGTTTAAAATTAGTATAATGCTGTAAATTCAGAATTTTATTACTGATTAAGCAGTGTATTAATTAGTTCTAAGTCTTCCGCTGCGAATACACTGTTTTAAGATTAGTACCACGTTCATCATATCAATTAAGTAGCATTTATTCTGTCAATTAGATTTGAACCAACGAGATAATTTAATTTGGCATTATAAATGTTGTATTTTGTTAACATAGTGATTTTATCTCCTGACCAACGTTGGTGATGAAATTGCTGTGGTTCAGTTGAATTGATTCTATTTCTGCCCAACGGTGATGTAGAATTAATTCGCCTTTTAAGTATTAAGTGTATCACATGTTAATTTTGACCAACGTTAAAATTTTCATGTATCATATTATATCTGTTATAATATATTTTGATAATGTTCCTTATTAGAAATTTGCTAAGTCATATCTCCGGCATTTAGTCTCTCAATGGTAAGAACTACGGTTCCCGGAGATGAGATATTAAGATAGCGATTGTGCTATAGGACATAAATCTTGCTTTAATGCTTGATCGTCTAACTAAGCGTGCGAAGCCCGTGATCTGAGAAGATGAAAGCCAAGAGGTTTTTGTAATAAGGTTACGTGACTTCGCCGAAATAAGAATAAAATAAGACATAGTACTAAAGGAAATCAGTGGAAACACAAAATGTATTATGATTAAGAGCTCCTTTATGGAGCCAATTAGGGGTTCTATCCCACGTCATGATACTGCAAAGAGTATCTGAAAGTGACTTTTCTAAGGCGTATGCTAGCACGCTTATTAAGAAAAGTTTAATAAGTTTTGCGACATGTTTTTAAAGATGAAACCCATGAATAAAGAGCTCGATGAGGATGTTATCGTCCAAATTTTTATTATGACGTCACACTAAGTTTTCTGATCATTTTGTGATCAACTACAACTTACAGCGAGAGTGTTGGAGTTTGTAGATGCTGATTTCAAACTATGTATAAGAATCAAGAAAGCACACAATGATTTAAGTCATAATGTGCAACACGAATAAAGGGGAAGAAGCATTATAAGACTTGTTCTAATGATGCTAACGACTCCTCTTATAAGCTCACATAAAGGAACATGATGTCCTGAAGGGCGTGTACAGACATGTAAGGAGGAACACCACATGAAGGAATATGTGGAGTTCCCAAAATGGATGAACGAGAATGGTAATAGATGAATTTTCGCACTTAGAAATAAAGTCTTTAGTCTTGCTTTTGAGCATGACAAACTTTATTTATTTTCTCAAGATGATTTCATCATCTGAGAATAATGATAAGACCAAAAGAATTGATGACGTATTTTCGAAATTATGGCACTATCTAATGGACCATATTTCGAGGGGGAGGATTGAACATTTAGTCAATTCTTCCGCTTTAGTTCCTTTAGACTGAGTTTCAAGCATATATTGCATTAAGATAAATACGTGCAGATAAATTAAGAAAGACGTGAAATTAAGTTTAATGATTATAGTAATTTTTATCTCCTGACCAACGTTGGTGATAATATTATTATATTTAAGCTCAATTGATTCTAATTCTGCCCAACGGTGATTTAAAATTAATTGATTAATATTTATCCAATCTAAGAGCGATCAGATCATAGTGATCAGATCATCAGTTGCTCTTAGATAAATTTAAGATGTTTTTAAGGTTGATTCTTATATCAGCATGATCTAAAGTTTAAAAAGAGTAAGATCTGACCGTGCTACGGTCAATATACCCCGTATGGCCGATTTCTTGAACTCTTTTGCAAGGTTCTATAGAAAATGGCAAAATAGCCCGGTATTTTATATCGGGTGTATCTTAGCTAAATAGAGTGGCTATAAGGTGCACTCGCACTTCAGTGGACATAGTAAGTAGTATGGTAAGTTATTCCACTCTACCGATTAATTTGTGGATGGAGGCATTCAAACCATCATTCATAATTTTAATTGGATCCTTAATAAGTCTGTGCCTAAAAGAACCATAAGAATTATAGACAAGACGATAACCATTTTTTTTCTAAATTATTTTAGATTAAGGGTATGTCGTCCTGCTAAGGCTATATTTTAACCCAAATATTAATAAGTTAAAGCCCTAAGACAGTAAGGTGTCAATTTTATTAACTGCAAAGATAAGTCTAAGTGATCTCGTTTTGTAATGTCCTAACAGACATGTTAAGTTTGAAGAGACGAGACATGCCCTTTTAGAAGATGCTTTAATCAGGGGGAGCACGGTACTTAGAGAAATTAATCTTGAAGAGAAGTGGGTTAGTGAATCCACTCCTATGATTCAAGAGCAATTTTCATGTACCTGTGGTAGTGTCCTTTGTCCAACTCTTTGAGTTTGGACCTTCATTAGCGACATCTATTGTACATGAGGCTCCTGTTATTCAGGAATCTGCATTTCTAGATGATGCTAATGAAGAAGTAAAGGAACAACTCTCTAACTTAGTAAATAATGTGCCAACTCAGATAAGAAGCAGATTAAATGAGACATTTTTGTATGTCTTATTTAAGGATTTTTTTAAGAATCATTAAGGCATATTATGACTTAGAACTGCATCAGATTGATATAAAGACGACATTTTCAATAAGGTTTAAGTGAGAATGTCTATATGACACAACTAAGTGTTTTGTCATAAAATGGAAAGAAAATTTTATGATACTGTTTTATCTAAGTCCAATGGACTTAAATAAGTTTCAAGTAAGGGTATCTGAAATTTAATTAGACTATTAGAAAATTTTGGGTTTTAAGAATGATGAAGAGGACAATTGTATTTGTGCTAAGTTTAAGAATGGGGATTTATTTTCCCAGTTTGGCATGTGGATGACATTCTGTTTTCAAGTGGTAATGTCCATCTACTATTAGAAACTGAGAAATATTGTCCTCTCATTTGACATTAAGTACCTTGGAGAAATTTTCCTATGTGTTAAGATTGGAGTTTCTCTAAGATATCATTAAGGGGGTATTAAGATTATCGCATACGGCATACTAGAAGATATACTGATAAAGTATATAGTATGCATGCGTATAAGCTATCGCCTGATCCGATAGTCAAGGGTGATAAGTTGGGAACCTTTAGTATCCCAGGAACCAATATGAGATCGATCAAATTAGATTGGTTCCATATGCTTCTGTTGTCGGAAGCCAATGTATGCTCAATTATGTACTCGCCCTGACTAAGTTTATACCGCCGGAATGCTTGGCAGATATCAGGAAATCCAGAAATAGATCGCTGGATTAAATTAAGAAAGCCTTAAGATTTATATAAGGCACAACGACCTCATGCTAATGTATGATTAAATAACCTAGCAATTGCGGGTTATTCAAATTAAGACCTTGCGAGATGAGTGAATGCTAAGTAGTCCACATTAAGTTGTGTATTCACACTCGCAAAGGGAGCTGTGTCGTGGAAAAGCTTCAAACAAACTGTGACGGCATCTTCCACGATGTATGCCGAGTTTGTAGTATGTTATGAGGTCACCGGACAGGCACTATGTTTTAAGAAATTTATTCCGGTTTTAAGAGTGGTCGACAACATTTTAAAACCACTTAAGTTATACTGTAACAATGAGTCAACAGTATATTTCTCCTAAAACAAGAAGAAGTGTGTTGCTGCCAAACACATCTAAGTTAAGTGTTATATTGTTGAGGAGAGAATCCAAGATCAAATGATAAGTAGAGCATATAAGTACCAAGCGAACGCTTGCGGATCCGCTCACAAAAGTTTTACCTCCCAATGTGTTCAGAGAACACTTAGTCGACATGGGTTTAAGGTAAAACTATGATCTATGGATTTATAAGGGCCCAAAATAAGTTGAGAAACTATTTCAAAATGGAAATGTGCATTGTAGTTGTTGAGTCATATAGTACGTAACTGACTATTATGATGCAGCATGCTCTATGCATTGATCTATAATGGAATATTTGTAATGTTAAGTTAAGTTAAGAACTAAGTTGAGATCTAGGGGGAGAATGTTAGTTAATTAAGATCTCATGGGAGGAGAAGGAAACCGAGTCCCTCTCCTCCCCCTTATGACTCGGGCTAAAAACCTAAACTACTCCCTATTCTTCAGGCGCCCTGATCGGGGGCGCCCCAACCCATCTGGTTGAGGGGCCCCTGCCGTGCAGTGCCAGATAAGTAGGGAGAGGTTCTCAACGCCAGGGCTAATGCTTACGCAACAGAAAACCTCTTCCAACCCACCTAATTATCCGATCTGCTAAGGCACTGCAGCGGTGGGAAGCCTCCCTCGCCTCCACACTGCCGTCTCGCCGGACTCCGACGCCACAGCACCATGGCCATGGCGTCTTCTTCTTCGTGCAAACCAAAGAGGTAACCCTAAGACATCCTACTAGACCTAGACCTAGAGATCCCTAAGATCTATCAATCAAATGATGTTTATGTCTGTTCCATATCCTTCAAATGCTATGCAATCTTCCTGAGAATGCATTCCTTCCAATGGTTCATTCAAGGATTCATTTTACAGTGGCTCACCTCTATAAACCATTCTTATGTAGTTGGACTCTGAAAGCTCATATACTGCTCTTGTTTATGGGACATCTGCTCTTGTTGCTATCTGGATTTCATCAATTGTTATTACTGCACTTGATTCAGTCCCTTTGGTATGTAACTCTGTCTCTCCTCTCTCTCTGTCACTCACACACACATACACAAAAAAATTTATTTGTTTAAATAGAATATATGATAAGTAAGAGAATGCCAATGCTTATTGTTGAAATTACATAAGAAGAAAAAGTTTCTCAAGGCAATGCTTAACTTGCTGGCTGTCCCAAATTTAGCCACCTATTTGTTTGTGCCAGTTCCTTCAACTCCAGCTACTTTCTGTAAGTGGAGTGAATGGCAACTGCCTTCTTACTTTTGGTAATTTAACTAGCTTTGAAAGGGGATTTTCTTAAACAAGCTATGGAAATACCATTTATGCTCTGTCACTATTGTCATACGGAGAAGTTGTGAGTACTGTGTCACAACTCAAAGCAATGTGATCATCATTGTCATGAGCAGGTTCCTCAGGTGATGGAAGTTGTTGGCCTTGGCTTCACAGTTTGGTTCACCTCACGATATCTGATTTTTAAGGTGATTGGTATTATATCTGTTTGAAATACTCTTGCCCTATTAAATGGACTGTTACTTATATTTTTTTTACTTTTTTGGTGCAGGAAAACAGGAATGAATTGATCACCAGAATTGGCTCCATCAAGAAGCAGATACTTGGATCTCACGGCGACTGAGTAATTTTCCTATGCTATGTCGACAGTTTAGTAAAACATGGCCAGCTAATCCCAGAAGATGCTTCAGAAGTCTAATGGGCATCAATGCCGTGTTTTTCTTGGAAAATTGTTATGAACAAGTACGTAGTAGTGTGTTATCTTTGTGCTTACTTGCTGGTTCCAAATAATTAGTTGCGCCTTTGCTTTTCTTCCGCTAAAATTAACAATATGGGCTGGGCAATCATGCTTTCTTGCACACCATCTTTGAATGCCATTGGTCAATTTGTCCTGTTGGGGCGGCTATCCTTCAATTTGTCCCTGTCAGGTTTCCAAGAATTTTTAACATCAACGGAGCCTTGCAGTTGGATTGACGACGCCAACTTTGCGTTTATAATATTCCATTCGCCTTTCACGGACGGCTTCACCAACAAACCAACCCAAATGAATTCTATCTCCTCTGAACCGAATATTCTGAGAAATCTGAAACTCTGAAACAGCTAACTGCATGTTGGGAATTTTATCTTTTGCAGCTTCAGATACTGCCCTCTTTGCTGCGGTTACGTGATTGACTACTGAGGGTGTAGAAAGGTAAGGTCAGCATAGCAGCCGGAAGAGCTGTTGCACTTGGAATTATGAATTTCTGATGCAATCAATTAGCAAATAGCATGTAGCTCATCAGTTAATGGAGGAGCCAATCGCTTTCCTAAACACTAAAGCGGCCATTAGCGTTCCGCATGAAGCAGTAATCTCGGGCTTCTGTCATGTGTGAGGACCATTAGAGACGGGACAGGCCAGCTGAGGTTTGCATTGACAAAAGAACCATAATCGAAAATAAGATAGAGCAGATGTGTGCATACGTAGGTATCATCTTTCAGGGATCTCTGCATAATTATGTGTGCCTCGGAAGCTTGATGCAACTTCTCGAGTTTTGAAAGTGTTTTAGAGTTGCAAATGGAACGATGTTCTGGACACGGTCACACGTGGAGCACGATGGCCGTCACAATCAGGTCTTAGGGTGCATGTTTGATTGAGCAATATATTTTGAAAAGCTATCAAGTTTATTACAATAACTGTCGATTTATATTTTGATAGCTCGTAATAATTAGTTACATTATTAATATATAATTTTGCATGTCAACCGTTATAATTATGAAATTTTGTAATATTTATATTAAAATTATATATTTTAAATTTAAATGTTTTCTTTTCAAAATTTACTTGAACTAGAATGTTAATGGCATGATTTTGTACGGGTTTGATACTGCTGGAACTCATATATATCATCTACAGCCGTTCAAAAATCGCACTCAAATTAGGATAAATTTTCGGAAACACAAATATCTCTCGGCTCATCGACCGCGAGATTTCCTCGCTTTACCCGTTTTGTAGTCTCGTAGCCGTCGCGTCCAACTCGCAAAAAAGCTCCCGGGCCCACCTACCATTCGCCCAGCTGGCCGGCGGCCACCACTTCTCGCCGTCCAGATTTTTCCGCCGCTGTCACGTGCGGTCGGCCGGTCGCCGCCCCGCCGCCGGCGAGCCGGAGGCAGCCAGATCCACCCGTTGTCTCCCCCCGCCCCCCCCCCCCGCCCAGAGCGGCAGAGACTGACGTGTGGGCCAGTGGATCAGCGAATGACAGGCGGGCTCCACTAGGTGACGTGGCTGGGGTCCGCCTTCGTCTTCGTCTTCCCCCAGATAAAGCCAAGTCTCTGCACAGCCCAGAGAGGCCACCAACTCCCAAACTAAACCGTCTCTCTCTCTCTCTCTCTCTCTCTCTCTCTCTCTCTCGTCGGAGTTGGATGCGCGTGAGCTCGTAGGCTAGCGGGCAACACCGGCTGAAACTCCGGCGGAGATGGCATCGATCTCTGGAGCGGCGGCGGCGCCCTCCTCGGCCGCGTGCCGGCTCCGGCTGCGGCGGCAGCTCCTCCTTCGTCCGTCCCACCTTCGCCTCCGCGTCCCCAACTCCATCGCGGACCTCTCCCGTTCCTCCTCCTCCTCGTCGTCGTCGCAGTCAACCCCTACCCCGGCGGCGCCGCTCGCCTCCAAGGCGGAGCAGAACGGTCACACCCGCGGCGCCGTGGAGAAGGATCCGATAAAGCTGTGGGAGCGGTACGTCGAGTGGCTGTACCAGCACAAGGAGCTCGGCCTGTTCGTGGACGTCAGCCGGATGGGGTTCACGGAGGAGTTCCTGCAGCGGATGGAGCCGCAGATGCAGCGCGCCTTCGAGGCGATGCGGGAGCTCGAGAAGGGCGCCATCGCCAACCCCGACGAGGGACGCATGGTTGGCCACTACTGGCTCCGCGACCCCGGCCTCGCTCCCAACTCCTTCCTCCGTACTAAGATCGAGTCTACTCTCGATCGCATCCTTGCCTTCTCCCACGACATCGTCTCTGGCAAGGTGATTACAAAAGTTTCCGTTTGCTCGATACACTAAAAATCATTGCTGATTTCCGAGTCTGGACTCGTTGAATTTAGTTGGTTGTCTGTTATTAGTTATTACCCTTCCATATTCATAGCTTTTCTATGGGTGTATTGGGGAAGTGGAAGGAGGGAGGAGGCGTTTGACTAGTGGGAAGGCTAGGGAGCAGTTGATGCATAATACTCAGATATACAATAACGATGGATCCTATAACATGTTTGTGCAAATTTAGTGTGTGTTTTAGCTTAGTAATTTGACACAGTAGTGCATTTCAGAGGCGCCACCTGTATTTTTGTGATTGCCCATGAATGAATTGAATACTGGAAACATGCATTGTGCAATAGACAGATGTGGATCAAGTTTTGCATATTGATGCTTTTATGATCTACATTTTTAATCCTCAAACACTCATATCACAGTGATTTGGTGAAAATGCAGATTAAACCTCCATCATCCCCAGCTGGTCGCTTTACTCAAATACTCTCAATAGGAATTGGAGGATCAGCCTTGGGGCCTCAATTTGTTTCTGAGGCACTTGCACCTGACAATCCTCCACTGAAGGTATGCCCCGAGTTTTTGCATCGGTCCAATGTACTTTGATTGCATTAACCTTTTTGTAGGTTGTGGTGTTTCTCTTGCAGCTATAGTCTGACCTCTTGCTCTGCTTCATGCCTCAGATAAGATTTATTGACAATACTGATCCTGCTGGAATCGATCACCAAATTGCTCAACTAGGACCAGAGCTTGCATCTACTCTTGTTATTGTAATTTCTAAGGTAGATATCAAGCTCGCTTTTCCTTATTCACTCCCTTGTCTCCCTGCATGTTTTGCCAATTTGTATTTTATGTTGTTTTTACTTGCAGAGTGGAGGCACACCTGAAACCCGGAATGGTCTGCTAGAAGTACAAAAGGCCTTCCGAGATGCTGGGCTAGAATTCTCTAAACAGGTTTTGACCCTGCTTTTCTTACCTCTTTTATGGAGTTTCATGGAAAGGGCAATATTTGGGGCTAATTTAAAACTAGAATCAGTGAACATTAGTCCAGACTCCAGATTGTCGGTTTTATTACACATACTGATGATACTTTGATAAATATGTCAGCTGCACAGAAATAATGTTGTTTCTCTTGTTTTACAAGCAAACCAACCGTGGTCATAAGTAGATCATGCATATAGCTAGGTTCTGGATGACTGGATCGCAGTTGTGTCATGATATTTAACATGTATGACTGGTATGGTCCAGATCGTTATGTGATAGCATCAACAATTATGCAGGGTGTTGCAGTTACTCAAGAAAATTCTCTATTAGATAATACGGCCAGAATAGAGGGATGGTTAGCTAGATTTCCCATGTTTGACTGGGTTGGTGGCAGAACATCAGAAATGTCAGCTGTGGGTTTACTTCCAGCTGCATTACAGGTCAGTGCTGTCCTGTTACTATATTGCTGAGAAATGAACTTTCATGAACTCTCCGATTAACATGAGTGTGGTTTGCCTCCCAGGGTATTGATATCAAAGAAATGTTAGTTGGCGCAGCACTAATGGACGAGGAAACCAGGAACACAGTGGTATGATTTTATAAGGATATATACAGTTTGTAGTTTGGTGATACAATTGACTATTGAGGATGTATCAAAATGTTGCCATCTACTCATTCAGGTTAAGGAAAATCCAGCAGCCTTACTTGCTTTGTGCTGGTATTGGGCATCAGAGGGAATTGGAAATAAGGTTTGCATTATTGATTACAGCTTCTGTTTAAATTTTTGGTCTTCATTATTTTAAGTTTTTGAGTTGACCATCTGTTCCAGGATATGGTAGTACTTCCTTACAAGGATAGTTTGCTACTTTTGAGTAGATATTTGCAACAACTTGTCATGGAATCTCTTGGGAAAGAATTTGACCTTGATGGCAATAGGGTACACATTCTTCCTTTTTTATTCTCAGTGCAACTGATGTTTTAAACTTGTCTAGTTACCATTAATCAAATTTTTGTGTGCTTTACTAAATATAGAAATTTCCAACAACAGGTTAATCAAGGGCTAACTGTGTATGGTAACAAAGGAAGCACAGATCAGCATGCGTAAGTTTTTTTTGCCTTTTTTGCACCATTTACTGTAGTTAAAATGCAAGATCTAATGAGATTCTACATCTGATTGCAGCTACATTCAACAGCTGAGAGAAGGTGTACACAACTTTTTTGTTACTTTTATTGAGGTTTTGCGTGACAGGCCTCCTGGTCATGACTGGGAGCTTGAGCCTGGAGTTACATGTGGTGACTATTTGTTCGGGATGTTGCAGGTTGATGTTAAGCTTTTAAGATATATGATTATGAGTATTTGTCTATCAACAATGATAGAGTAAAGCAATATTTTGTAGGGGACTCGTTCAGCTCTTTATGCTAATGATCGAGAGTCCATCTCCGTTACTGTCCAAGAAGTAACTCCTAAGGCTGTTGGAGCCCTGGTTGCACTATATGAACGTGCTGTGGGGATTTATGCTTCCCTAGTAAACATCAATGCCTATCATCAGCCTGGTACACTCAGGAAAAACTAAAACTGTCCAGGATCCATTTGTTGCTGTCGTTATTGTTATGATTTATATTTGCTATGCGCTGTACAGGTGTCGAGGCAGGGAAAAAGGCAGCAGGAGAAGTATTGGCACTTCAGAAGAGGGTGCTGACTGTTCTGAATGAGGCCAGGCATGGAATATCTTTATTTACATTTTTCTATTATTTTTCTAATGAAGTGCATAGATTTGTGCACAGTGGTTTGAGGCATGCATATTGCTTTAGGTTTTAGCACCTGAAAAACATATCACCCTACATTGCTACATCATTACCTAAATAATGCCTGGAATAACTTGCGCTCTGATTTAAGACTTCTAAACAGCTGCAGATGTCCAAAATATTGCATATTTCATAAATATTTGTAGTAGGTTATGATTGGCAATCAACAAACCTAGCTCATATGGCTGCAAAATTACCAGATAGCAGGACTTCTATTTGAACAGTTTGCTATCTTTGCTTTTGAGAACAAAAAAAAACATCAGTTTAACCTAATTCTTGAAAAAGAGGTGTACCTTGTATAATAAATCCAACATCTCTAATCTCTTGCTCATAAAACCATTCATAATGTGTGTAAAATTCCAGCACTTCTCTCAAACTATTTTTTCAGTGCATTAACCTAAATACATGACATTTCTTTTTACTCTTGGTTCTGCATACTTGCTTACTATCTTTCAGCTGCAAGGATCCTGCCGAGCCTTTGACGCTGGATCAAATAGCAGATCGCTGCCATTGCCCTGAAGATGTAATATTCACTCCCATCTAGATTCATAGCAAACAGGCAAACCCTTTCATTAGTTAACTTGTGCCTTTCCATTTCTTGCATCAGATTGAGATGATCTACAAAATAATTCAGCACATGGCAGCAAATGATAGAGCGCTCATAGCAGAAGGCAGCTGCGGTTCTCCTCGAAGCGTCAAGGTTTACATTGGAGAATGCAATGTAGACGACGATTTGCTTGCTGCTTAGAATTTCCGTGTAAAATTGGGTGGGCTTTGGAGTAAAAGGAGCGACACCGATGACTGGGGCCATCCACTGTTCCTGACGTGCAATAAATTTTTTATTTCGTTGTGATGGCATGATTGCCGCAACCATGTATTTTAGAGTATAGAATTTTCTGATTTTACAGAGATTGCATGAGGAGGAATGTTTACCCCGCATGAATTACTTTGTTCCAACCTGTCATTCCTGACTTTTGTTATAATTGTTAGAATAGCTTTAGCTAGTATAAGGATATATTTGGTTAAGCTTTTCTATCCGGTTATTAAATCATTTTTTAAAACATAGTAGACTTTTTGTCAAGGAAAAACTTTAAATCGCACCTCAAATTTGTTCGAAGTTTGAATACCCCCTGAAGAATAAAGTGTTTAAAAATGCCTTGTATTGTAAAGAAGTGTACTTTTCATCTTTGATTAGTGATTTTGCTGACGTTGTGAAATATGATTTGGTTTTGGTTGATTGTGTAGTTGATGTGGTTGATTGATGAAAAAGTCTAGATTACACTTTTCAAGTTTACTCGATGTTTGAATAACCCTCTAATGAAAAATATTTAAAAAAACATTGGTGATGTGGTCGAAAGTAAATTGTCGTTGCGGAGGAAGTGGTGATAGTGGAGGTGTTCGGCAACTTGAGTAGTAATTAGTCGGTGTTGGAGGAGGATCTAAGAGTTATGCAGCATTCGACGACTCCTTAGTTGTGCACTCTATCTCCTCAGGCACCGACATCAGCCATAGTGTTGATGCTAAGCCATCGAGTCAACGTCCACGTCGTTCAGGTCATTTGAACGCTCTACTCGTGAGCTAAGTCGATCCAATGACAATTAATTAGGGGTACCCGATGATCGTGGAGCCTGAGAACATCCTTGCCTTCCGTCAAGAAGTGGAGAGCACCAGAGGAATTGCTTCCAAGAAAATTCTCGGAGGAACAGAAGTTCTGATTATTTTTTGAATTACAAACCGAGAGTTCAAATCGGAAGTTCCGATGATTTATGGTTTGAAAACTAAGAGCTTAAATAGGAAGTTCCGATGTTGAGACGATCGGAAGTTTCGATAATTTCTAGGTTGCAGACAGAGAGTCCAGATTGGAAGTTCCGATCTATGATCGGATGTTCCGAGGCAGACAAAACAAATTAGATCTGTTGAGCCTTAATGTGGATTTGGGCCTAGGGTCCTAGTTCTATATAAAGGGAGGAGGAGGTTGTGGATATCAGATCAATTGCAGTCTAGATTAGATCTAAACCCTAGCCTCAAAGAACCTCTCCTCTCCCTTCTTGATCTCAATAGTTGAGATTGATATTTCTCTCCGGATCTCACCAACGGTGCTAGCACGTCGGCGTGAGATCAATCTCATCCCTTTACGTGTGGACTCCGTAGAGGTGTTGCTCGAATAGCGATGCTTGTGGGCTTCTTCACGTGGACATCGTCAGACTTCGTTGATTGGATCGCCAGAGAATGAGCGGAGCAAGATGAGGATAAGCGAGGACGCACTACCCCAACATCTTCTTCCGCTGCTTCCCTTACGCGTATGGTTCTAGGGTTTGGGGGTGAAATTTTTGAAATTACTAGCTAGCGCAGCTTCCCTATGTCCCAACAAGTACTGTCATCACGCTCGTAGATGACATAGCCCTGTTATCTCTTGATGATGAAAGCATAATAGTTAGCTAGTCCAGTTTGTGAATAATTGAGAAACCAAGGGTTGGTTTCGATGTTTTGTGATGAGTGATTGACAGGATTTTACCCTCTGTTCGAAGGGTACCTCCGAAGGGGCTTCGGAGGTGGTACCTCCGAAGGGTGTTCGGAGGTGGTTTCACCGAAGGGTGTTCGGTGTTGCTTGCTGCAGCTGTGCAGCGGAGTGTGCTCGTCGGAGGGGTCCGACAGTACGCGATGACTGGGTTCGTACCGATGGCTTCGGTACTTTGGGCGGTACACCGGAGTGTGTGCCGAAGGTTGCTAACCCGGAGAGGTCTCCGGAGTACTGGAAAACACTTGTTTGCTTGTCTGTGGTGCGCAGGGACTTCGGAGGCGACGGACAGGGTTCGAGCCGGGTGAACCTGGGTCAAGCGGGAGGCTTGATGCCAGGGGAGCGGGGAGCTCCGTCACGGTGGCTGCGAAGGTGGTCCGGGTCGGTCCTCGGGTCGAGGCGTGCCAGGTGAAGGCAGAGAGTGCGGAGCGTGGCTCCGGCTGAAGGTACTCCGAGACAAAGTCCTCGGAGGTGAGGCACTTCGAAGGTACTCCGAATGGAGTGACTTCGGAGTTGGTGGATCAAGTCCTCTGCGGAGGCAAGGTGTTCGAAGTGTGCTCCGGAGGGAGACACTCGAAGGTTACCCGACGAAGGTCTCAGAAGTCGAGGCGCATCGAAGGCATGGTCCAGGTGAGGCTCGTCGAGGAGTGTGCTCGGAGTGAGACACTGCGATGAAGTGCTCATGGAATGCTTCATGCGGAGGCCTTGGACGAAGGAGGGACTTCGAAGGGTGGTACTCCGAAGGTGGGGGCTTCGGAGTGTGAAGGACTTCGGAGCGAGGCTAGCTCCGGAGTGAGGTTGACTTGTGGTGCTTCGGCCATGCATGGCTTCGGTACACGGACGGACGGTGGTTGAGCTCGGAGTAGCTGCGAAGCCGTGGAGGTCCACTCCGAAGGTGGTGGTGCGAAGGCCCAAGGGCTTTGACGGCTTCGGCTTAAAACCGTCACTGTATCGAAGGACTTCTTCGGCGGAGCGAAGGCCAACAGGCTGCAGGCTTCTCGCCGAAGCTACCGCACCCTCCGGTGCGAAGGGAGGTTCCAGAAGTCAACACTGTAAAGGCTGACACTGTCTGTTCTGAAAAAGGCTGACACTGTCCCCTCTGCAGCTGACAGAGAAGCCTCCAGAATAAAGGTGGACTACCTTTTGTACCCCTTAGTTCTGAAGAGACAAAATGAATGTAAACCCTAGGGGTAAAGTAGTCACTTCCTTAGGATGAATCCATGGGCTATAAATATGGGGGCTCGGTAGGTAACATTTAACACTTTGAGCTTTTACTGTTGAGCTCCTGTACACAGACCTCGCTGGTTTTCATCCAGAGTTCAATATATTTTGTGTTCCTTGTTCAAGCGGCGAAGCCCTGCTTCTTTGTGCTTTTGCTTGAGCTCGATTTACATACCTCGCTAGTCTTTGTGCACCGAAGCTTGTTCTGGCGAAGGGTGTTTTTCTCGCGAAGTGTGTTTTACAGTGTGCTGTTGCTCTGTGTAACACGAGGCAAGACCTCGCTGTTTACTAGCGAAGCCCTGTTCTTTTCCCGTAGTGCTTCGTGTGTCGAAGCCCTTAGCGTAGTCCGTTTTGTGTGCGTGTAGACCTTCGCGTACGAAGCCCAGCACCAGTTGCTGTTGCTAAGTACTTGGTCGAAGTCCTCAGAGGGCTGTCCACTCGTGCGAAGGGTGAAGTGCGAAGCCTGCTCGGAGCACCTTGTGTGCGGAGCCTGCACTGACTTAGCAGAGTAGATTTTCGAGGGGTGTTAGTGGAGCGAAGTCTTCTTGGCTTCGAACTTTTGCTCCTGCGAAGCCTGTGTTCGGAGCTGTCGAAGTACCTCCGAACCAGACCTTCGAAGGTTGTGTTCGAAGCCTGTTCCGCAGAAGACAGAACAGAACCGAAGGCTAAAGTTTTAGCCCGAAATTTTAATAGCTCCCATTCACCCCCCCTCTGGTCGCCGTTTCCGGTCCAACAATTGGTATCAGAGCTTGGTTAAGATCACCAGTTGACCTTAACCGGTTTTGTGATCTTTAGGCGACATGGATAGAGGCAGTAAAATTCCTCTGTTCGATGGGACAGATTTTGCATACTGGAAGGTGCGCATGGAGGCTTACTTGTTAAGCCAAGGAAATGCAATTTGGGAGATTGTGGACTCACAATACTCCATCCCTGATACCCGCACCACTCAAACCGAAAAAGATCAGTACATTGCCAACTCGAAGGCAAGGAACATACTGTTCATTGGTCTGAGTAGGAGTGAGTTTGATAGGGTGCAGCACCTTAGGACTGCTAGGGAGATTTGGACAACACTCACTGTCTTTCATGAGGGCTCTGCTCAGATTAAGGCCAGGCGCCAAAGCACCTACAATCAACAGTATCAGCTGTTTGTGCAGGCACCTGGTGAATCTGTAGATGCCATGTTTTCTCGTTTTGACGCGATAGTGAGTAACTTGCGATCCAACGGGACGCTTGCTTACAGTGATCATGATAGGGCTATCAAGCTTCTCTATGCTCTCGACCGTAGCATATGGGAAGTGAAGATATCCAGCATTGAGGAGTCCACAGGCTATGACACTCTAACCTGTGATGAACTCTTTAGCAAGCTGAAGTCCACAGAGATTGCCAAGGCATCTCTTACTGTGCACAGAAGCTCTTTGCCACAGCCATTGGCATTGGTTTCTAGCACTAGCCGTGGCACCACTGCAGAACCAAGCACATCAGGCACTTGTGTTCTTGCAGATGGTTTTGCTTTGTCCTCCCTGGTCTCCGTCACAAAGGAGCAGGTGGATACTCTAGCTGATGATGAGCTTGCTCTCATTGCCCGGAGGTTCACCCGCTTTCATCATGAGAGACGGGATCAGAGGAGAAGTGGTTTTAGTGGCTGCTATGAATGTGGCGACACCTCTCACATTAAGGCAAATTGCCCCAAGGTCAAGAAGAGAGATGAGAGTGACCGCCCTAAATACCACAAAAAGGAGAGGAAGCCCTTTGTGAAGGGCAAGCGCGGCAAGATGGCTAAGAAAGTAGCCAAGGCCGCTTCCAGAGCTTTTGTTGCTGCTCTCAGCGACATCGACACTTCCTCAACTGAGGAGTCGAGCTCTGAGGATGAGGAGTCCCCAAGGAAGGAGGACAAGAAGGACAAGAAGGGACGTGACTTCACCGGCCTTTGCTTCATGGCCGACAGCGATCACAGCGGCGATGAGCTTGACTCATCTGAGGTAAACCTATCATCTGACCAGCTACTAATTAAATTAGATGAGCTGAATGAAGTAGTGCTTGGTCAGGATAGATTACTTGTGCAAGCCGCTAGAGAAAGAAAAGACCTTAGACTTAGGCTAGAAAATATTTCTACTGAATATGCCATGCTTAAGTCTAAGTTTGATGATGCTAAATGTGAGTCCTGTTCTGTTGTCATGAGTGAGCTTGCTCAGTTGCGTTCTGTTCATGCTCAAACTCTTTCTGAGCTTGAGACTGCACAGAAGCAGCTTTTGGAGGTGGATTCTAGACCTCGTGATATAATTGATTGCATGAACTGCTCTTTATTACGCGATAGCATTAATTTACGTGATAAGCATGTTCATGATTTAGAGGCTAGATTGGAGAGGGCCGGTAGTTCTAAGGATGTGCAACCTGTTTGTGACACTTGCATTACCCTTAAGGACCAGCTAGGCACTGCTAGAGAGCGAGCTGAGAACCTCATGTCTGAAAATGAATACCTTCTTTCCATGGTTAATAAATGCACTGAGGGAAAGGGTAGGATGGATTTGCTCTTGGCCAAGACCAAGTTGTGTGCTGACAGAGCCGGGGTAGCTCTAGGTTTGGGTTTTGAGAGGATAGCTTCAGACAGTAAGACCAAAACTGTTTTTACCTCTCCCACCACCCTAGAGAAAGAGAGAGCTCTGTTGGACACCCCATCAGCCAGAAAGCCTACCCATCCTCCAAAGAAAACCACTCCTCCTATCAAGAAAAATCCTCCCAAGAAAACCACTCAAAAGAAACCCAAGGAGCCTGTGAGAGTTGCTCCTGTGACCCATGAGAGTGCCCCCAGGAGAGTGTTTCATTGTTCTTACTGTCAGCGGGCGGGTCATTTGATTGGTTTCTGTTTCCGTCGCATCAAGGATGAGCGACGTGCACAGGCGATGAGTTACCAGGACATGCATTACCCATCTTTAGGTATGCATGAGTCTGAGATGTACTATTGCCCTGCTTTTGAGGCTCCTCGTGCTTCTCGGAGAGGTTTTGCTCCTCGAGGTGTTCACCATGTTCCATATGGTGGTAGACCTCGGGCGAGTAGCTTTGTACCTCGTCAGAGTAGGAGACCTCGTCATGCTTTGCGTTCTTTGCATGTAGGTAGACCTCGCACTTTGCATCATTCTGATTTTCATGTGCGTAGACCGTCTACTTTTACTGTGCCTACTACTCGTGTCACTCAGTGCTGGATGCCTCGTCATTATTTTACTCACCCCAGCACTGAGCGATCGAGACGCTCTTATCATGTGTAGGCGACAGATCGAGGCTTGGAGGGCACGTGGATCATGGACTCCGGTTGTTCGCGCCACATGACCGGAGATGCAAATTGGTTCTCCAGCCTCACCACAACCAAGCAAAGGGAACATATCACCTTCGGAAACAATCGAAGGAGTAGAGTGAAAGGTAAAGGTGTGGTAAGAATTAATTCGAACTTCACTCTCAAAGATGTTGCTTTGGTTGAAAACCTGGGATACAATTTGCTGTCTGTATCTCAGTTGCTTGATGAGAGCTTCGAAGTGCGATTTCATCGCGATACTTCGCAAGTGCTCAATTCTGATGGCGTTGTGGTGTGTAAGATCTTTAGGGTTGGGAGAGTTTTTGGAGCTGATTTTTCAGAGTCGTCTGGTTCTTCTCATTGTCTTGTTGCACATTCGACTTCTGAGCTTTGGAAGTGGCATAGGAGACTAGGGCATATGAGCTTTGAGTTGCTCGCTCGTCTGAGCGCCCTAGGTCTGATCCGAGGATTGCCCAAGCTCAAGTTTGAGAAGAATTTAGTTTGCACTCCTTGTCGACATGGAAAAATGATTGCCGCTTCGCATTCGCCAGTCACCACAGTGATGACTGAACAGCCCGGAGAACTTCTCCATATGGACACTGTAGGTCCTTCTCGGGTTAGTTCTTTAGGCGGCAAGTGGTATGTTTTAGTTATTGTCGACGATTATTCTCGCTACTCTTGGGTCTTCTTTCTTGCCAGCAAGGACGAAGTGTTTTCACACTTTCGGAGCTTGGCTTTGAGACTTTTTACGGAACTCCCTGGTGCATTAAAATTCATTCGAAGCGATAATGGCACCGAGTTCAAAAATAGTCTCTTTGTTGACTTTTGCATGGAGCATGGCATAGAACATCAATTCTCTGCTCCGCGGGTTCCTCAACAGAACGGTGTTGTTGAGAGGAAGAACCGCACTTTGGTTGAGATGGCTAGGACGATGCTCGATGAGCATAGGACTCCTAGAAAATTCTGGGCTGAGGCCATGAACACTGCTTGCTACATCTCAAACCGAATTTTCTTGCGCTCAATTTTAAATTTGACATCTTATGAGCTGCGTTTTGGGAGACAGCCCAAGGTTACTCATCTTCGAGTTTTTGGCTGTCGGTGCTTTATCCTAAAACGTGGTAACTTGGATAAATTTGAGTCGCGATCTTCTGACGGGATCTTTTTGGGTTATACAACTCATGGTCATTCTTATCGTGTTTATAACTTGGAAACTAACACTGTCATCGAGTCATGTGATGTGACTTTTGATGAATCAACCCCCTCTGTTAGTTCTGCTTTTGAACAGGCAAATGAACACGACATGGAACAGACCATATTCGAAGAAGAAGGTCCCGGAGAATTCGAGGATGATCCCCTATTACCCTCGACGTCAACCCCCGAAGCTGACCCCGCTTCTACTACTTCGGCACGAGGTCCCGAAGCGACTACCTCAACATCGGTCATCTTGGACCACTCCAACACACAAGTTGAGGGGGAGACTGCATCCCGCCGAGAGGCTCCACATCATGTTCAAAGGATGCACCCTCCCGAGCAGATCATTGGTGAGCTTGATCAAAGGGTAACTCGTTCTCATGCCCATTTCACTAATGCTGCTTTTGTTGCTTCTTTCGAGCCTTTAGATGTTAGTCATGCACTTTCTGATTCTAGTTGGATCAATGCCATGCATGAGGAACTTGAAAATTTTGATAGAAACCAAGTCTAGACTTTAGTTGATCCTCCACCTAATGTTCATTTCATTGGAACAAAATGGATTTTCAAAAATAAACAAGGGGAGGATGGGACAATTGTTAGAAATAAGGCTAGACTTGTAGCTCAGGGTTTTTCTCAACTAGAAGGGATTGATTTTACTGAAACTTTTGCACCTGTTGCTCGCCTTGAGGCCATTAGGATTTTGCTTGCCTTTGCGACATCCCGGGGATTCAAACTCTATCAAATGGATGTCAAAAGTGCTTTTCTTAATGGCTTCATAGGTGAAGATGTTTATGTAAAACAACCCCCTGGTTTTGAAAAGGGAAAATTACTCACATGCCATTATAATTTTCAGAAATTGCCTACATGCCACTGTCAGTGACTGTGGCGGCCCCCATCTGGCAGTGACACAACGATGGCATTTTGGCAAACCGTAAAAATCGTAATGGCACAGAAAAAATTAACCCGAAAACCCCAAGTACCCACATAAAGTCCTTAAACTTCATAAGGCTCTTTATGGACTCAAGCAGGCCCCTCGGGCGTGGTATGATAGACTTAAGTCTTTTCTGCTTGAGCGAGGGTATTTGATGGGCTCTGTTGATAAAACTTTGTTTACTCTCAAGCATGGCAAAGATTTCCTCCTAGTGCAGATTTATGTGGATGATATCATCTTTGGTGGCTCTTCTCATGCTTTAGTTGCCGAGTTTGCAGATACCATGAGCAGGGAATTTGAAATGTCAATGATGGGTGAACTCACCTTCTTCCTTGGTTTGCAAATCAAGCAAAGCAAACAAGGTACTTTTGTCCACCAGACAAAGTACACCAAGGACCTGCTCAAGAAGTTCGACATGTCCGATGCGAAGCCCCTCGCCACTCCAATGGCTACATCTGTAGCATTGGACCCTGACGAAGATGGAGAAGCCGTAGATCAGAAGGAGTTCCGGAGCATGATCGGCTCCCTCCTCTACTTGACTGCCACGAGGTCGGACATACACTTCGCTGTGTGTCTGTGCGCTCGTTTTCAGGCTTCACCACGAGCTTCGCACCGCCAAGCGGTTAAGCGCATCCTAAGGTATCTCAAACATACCCTTGAATTTGGCATATGGTATTCAGCGTCTTCTTCTTTATGTCTTCGAGGATATTCTGATGCGGATTTTGCTGGGTGTAGAATTGATAGGAAGAGTACCTCTGGTACTTGTCATTTTCTGGGTACATCTCTGGTTTGCTGGTCTTCCCGCAAACAGTCTAGTGTTGCACAATCAACGGCTGAGGCCGAATATGTTGCTGCAGCTAGCTGTTGCTCTCAGATTTTGTGGATGGTTTCCACTTTGCGGGATTTCGGGTTAGATTATAAGAGTGTTCCACTTTTTTGTGATAACACTAGTGCTATTTGTATTGCAAACAACCCGGTTCAGCACTCCAGAACCAAACACATTGATGTACGGTATCATTTTCTCAGAGATCACAATGAGAAGGGTGATATTGAACTTCAATATGTTGATACCCAACACCAGCTTGCCGACATTTTTACAAAACCCCTCGATGCATCTCGATTTGCTTACTTGCGTGGGGAACTTGGTATTTGTCATCCCTACGGCATTTTGTGAGGGGGAGCTGAGTTTAAATTGCCTTGCATATGCTCATTATGTGTGGAATTGCATTTACATCTTTTGCTATTATATGCCTGCTTTTAATTCAAAGAAATCATGTCAGCTCAGCTCTATGAAATATGTCTGGAACATTGATTGTGCATGATGTTTTATTTTCTAAAATCAACTTGCTCACCGCACAATCGTGTATCTAGCTTGTTTAGGCAGGACTGCCTTTAGCTATCTTTTATCTACTTGACAGCAAGACACTGTTCTTTGGATGCTAAAATTTGCAACTTGAAAAATGTGTTCTTTATTCATGGATACTCATCAAAATATTTAATTCACCTGAATTAAAATCAAAAATCCATGATTTGTCTGGTTTAAGTGAAAAGATCCAGGAGGGTTTGTTTGTCGCACTACTCTATTCTAGACTGCTTACCATTGCACATTGGTCTGAACTGGGATAGTGTAGTGTATGCCAAAATCACCGCCTTAAGCTTCAGATGGCTTTCTTGCCTAGGCTTGGCTTGATTGGAAAGTATAAGGTGGACAAACAAATAACCTCTGGCATTAAGAAAAGAACAACAAATTTAATTGCTCATCAAGTTTGCTTTCAAAGCTCCTTTTGAACAAGACTTGTCTGTCTAGGGTAGAAATTGTTAGCTTTGAGCAGTCCTTGCCTTCCCATGTCTAGCTACTGTGATTAAGTGGTGATGCTTTTACTTCAAAATGACAAAATCACATGCCATCATCTTGTTTCACAGAATGTTAAATTGAGCTGAGCACATGATCATTGATGTTACTGTTGGCATATTTTTGCATTATATGTCTTTGCAATTCTATTCACTTCGAAGCTTTGCATCTTTTTTCATGCTCCTTGATGCTTGCATTGCCAAAGGGGGAGAAATTCCGGAGAGATTTGCTATGTTCTCTGCCGCAAGAAGGCATATTTTCTAAAGGGGGAGAAAAATTTGCTCAACTCAGGGGGAGTTCTTATCAAGGGGAGATTTGCCAAAAAGGGCTTTTACTCTTTTGAGAAAGGGGGAGAAAAATTCTTTTATCAAGTGACATGCTTTGGCTCTTTTCTGAGTTTTTACGGTCACGTGTGTGCTGAAATTTTTAAATTTTCTTGAACTTGGATTTGGTTGTCAATGCACTCATCAAGGGGGAGATTGAGAAACCAAGGGTTGGTTTCGATGTTTTGTGATGAGTGATTGACAGGATTTTACCCTCTGTTCGAAGGGTACCTCCGAAGGGGCTTCGGAGGTGGTACCTCCGAAGGGTGTTCGGAGGTGGTTTCACCGAAGGGTGTTCGGTGTTGCTTGCTGCAGCTGTGCAGCGGAGTGTGCTCGTCGGAGGGGTCCGACAGTACGCGATGACTGGGTTCGTACCGATGGCTTCGGTACTTTGGGCGGTACACCGGAGTGTGTGCCGAAGGTTGCTAACCCGGAGAGGTCTCCGGAGTACTGGAAAACACTTGTTTGCTTGTCTGTGGTGCGCAGGGACTTCGGAGGCAACGGACAGGGTTCGAGCCGGGTGAACCTGGGTCAAGCGGGAGGCTTGATGCCAGGGGAGCGGGGAGCTCCGTCACGGTGGCTGCGAAGGTGGTCTGGGTCGGTCCTCGGGTCGAGGCGTGCCAGGTGAAGGCAGAGAGTGCGGAGCGTGGCTCCGGCTGAAGGTACTCCGAGACAAAGTCCTCGGAGGTGAGGCACTTCGAAGGTACTCCGAATGGAGTGACTTTGGAGTTGGTGGATCAAGTCCTCTGCGGAGGCAAGGTGTTCGAAGTGTGCTCCGGAGGGAGACACTCGAAGGTTACCCGACGAAGGTCTCAGAAGTCGAGGCGCATCGAAGGCATGGTCCAGGTGAGGCTCGTCGAGGAGTGTGCTCGGAGTGAGACACTGCGATGAAGTGCTCATGGAATGCTTCATGCGGAGGCCTTGGACGAAGGAGGGACTTCGAAGGGTGGTACTCCGAAGGTGGGGGCTTCGGAGTGTGAAGGACTTCGGAGCGAGGCTAGCTCCGGAGTGAGGTTGACTTGTGGTGCTTCGGCCATGCATGGCTTCGGTACACGGACGGACGGTGGTTGAGCTCAGAGTAGCTGCGAAGCCGTGGAGGTCCACTCCGAAGGTGGTGGTGCGAAGGCCCAAGGGCTTTGACGGCTTCGGCTTAAAACCGTCACTGTATCGAAGGACTTCTTCGGCGGAGCGAAGGCCAACAGGCTGCAGGCTTCTCACCGAAGCTACCGCACCCTCCGGTGCGAAGGGAGGTTCCAGAAGTCAACACTGTAAAGGCTGACACTGTCTGTTCTGAAAAAGGCTGACACTGTCCCCTCTGCAGCTGACAGAGAAGCCTCCAGAATAAAGGTGGACTACCTTTTGTACCCCTTAGTTCTGAAGAGACAAAATGAATGTAAACCCTAGGGGTAAAGTAGTCACTTCCTTAGGATGAATCCATGGGCTATAAATATGGGGGCTCGGTAGGTAACATTTAACACTTTGAGCTTTTACTGTTGAGCTCCTGTACACAGACCTCGCTGGTTTTCATCCAGAGTTCAATATATTTTGTGTTCCTTGTTCAAGCGGCGAAGCCCTGCTTCTTTGTGCTTTTGCTTGAGCTCGATTTACATACCTCGCTAGTCTTTGTGCACCGAAGCTTGTTCTGGCGAAGGGTGTTTTTCTCGCGAAGTGTGTTTTACAGTGTGCTGTTGCTCTGTGTAACACGAGGCAAGACCTCGCTGTTTACTAGCGAAGCCCTGTTCTTTTCCCGTAGTGCTTCGTGTGTCGAAGCCCTTAGCGTAGTCCGTTTTGTGTGCGTGTAGACCTTCGCGTACGAAGCCCAGCACCAGTTGCTGTTGCTAAGTACTTGGTCGAAGTCCTCAGAGGGCTGTCCACTCGTGCGAAGGGTGAAGTGCAAAGCCTGCTCGGAGCACCTTGTGTGCGGAGCCTGCACTGACTTAGCAGAGTAGATTTTCGAGGGGTGTTAGTGGAGCGAAGTCTTCTTGGCTTCGAACTTTTGCTCCTGCGAAGCCTGTGTTCGGAGCTGTCGAAGTACCTCCGAACCAGACCTTCGAAGGTTGTGTTCGAAGCCTGTTCCGCAGAAGACAGAACAGAACCGAAGGCTAAAGTTTTAGCCCGAAATTTTAATAGCTCCCATTCACCCCCCCTCTGGTCGCCGTTTCCGGTCCAACAATAATTTTGTTAAAACAGAACAATTGATTTGAACTTGGATATTTTTAAACATTCTTTCTTCAAGGGGTATTCAAACTCTAGTGTTCAAAAAAATCAGATCTAGGCGGCAGCCTAGTGCCACGACTAATGTCTAGTCGATGAGTTGGGCTGCCCTGATGTCTAGGCGATCAATCGTGACACTAGGCGGTTGACCACGTTGCCTGAGTGGCTCGACGTAGGCAATGTCGAGGGTGTTGCGGCAAAGAAATACAGTCTAGAGAGCGATGGGAAAGGCAGAAGCAGCGTGGTAGCATGGAGAACACCGACGTGGGTTGCATGTGTTCTAGATTCGTTGATGTGGGGTGCGCACGGCCAGGATCCACCAACACGCGGTGCACGTGGCCTGGATCCGTTGGCATGAGCCATGTGTGGTTCAAATTCACTGGCACATGACACGTGCTACTGGGATCTGGCGATGGTAGGAGCACGTAGCCAGGCCGAAGGCATGAGGGAAGCTAGGGAGGTGGAGAAGAAAGAGGAGGGGAGGGACATTCCGAGGATGAGGAGAATAAAAAGGAAGGAGAGGATTTTGTGTGGGGTTGCAACAGGAACCATTGAAGAGGAGAAAAAAGGGAGGAGATAAAAACATAGAAGCCGCTTAAGCGACTCTAAGCGCTAGACTTGACCCAACGTCTAGCTCCTACTTAAACACTGCAGACATCAAGCGAACTTAGAAGGTGTGATTTGAACTTTTTTGTCGATCGGCTATATCACTGGCACCACGTCAATTGCATAGTCAACCAAAATTGGGCTATATTTCATCACGTCAGCAAAACCTCTAATCAAAGGTGTAAAGTGCACCTCTTTACAATACTGCTAGACATTTTAAACATTTTTTCTTTAGGAGTTATTCAAGCATCGAATAAACTTGGGATGTGATTTAAACTTTTTCTTTTTGTTAATAAAATGTAAAAGTTGTTTACCCGTTATATTTTATAACTTAGCAATTTTTGTTGTTCCGCTTCCTTCTCTCATTGTTCTCGTGTGTGCTGCTATCCACGACTATGACAGTCGCCCCCTCAGTTATCAGTCCATCACCCTATGATCGACGCTCATCTTTGTCCACGACTGTCATCCCCTCACCTTCCCCCATCACAACCCCTGTGGCTACCACCACTAGAGATGACAATCGGGTATGACGAGTACATATAGTGCATATCATACCCATACTTATTTTCTCGATGGTTAAAAATCTACATCCATACCCATTACCCACTGGTAGAGACGAGCGACTCTGAACGGAAAGGAGCTGGCACAACGACGTGTGGGAAAGATGTAAGGTGCCACGGGCTAGTCACGATAGCGTGCAGCGACAAGGCACAAGGCCGATCATGGCTCCATGCAACGGAAAAGTGAAGGGACGACCACGACGACACACAACGGGAAGGCGCGAGGAGAGGAAGGCGTAGGCCGGCCGCTAGCACGGGGAAAGGAAGGCACAAGATGGTCACCAACATGGGGAGAGGAAGGCATGGGCTGGTGCTCGGTGGCACTGGACTACTGGAGTACGGACACCGATGAGGGACACGGCTTAGCGCACTAAAGAGGGAGAAGGGCATTGGCACATTGAAGAGGGAGAGGGGTGTTGGGTGAGCTAAGGTAGAGGGAGGAGAGAGATGAGAGGAGATTAGGGTTTAAGGTTGATTTTTACAACGGGGATAATCAGGTAAATGGTGAAACGGGTATGGGTAGTTAATACTCATACCTATTTATACATCGAATATGAAATTGAGAATACATTTGATCTTAATAGATTTTTATCGGTAGATAAACGTGCACAATTGTCATCAGTGCCTAGGCACCACGCTAGCACAAGTAAAGCTGCCAATTTGCGGTACCAAAAGTGTTCTTGAGTTATTGCAATTTCTGTCAACTCCCGTATCCTCTTTCAACTTTAAACAACAAGATGATACAATTATCTCCAAACAAATGAGCAGATGGTCGTCTCAAGAAAGAGAGAAGAAGGTTAATTCCAACACTAATTTTATTAAAAAAACGAATGGCATGTTTGCTGTCGGTCATAGAAAGTCTAAGCTTCCGGTTACTGAAAATGAATAGAGCTTCCAGTGTCTCAAGAGGCTAACATTTACATGAGCGTTACATCGCTTTCCTCACCATGTGTTGTCTTTACCGAATGATGATGAGAAGCTGCCAGATTCACAGAAGCTTGGATATCAAACTGATGGATGCCCGAAAGGCTGTAGTTGCTACCTTAAGAACTGCTTTCTTATAGTATATGCTGCAAAGATGCAAGATATGTTCATATGATGTTCGTCTAAATAGACCAATGCAGGGAATACATTTTTACTTGGATACAGTTTAAGAACACAATATGATAGATACTAATCCTAGAGTCAAAACAAAAAACTATTTAGGTCTCAACCAGTCTGTATTTGAATTGGAAGTGGTAACAAACACAAACTTCAGATGTAATCTTCAAGAGCATTTCAGAGATCGTATAGTTTCTCCACTAACCTACCACTACCCAGGTTTAATAAAGACTTGCATGAACTCTCAAGGCTCGAGAGTCAAGACATTATTGACCGTACTTTTGTTTGACAAGCTCATGGACTGCCTAGAACAACTCGAGACCTGTTTGCAAGGGCTTCCCAACTATATTAATGACAAGTTGTGCAGATTGATTTCGGTCTAGTTTGTTTCAGCTTAGGATTATAGTAATCTAATTTATAGAAAAAAATAGGTTGACTCGGCTTATTAGATTGTTATAATTTGTAGTCTAGATTTTATAATAATATGATACAATAAGCTGACATATTTGTTTTAGATTATAAAAATAAGCTGAATTAATATAATTCCAAACTGAAACAAGCATATCCTTAAGCAATTCTTAAAGTTGGAGGCTATCATTGTGTAGGGACAATAATACCATAAAGAAGATACAAAATCCCACATTAGTGGATAACTTACCCAAGAGCTGTGGCACTCCATGAAGCTGCATTATAAACACTTTTGTGCCATCCCATGCCTTCTGAAGTTTACCTTTTCTCTTTTGAGCTGAAATGTCTTCTTGAGAGCTGGCAAAGGAATAACGTGTGATTTCAGCATTGAAACATTGATCTCAAAATGATTTAAGTAACTATTCATTCGAATGAAGGAAAGAGGAATAAACCTTTTCTAATTTGATCAGGAGACCATTCCTGTGTAACATTAAATTCAGGCATCAAATATATGAAGCATAGCATGCTCAAAAAATGATAATTTAGGAGGAAAAGCATGATATATATTTACTTAAAAGAACCTAATTGAGACCAAGGATAATTAGATCTTGTTCAAAATATGATGATTGAGGCATATCTTTTGGAATACATAAAAACTAAGGCTACTCAAAACTATAATAACATAAAAATAATATCAAGGCTTATTCAGTCAATAGGCAATGGAAAAAATGATCTATAAAATTGGAATACAAATATTAATAATACCTACATTGACTGTTTTGAGTGACGATATGTATGTGGCTAAAAGAAAGCCATCGCCTCAGTTGCATCATCATTCTTAACAAGAACATATCCATCACCTGAGTCGTCGCCTTCCCACAAATCTACTGCCTTTATTATATTCCATGATGTATCTATATCGACTGCAGCAAAGAACAGTCAATGATGGCAATCTCCATAGCAAAGGGATGCTAAAAATAACATAGAAGCAAGTGGCAGTTAATATATATCCACTGCAAGTGTTATCACAAACAAAAATAAGTTAATTCAGTAAATCCATACCTGCATCATTTTGATAAAATGACTTCTGAATTTCATCAATCTTTTGAAAAAACGGGGGTGATTCAGATGTAGATTTAATAATACCACATAGCTGCAAAAATAATAGTAAGCCGTTCACTTTAGCATAGCTTCAAAGCAGAATGAACAACAAAGATACTTGTCCATGCTCTCTATCACACACAACACAAAAAAGATTTCCATAACTGTCACGAGACTAGTCGGTACTCTGCTCCTTATCCCCTCTAACAGCAGTTTCCTTGTATGTAAAAACACAGCCATCCTAAACTAACACACTGCATGTTCTTACAAATCAAGGACACAAATGTTTAGTTTTGTGAACTTAAGCACACATTCATACCAAAAGTACATAGGATTCATAGTATAAGTAGATGATCTGTATGCACGACCATACAAACAGTATACCAAAATTGTTAGGTTCCTTATTAAGAAAAATATCACTATCAATCTATCACCACCAGCGCGCAGACAATGTGAAAACAGTGGTACTGAATTAATTATACGAAAACTATCCCATCTCACTTAGATAGTCAGATCTAAATGCATGGCTAATCGAAGTTAGTCTGAATCCGTTAGTTAAACTTAACATGCAATGAATTTTGTTGGATCATCACGATTTTGCCAGCAATTGTGCTTGCCCCAATTAATGGCTTATAATACGAAATTGCGACCTCCCAAATCATAGTTCCCCACAGACCCCATCTATCCGTAGGACACCAAATCAGAGGGAATCACGATTCCTCCTCACCCGGTCTGCCTCGCCGTCCGACTCGGTCACCAGCGACGTCGCCGCGGAGTCATCATCACCGCCGCTGCTTTCCTCGATATCCGTCAACGCCTCGTCGCCTTCGATAGCTCCCTCGGCATCAGCGAGAGATGCGCCGAGATCGTCCTCGCGCAGCTCGTCGAGCGCCCGCTGGAGCCCCTCCAGCACCACCTCCAGCGTCTCCCTCCGCAGCCTCATCCTCGGCGACCGCCACAGCGTCGGCCGGTGAGGAGGCGGAGGGCTCCACCATCGCGAAACTCAAATCGGATGTTGGTGTTGGCTTCTCCGGCTCCGGGTAACCGGATTTTTAGAAGATGGGAAGACGACGACGGCGGCGGCGGCGGCGCCTGCGTGGGTTTCCGTGACTGGTGGGTGGGGCCGAGTTAATGATCTCCACGTGGCAGCGAATCGCAGTTGTCCGATCTAGCTTGTGGCTGTTCGACGTGCCACGTGTCTATGGATCTTACAACCGGAAGGAAAAAGGAAGCGTCCGCATCCGCAGATTCTCCAACAATTTGACAATTTTGAATGGTACGCCATGATTTACCACAGTTGGATACAGTCTCTTTGTTTCATATTACAAGTGGATTGATTTTTTTCAAAGTTGATTTTTTAAAATTTTGAAGAAATTTTACAAGTGAATTAATGTACATCGTATAGATGGTGTCTTTTAATCCCTACGGACAAAACGAGTTATATTTTCATAAAGTCAAGAAATTAAGTGTGAAACCTCAATGGCTATTTCAGTTGAAAATATTTCTTTTTACTGGTAGAGTTCTAAATGTATAGCTTCACCCACTAAAATGACAAATCTAGTACAATGTGGCAAGCATGCTAGCAGCTAATCAAGTGTAATATGTTTCAACTTTCCTCAATGGTTTAATAAAAAAATCATGGTGTCTCATGAATTTTTTAGTTAGAGTTATCCCTCTAATATTGTCATGTTAAGCGAGTTGTATTTGGGAATATTTGTGATGTGTAGACATGTTTGACTTAGTCAATATGTAATTGGGAAAAAATAGGCATTCTAAGCTGGCATGAACGTGTCGCAAACTGGCAACTAGGGTTTCGACTTTCGAGCATCCACTTTTCGTCCCTGCAACTTGCAAAAATACGGAAGGCCCGTGAGAGCCCACCACCACCACCCGCCCGGCCGCCTGGCCGCCTCGCCTCGCCTCCCTCACCTCCTCTCCGCGCCCGCCGCCAGGCCATCCACCCCCGCTGGCCGTCTCCCCCATTGGCACCAAAGGCGCACCGGAGAGGGCGCTGGCGCGGAGACATGGGGCTGAAGGGGTTCGTCGAGGGCGGCACCGCCTGTGTCGTGGCCGGATGCTGCACGCACCCGCTCGATCTCATCAAGGTCCGGATGCAGCTGCACGGCGAGGCGGCCCCAGCGCTCGCGTTCCCCGTCGGCGGCGCGCACCACCAGCATCACCACGACCACCACTTGCTGCCACAGCCACCGCGCAGGCCCGGGCCGATCTCCGTGTTCGCGCAGATCCTCCGCGCGGAGGGCCCGGCGGGGCTGCTCTCCGGCGTGTCGGCGACCATGCTGCGGCAGTCGGTCTACTCCACGACGTGCATGGGGCTGTACGACACGTTCAAGAAGAGGTGGGAGCGGGACGGCAGCAACGGCCCGCTGCCGCTGCACCGGAAGATCGCGGCCGGCCTCTTCTCCGGCGGCGTCGGCGCGGCCGTGGGGAACCCGGCCGACGTGGCCATGGTGCGGATGCAGGCCGACGGGCGGCTTCCAGTGGCGCAGCGGCGTAACTACCGTAGCGTCGCGGACGCCATCGTCCGGATGGCGCGCGACGAGGGCGTCTGCAGCCTGTGGCGCGGGTCGCCGCTCACGGTGAAGCGCGCCATGATCGTGGCGGCGTCGCAGCTGTCCACGTACGACCAGACCAAAGAGGCCATCCTGGCGCGGCTCGGCCCGGGCGCCGACGGGCTGGCCACGCACGTCGCTGCTGGCTTCGCTGCCGGGCTGGTGGCCGCGTCGGCGTCCACCCCCGTCGACGTCGTCAAGACGAGGGTCATGAACATGAAGGTGGTGGCCGGCGCGCCGCCGCCCTACAAGGGCGCTCTCGACTGCGCGATCAAGACCGTTCGGTCGGAGGGGGCGATGGCACTGTACAAGGGCTTCGTCCCGACGGTGACGCGGCAGGGTCCCTTCACCATCGTGCTCTTCGTTACTCTCGAACAGGTGCGGAAGCTGTTCAAAGGCGTCGACTTCTGACAGAACGACACATCAGGCGCTAATTACATGCGAATTTTCAACCAGGAATTTTCCTGTCCGAAGTCACATCCTACCGGTTGCAAGCAGCAGCCCGAGTTTGACAAATTCTGGCGGAAATTTTGATATGTGCTGCTGCATTTGCAACACATATGATGATGCTATGATAGTCTTGTCTTAAGAAAAAAATTAGTTAACTGATGATGATTGAGTGCAGCTGGAACTGCTGAATCATCGGAGGCTGTCAACGGGGCTGCTGAAGAACGCCACTGATGGTGTTTTTGGACCTGTGACAGACAAGAAACAGAATGTTGAATGTAAGCTTTGTATTGACCAATTGAAATGAATAAAATAGTTTTGGACCAATTATGCAGAGCAAAAGCACCTCAGAGTCTCACATAAATATATGCTCTTACCATCTTTTGTTATGCCAAGCTTAGAAGAATGTTACAGTTTTCACTTCAGTAGAAACTGACATGTATCGTACCTTGAATTGTTCTAACTTCAGATCAGGTGGTCAGCCAGTCAGACTGCCTGGCAAGGTGAAGAATTGTAGTACTGCAAGATTCAAAATCTACATGTGTTTGCTCAAAAACCCAAGAACAGCGCAACTCTATATACAGTTGGAAAACGGAGACGTTTTCAGTACATCTGGGAAATTAACACCGGCAAGAGAACATGCAAATATGTGAATATGCAAGCCATACAAAAATAAGAACTGCCCATGGTTCAGCAGAAAGTGCATCGTACAAGTGAATCATGATATAGATAATGGGCCATTTGTAGAATTGACTTAACATTCCAGATATCCTGGAGACAGACTACAGTGCATTGCCATGAAATCTTTAAAGTGGACTAACTTGAAAGAAACTAGTAACTAAACCTTAACAAAGTATCTGATCGACTCCTAAGTACCCAAACACACAATGAGTCAATGACAAATAACACAAAATCATTTGCCATGAAGACAATACAATAAAGGACGCTGATTGAAGTAGTCATCAAGAAACAAGTAAAAGGCCAATATGCTGTGCTTTCTCAGGCCAAGTACTGTTTAATTGCCGATATAAAACAGAACGTTCTGCTCATGGTAGCTCATGAAACAGACAAGGGATCTATTATTCTCATCTTCATAATCTTGCAACAGATCAAGATATCCTAAAGTTAGATCAGTGCCATTCTCAAGAAAATCCAAATACAGCAAGACAACATGAGCAGATATTCCTTTTACTCCAGGAGATATTAAAGGCATAAAGGGTTGTTGGACTTCATACAAAGCAAGCTAATGGTGCAAAAGTGGACCATAGTTTCTGTTCAATCTAATTATGATGATGTATGCTTCTTCGTTAAAATGCAGCACATGTTTCATGTTTTGAATACGGGATCAAGTTGGAGACATAGTGGATCATGTTTCTGCCATAGGTGCAGGCTTGTTTGGGAACAATATTTAACACACAAGCAGACAATTTAAAGCCTGCAAAAAAGAGGCATAACCACACAAGTATATACAAAACATGAAAATTCATGACAAATGGCTACTAAAAACATGAATATTGTTGTACTCCTTGTCAAGGGGAACTAAGCTACCATCAAACATCATGGAATTGGTTCCTCTTCTGTATACCCATAAAAACTTTAGTCCAATCTACAACAACCAACCCTGTCAAACCTAAAAACAGAATAATTTTTTGCCATCTCAGTTAACACTGAACAATGCATGCTTCCATTAAAACCCCCACTGGTAACAAGTCAACAGTGAATCATGCCCAAAGTGTCTAAACCGATGGGTCATTTTTCGAAGATATTCAAAGAAGTAGATGAACCAATGGAAGTTTCCAGGCAGCATGTGTCACCATCAAGTCAATTGGTTGAACAAATGAAGGTTCTAGTGGGCCTAAAGAACATAACTTGTTGGTCTGTTGGATTTGGGCCAGTTGCAATGTAGGACTGCCACAAGGATAAATTGCCTAGAGACGATCCAACCAACAAATTTGGCTGTGTTCCATCACTGCAGTGTGCTAACTCAACCAACTTTCTGACTTTAACAAAAGGTTGCTTTTATTTTGTGCAGTTTAGGTCCTCTGGGACTCTCTTGGTAGGTAATCTACTAAATTTCCAAAAAGAGAATGGTTTCATGGTAGCTTCATCCAATGCAGCAAAAACGAAATTGGCTACCAAATCTAAAAGGGTGAAATTTCAAATTCTGATCTGATGGGCAATATTTTTTGCAGCATCCATACACACACATTACTTTACAAAAGTACAGTGGCGAAGCTAGAGCAAAATTAGAGAAGGTGCACTTCTCTCATGGATGCATAAACATGTGTCATGGGGGGTATATATGGTGAAAAATTGATCAAATCCTTTGTTTTTCATTTTTTTAGGGGGTGCATGTGCACCCCTCAAGATGAACATAGCTTCACCCCTGCAGAAGTGTGACATGAAATAGCATAAGTATTCAACGATGAATATAATACATAAGCTGATTTAATTTAATGTATTGGTTTAACACCAATGTTACCCAGACACAATTGGGGTAAACATCTCAAATCAGAATGGCACCTTACACCAGTGAGTATATGCATTATCTAAACCAAAAACCATGTGTGTGCCAACTGCCACATCAATTATACTCTTCTACATTTCCCTCACTATATTGAAAAAATGTTGTAATTATAATAGGACCATTTCAAGCAGTAGACACAACTAACTTAGATTTAATGAAAACAAAGAAATGGCTAAGTTCATTTAATAAATTCTATATTTGCCTAAACGCCACTTATAAACTGGAAGAAAACAATGGAAAATATGCTATGCCAAATCTAGTCGAAGTGAAGATTATCACTTTTTAATCCATACTATTTATTCACAACTAGAGGGGATTAAAAAATAATATGAATATAACCAATTAAGGAAGCTTGTTTAAGTCTTGATGGAAGAAGTTTGACAATAAAGAATAATTTTCAAAGGCCACCACGACTCGGACAATAATGTGAAAGACTACATTTGAATACCTACAAGTGCAAAACAGATATCTTTAATATAATTCACTAATTCAAACTTGTTTGGTCCTCATTAAAAGGGCATGGTAGTGATTAAAGTGACACTGCATCTATTGGATAATAGCATATGGCAGTCTTGTAAAGCATGTTTAATTAATTGCAGTCTAGATTTCAAATGAACTGCAACACATGCATACAGAGATAGAAATGAACCGAACTCTGAGTTGGTGCCAATTGATTCAAAAGCAAACTACTATGATGTAATCCCCACATCTAAATACGTTAATTATTATCTACTTGCCAAACTATCCTTCCAATTCAGATGAAAGCTGAATTTACAAACTACTATGCATTATATCATCATAGAGATATTTTACTTATGGGTTTTTTGGATATATGCCATTACAATTTCTGTGCATTACAACTTTGCCATTATAATTCGTCTATTTGTACATATGCCATTACAATTTTTCTCTTGTCTGTACAGTGCCATTTTGTACACTTTGACCATCTGACATCCGTATTGTATTTTGGTATTTCCCATCTTGCCCTCACATACAAACAATGCATCTTCTTCCCCATTCAAAACGAATCGACAAAGGCTAGGGTTTGGCGGCGACGGCTTGGCGGCGGGGCGACGGCTTGGCGTAGGACTGAAGTGAAGTTTGCTAGTAAACATCTGGGAGGAGTTGTTGATGAGGATCTACAGAAGCAGAAGAAAACCCACATCTTGTGTTCTCGCCTGCCCATTTCATCATCATCAGCCATTGGTAGATTCTACAATAACAAGAAATGAAAGTGGACTAGCACTAGAAGAGATGATCAAGCTGCTAACAAGTCAAGGTAAAACAAAGGATGCAAAAGAAGAAGAGTAATTTCCAAGCTAAGCTGCTTCTGCCTACTCTTCACATCAACATCTGCACAGAAAACCGGAACCTATGTACAGTTGGTACAGTCTTGCCTGCTTCACGCTTTGATGGCATCCGCTGTGTCTGCGTCGTCGCCGACACCGGTGAGGTCGACACCAGCCACGCTCTCTGAAACTATCGTCTCCTCGGTGCCGCCAGCGGCCGCCGCGTCCACGACGCAGCCGTCGCGGTGGCGGTCACGGCAGAGTGTCTCCACGGCGAGGAGGCGGCGCGGCGGAGGTCGCCCATGTCGCGCTCCATCAGAAACAGCCGCTCACGAAGGGTCAGGTTCTACTCGTCCAGCCAAGCAGCGGTACCCGTCGACGCCCCACGTCTCCTTAGCCATCACCACCAGCACCTCCCGCGCCGGCGACAGCTGCGGCGTCGGCAGAACGGCCGGCGTGACGGGGCACGGCGTTCTTGGGGCGGTCTGGAACAAGGGCAAAAAGGCTGGGAGGAGAGATGTAGGTGGGGCTCAAGGGTATTTGGGTCTTTGCGCAGTTACGGAAGAGCTGACCAAGGGTCAAAGCGTACAAAATGGCACTGTACATACAAGAGAAAAATTGTAATGGCATATGTACAAATAGACGAATTATAATGGCAAAGTTGTAATGCACAGAAATTGTAATGGCATATATCCAAAAAACCCTTTACTTATTGTCTACTTGAACCCACAAAGATAATTGAAGCAATTCCTCTTTGCAGCTTTTAGCACAAAATGTAAACATGTGCAAGAAAAAAGTGGTCACTAGAGAGTGAACAACTGGACTGCATTTTCCTGACAGTTCTTCTCATCACTTATAATGACCAAACAGATATCATTCTTAATCCAAGCAGTCCTTAAACTACTGCGGTGAGCCCCTCACCCTACACTCATTCTTTTTCATGCAGCAGCCTCCTGAAGAATGTCCACCTCAAGCCACACTAAGAAACCACCCATCACTTCAATGGCGAGCCCCCAATCCCACCTAAATAACATCTGAACATCCATTTAAATATGGCACAACCTGAGCTCCCAGCGTCGTCATCATCCCCTCCCTGCTGATGCTGACACTGGATCCTGAGGACACCAACATGAGAGCTCGCTCACTGCTGCGTTGCATCATCAAGCCCCCACAAACCCCAACCACCACACACATGCGGCGGGTGCTTGACCTCGGAAAGGGAAAAGCACGGAGCTCTTAATAGACTAAAACATGCTGGTTTGGTCGAGATCCAGAGGGAGGCGGGAAGGGATTAGCGAATCATACGTTGCGGCTGGATCAATGTTTTAAATAGCCGGCTAATAGCCGCTATTTAGCCGGCTATAGCCTTTGCAGAGGTCTGAGGCTAAGAGAATCATTGTTTAGCTCTAAATGAAATTAGCTGCTAATAGCCTTATTTAGCCCGCTAAGAACACAATAATAGCCTTATTTAGCCCGCTAAAAAATATTTCAATGCATCAAGCTTCAGATTCAGATGATTTTGGGTATGTGTAGATCAATTTATGTTCCATGGTTTATTAATTTTATTTTGTAACTTAATGTTTGTTAGTTTGTTAGACAATAGTTCAATGCCTTTTACAAGTATTGTTAAATTTGTATGCATATTGATTTGTTATTGAACTACTAGATTATGTTTAAGTATTGAACACTCCATCTATATTGTTGATATTATATTTGCATAATCATTGTTGGTCAAATGAAGGCATGACATTTTTTTTCTCAAACCGCTAAATGATTTAGCTCGCAGCTATAGCCGGCTATAGCCTTTATAGCTTTTTCAGAAGCTTGCCGCTAAGGAGCTTAGCCAGACATTTAAAACATTGGGCTGGATGCGGATGCGGTTGCGGTTGGGAACCTTCTCGGCGGCGGCGATGTTGGATCCAATCCAACATGAGACCCCGCAGCTAGTCATTAGGCTGTGAAGTGTGATCTGCGGGCTGCTTGAGCTTGGAGGCAGAGACGGCGGCGGACGAGGCCGGATTTGGGGGAGAGCTCGCCGGTGGGATCTGGGCTCGCCGCTCGCGCATGCGGCGGGGTCGTTGGCTCCAACTATTTGCCACTTTTTTAACATGTGTCAATTAATGGACCACATGTCAGTGACTCAGATGACCCCACATGTCAGTGACTCGGAGTGGCAAATTTGTTGCCACTCACATGTTAAAAGTGGCAAATAATTAAATCCCCCGGTGTTGCTCTCCCTTGCGAAAAAAAATATCCAGAATTTCAGTATAGGTTTAACACCAAGAAAATAGCAGAATATATATTTCCGTTCTCATTTACTTTTCAACGTTGACAATTACTGTTTTAATTTGACCATAAATAACTCTTAAATGTCTATATAATATCGAATAAAAGTTGTTTAGTTGTATTTAGACGCAACGTATATACTTGGACAAGATCATATGTTTTCGAGTATTTATAAATTTATTATTTAAAAAGTTGTATTTTTTTTAAAAAGTACGTGGTGACAAGTAATTCATGTAACATGTTTAAGGATTTTCTTGTGTTATCGCTGGGTATCTCTTTTCAAGTTTCAATGGCATTTGTATAGTTCTTAGACACCTCTTTATATTATTTATGCAATTAACTACTCATCCTTAATATTACAATTTATGACCGAAATTGATATTTTATACTATAATAAACCTGAAAATTGTTACTGTTTTCTGATTCATTATACTATGAAATATTAAATTTAGTTTTATGTCTCAATATTATGAGATTGGGAGGGTAGTCGTTGTACCTTCTTAAAAATTATAACCAGTCTCATAAGTATACCATCAAGACAAATCAAACCCCGCTCGGACTATGTTAATAATAAATAGCCTTAGATTTTTTTCTCTAATAAAAATGAAACAGCACACAGCAAACTAAACTCGTAGCCTCAGTTTTTTTCCCCTAGAAATAATGAAGCAAGTAGTTGCTTAACTAAGACAAAAGGAACATTAGATAGCTACCTTTCCCGCCAAATTTGAAAATGCAACGGACACTAGATCCGATTTGCATCTAATTTAAATTAGGTTGTCATAGTTAACCACCGGTAGAGCAAATCAATAAAATATATGCAATTAAACTATTATGTCATGCTCAGTCGCAAACGAGTTCTTCCGTGCGATGCATGAAGGGGCCCTACAAATTACAATAAGACTCCATTAATTAACATCGATAATTGTCTCTATCAGAATTTCGATGATGTCAATGGAAAAAATACATAAATTTCTTTACCTCTATCATAGGTTGAGATCTTGTCCCCTCACTTTTATAAGTTTATGAATTTGATGGTGTTAGGTTAGTGGGCCATTTGGGCCGAGCAAATCGGTGAGCTGCATTGCTAGCAACTTTTACCTGAATTTTTACTAGAAGTGGAAGAGTTAGCTTCTTTAGGGGTTATTACTTCCTTAGTAGCTCAACATATGTACTCTTTACCTTCTTATGCATTCATAGCACAAGACTTTACTACTGAAGCAGTCTCACCTTGCTTATGCAAGGGGACTATGAACCCCTTGTAAGGGAGAGTAGTCATCTTCTCTCAAACCGATCTTTTAGGATGGAGAGAGATCTTCACTTATAAAAGGGAGCTTCCCATGGGAAATGGGATGTTAGGTTACTGGGCCATTTGGGTCGAGCAAACTGGTGAGTTGTGTTGTCAGTAACTTTTAGTCCAAATGGGCTACAAGACTCTTATAAGGAAGAGTATCCATCCTCACTTTACTCTAAGAGAGTATCTATAGTCTATCTCATGTTTAGTATCGTGAACCACATATTATTATTAATAAAAATCACCGTACAGTTAACTCATTTTGTCGGTCTTAATATAAACTATACTCGTCAATCTAATAAATTGGTCAGTAATATTTTTTTATAAAAAATGTCAATGGCTTTTGGCTCGTTGAAAAAAAACGAGCATCATATCCCCGTAAAAGCCATGCGAGTGTTGCATATAATGAGGTGCAATAATGTTTAATAAAAAAGCAGTCCTTGTATCTCGAAATACAGTAGTTTATTTGTATCCAACAGAAAAAACAAACGGTGAAATTTCCAAATGGCTAAAATTCAAAAGGCTGTTTTTCAAATGGCCCAAATAAATCTTATTAACACATCAAATAGGGTATACCTAGTTGGAAACCATCATGAAAAAATTCGGACCGAACCGTCAGTTAAACCAAAAAAAACCGAACCGTCAGTTAAACCGAAAAATACGGAAGTTAACCAATTTGGTTTTGTTAAAAGACTGTTTGAGCAGTTGAACGGTAAGAAACAAAAAACAGAAAAATATTTATTTGCGAGGGATTAAATGTCTAAAATTTTTATTATCTTGTATTATTTTTATATTAAAATAATACAAAATAAATATCATATTAATAAACAAAAAATCGATGGTCAGATCAATAATCCAACGGTTGGATCAGTAAATCGGTGAATCGCGACTTTTTGAGTGGATTTTTTCCACTAGGCGGGTTGAAACATTCTGAACCGAATAAATTAAAAGAGTCTAGTTACTAAGGTTGCACCACCAGTGCAATGAATGACACGCGGACAAGAACCTACTGGACAATAATGTCAAATTAGAGATATGGCTGCTGGGGGCTGAGTGTCGTCACTGGCTTTTGATTATTATGAAAATTATTATTAAATTATATAAATATCTTCAGTTTTTTAAATAATCAATTAAAAATACTTGGATACATTTTTTACTCCGCTCCTGCAAGAGGACAACAATATAGCTAAATATTAATGTTTTTTTAAATTTTTTGTTTAAAATTTTATTAAAAATAATTAAGATTTTGTCTTCACCACTGTTAAATAATTGAGTAATAAACGCAAGATATCTACAAGTGATTACGTAGTAAAATGGGCCGCTACATATATTATCGTCACAACAGCTATGTAATACATGAAATGAGCTGATAATATATATATATATAATGGCTAACAAATTTCCCTATATGTTTTTAAGGATTTTTATATATTTTACTCTCTTTACTAGGGAGACTTTTTCACTGCTGTTGATTTTTTAAAAAAGATTACGGTTCATCGCGAGATCGGACGGCGGAGAATGGCCAACCGCCGCGCCTGCCTCCTGATCGTCGTCCTCCGCCTGCCTCGCGGTGGTCGCTCACGGCGGCGCCGGGAGAAAGAGGAGGGGGGGAAGGGATAGAAACAGCCGTTATCACCGCGAACTCGGGCGGGTGTGCTCCCGCCCTTGGGGGCTCACGTTTTCCACCTCGCGTCGCATAGCGCCGCTCCTTCGTCCAAATGTCACTCCTGGCAGTCCCCCGCGGCTGCATTCCGGAGACTTCCGCTGCTGGCGTTACTACTCGGGGTGGGTTACAAAAGGGGGAGAGGGGACGGGGAGCGGGGCGCGCGCCTCCGAACCCTAAATCTCCTCGGTGCGTCGGTGTGGTGGATCCGGTGCGGTGCGCGCGAGTGACGGCGGCGGGCCGGGGAGGGGAGTCGACTGAGGAGGGGGGTGACGATCATGGCGTCGGCAGCGTCGATCGCGGTCGCGGCGGCGGCCGTCGCGGTCGTCGCGCTGGTGGTGGTGGTGCGGGGGGCGTTGCGGCGCGCCGCGGCGCGGAGAGAGGAGGTGCGGCACCTCGCTAGGTTCGTGGCGGTGGAGGCCGAGATCGCTGAGCGTGAGGCATACTCCTACGCTCGGGGACGGGTCGCGTTCGCACGCGCCGCCGACGTGACGGAGACGCCTCTGTGGACGACGATGCCCGCGGTGTCTTCACCGAGGGAGGAAGAGGAGGAGGAGGAGGAGACCGCGGTGGAGACGGTGGCGGTCCATCAGGTAGAGGCAGCAGCGCCGGCGGGGAAAGGGGTGTGCGCGGTGTGCCACAGACCTACTACATTTAGGTGCAAGCGCTGCAAAGGCGTCAAATACTGGTCAGTATCTTATCATCATTCTCTTGTTCAGTTTTTTCCATGCCATTCATGTCGATTATGGTGCAGCATTGTGCTAATGGCATAAAAACAGTTTGGTTTTCCAACAGATAGTTGCTATGCCACTGATGTGAATGGTTTATAAGTGTTAATACTGTGTCGTTGTACGGGTGCTTTGTGCAAAATCATTTTTTCCAAAATATTTGTTGCCTAGAACATGATAGGCTAATGGCTTACCACAAACATATAGCTTTTACACTTATTTGCTCAATGCTGACAGGCTAGAAAATTAACTCTGATTACCTGCATTATTTATGATAATTATGTCATAAAATTTTAAGATATATTGTCTATGTTCCACCAAATGATGTGTTAATGGAATAGTGCGCATAGACAGCACTTACATTAATCACTTGCAAGAAGTATATTTTATCATAAGGTGCAGCCGCACATTTGTGGTAAACAGTGGTAGCATCTCTGGAGACGTCGTGGGATTGTGATGAAGATGAGCCAGAAATAGGAGTAAATCCTAAACTATGACAGTTTGCAGTGCTTCTAGGAATTTGAAGTATCCATTCATGTGTATACCAATGTTTTGATGAGAACTGATGGTCACATCAATTCTTTCTTAGTTCTAACTGACAATATTTAGTTTTTAGGAACAAACAACACTTTGCCATTAATTACAGTAATAATATGTATGGAGTGTATTTAAATACCAGATAAGCTATATTTTCCTCTGTATGAGGATATTTTTGTTCGATTCTGAGTTAGTATAGCCAATTAAAATTGTTGTATAATCAACTTAGACGCAATGAATTTGGAGCATAGGTGCTGCTTTTAGAGATACCCTATGTTCAGACAGTTATATGCCTTGTTCATAATTAGGCAAATAAATATTCTAAACATGATTGGCCATCTACATATTATGCACAATTGTAGATCCTTGAAATGTGTCACGTATTTTCATATTTACTTTGAAGGTATTTCCAGGTGTTCAGCTACAAATGAATCTTGAAAAACTGTCTTAAGAAATTGAAATCCCCATGGAAATAATGCTTGTAAAAAACTAAAAATTGCAGATTATAACAAGATATCCAGACATGATATCACCAGTTCCTGTCTTACTCCATATCAAGGCTTAGGTCTTTTGTTCCAATAATGCCATGTTTCCCTTTATATGATTCCATGCTATCAGTTTTGGTCTGTATTTATTGGTCAATATAATATAGCAGAAATCTTAGATACAATTTTTTTATCCATTACTCTGCACGATATATTGTATGGTATGAATCGTAAGATCCATAGTAATATACTAATATATATGTTGTCTATTCTATAAAGCACGTTCTACTTCGGTAATTCCCTTTTGTTGGTTGCAGTGCCCTCAAGTGCCAGATATTTCACTGGAAACAAGGCCATAAAGATGAATGCCATCCACCAAGCATTGGTGCTAGGCAAGTCAATACAATAGTAATTTCTGGTGTTAAAAAGGGTGTTGAACGGGACAGTTCATATGAACAAAGTTCTATGTCTGGCGTAGAACAAGTGGTTGAAGCCAATGAGTTAGTTGCTGCTGTGCCTGAATCTTCCAAGGAAAATTGTGTCGCAGATAGTGTACATAATGAAAGAATGGAGATGCCCTGTGAGAAGGCATCTATTACTACAGAGGCTTCTGAAGATGTCCATGACAACAATAGGGTTAGATCTGTTATTAGTTGTAGACTTCCAACTTCTGGTAAAGATTGCAAGGTTCAGGATGCTGTTGTCACCGAGAATTTATCTCGGGCTTCAGCAGGCAACTCAAGTCCTCAAGTTGATTGGTCTACTGGGTTGGAACCTAAACTGGAGCATTCTAACAAACAAGCTCCTGACACACACAACCTTAAAAGCCTGAGACATTTGCCATCCGTGTCAACTGTTGCTGGAACAATTTCTTCCACTCATGGCGATGCATGCTTTGTAGCACATGATCCATCTAAAAGGGCAGATTATCTTCCTGAAATTTCTGTTAGATCAGAGAGTGAAGGTGCTATGACAAATAATCGGTCATCGGCAAATAATATTGCAAGGCAACAACCATCTTTGAAAGTCGCGAGGCATTATCCATCGGAATTGGTAAATAAAACTGGGCAGTTCATTTAATCGTTATCATATACTATTACACTCATTACCTAATGATTGTCTAAAACTTTTCAGACTCTTTTTCCATATGAACTTTTTGTCAAGCTCTACAATTTTGACAAGGTGAAGCTGCACCCTTTTGGTCTTGTGAACCTTGGGAATAGGTAAACAATTATGAACCTGTAAAATACTAAAATATCACATGTGAGGAACCATACTGGACCGAACATTCATGTACTTCTAATTAGGTTTATCCTATATATGTTCATTTGGAAATTATTTATACCTATGCATATGATTACTATACTATTTTCTTAAAAAGGGGTCGCAGATTAGTTGCTTTTCTTCTTCTGTGGAGTTCAAGAGTTTCAATTTATCAATGACCTTGTGTATGTCAAGCCACCTTGTCATGGCATTGTACACTTATATTTATTCTATTTATCCTATTGTTGCACTTCAAATAATCTAGTGTAGAAGCATTTTATTCAATAGAATATAGACTATGTTAGTGTTGCATTAATAGAGATGAAATCAAACAGCATGCAATGATATTGTCTTGGATAGGCATACTTTCAATGGTTTCTCACTGTTCAGTGCTCTGGACACTGGCTTATAACATATTATTTATCCATGTTATAACATACCACTGGCAACACTAGCACTGGTCTTTGCCTAAACTTCCTCTTTTGATTTCTTGTCAGTTGTTATGCAAATGCTGTTCTGCAGTGCTTGGCATTTACCCGCCCGCTTACAGCATACCTTATGGAAGGACTTCATTCAAGAAATTGTAACTTAATACTAAACCTTAATTGCATTACATACAATAGTTTTTTGTTATTAATGACAATATAGCAATACCATACTTTCTAGGTTCCAAAAAGGAGTGGTGCTTCATGTGTGAGTTTGAAAAACTCATTCTGGAGGGTAAGCAAGGAAAATCTCATTTGTCACCTACGGGAATTCTATCTCATTTGCATGACATTGGGAGTAGCTTTGGCCCCGGTAGAGAAGAAGATGCTCATGAATTTCTCAGGTGAGAATGTTATTTTGTTTCTTATATTCTTGGCTGTATTTTTATGTCGTTAATGATATATTTTGATGTCCACAATTTCGCATGAATCTCATAAAGCTCAATGAAGCCCCAAAAATCAATGGTTGGTTATTGTTGTGACAACCATTCTGAGGGGTATTTATTCAATATAGATCTGATGTTTTCTTTGTCAATGTACAATTTCCTTCAAAAAGGGAAACTCGTTGCAATACTCATGGTTGACCATTGAAAATTATTGATTTGCAGGCATTCGGTCCCAACGTCCCTTGTATCTATCTGTTTTCATAGATAACATCTTGTTTTAATCTAGTCAGATGATCTGATCTACTGAGTGTTATTAGATTTTTCTGCACTACACTGAGTTAAGTTTTAACAGGTATGCGATTGATACTATGCAATCTGCTAGCATGAAGGAATCCAAGATAAATGGTGTATGTGGGCCGCCTGAAGAAACAACTTTGATGCAGTTAATATTTGGGGGTTATCTACGATCAAAGGTTTTGTTCATGAAACACTCAATCTTTTCCGTGTTGATATCTATGAAACTTTATTGCATGCATATCATGTCTGGTGAAATTACATCTTGTTTTTTTCAACTGTTTCTTCTTTTTCATAGATAAGATGCACAAAATGTCAATTCAGTTCAGAACAATGTGAACGTATTTTGGATCTTACTGTTGAAATAGATGGGGATATCAGTACCCTTGAGGAAGCACTTCATCAGTTTACCTCTACAGAAGTTTTAGATGGTGATAATAGATACCATTGCAGCAGGTTGGTTCAGTTCTGTACTTCTGTTCCATTGTTTAAATGTGCTCATGACTTAGTTGCTTACATTTATCATCTTGTGATCAATGAAACATTAGGTAAACTTTGGCAACTGATTTTAAAACAAAGTATTAGTACTTCTAGCACTTTTAGTTACTTGACTTAAGTCACTGTAGGAGTTGAGGTTCATGATTGTTTTATACAATAAAATTGAATCCTATGTAAGAAACCAATGCATATCTTGTGGACTAAGACTAATTATATTGACTTGATGGTTCCTGACATGACCTCTGTTTTTGCTTCTGAACCTGATATGCCCCAAACTATTTATTGTTGGCAGATGCAAGTCATATGAACGTGCCAAAAAGAAGTTAACAATATCAGAAGCACCAAACATCCTGACTATTGCATTGAAAAGATATCAGGTACCGTTAAAACTCAGGTTATTTGCTTCACTTCAAGGTTGAATGTGCAATCAAGAAATTTAGTCAAATTATTGGTTGATATTTTCATGTGTTTGGATAGGATGAAGTTTATTGAGTTAGTTTTTTATGTTCCTATGACTTTTTCCCGTATTTGTACAGTCTGGTAATTTTGGCAAGATTAACAAGGCCATCAAGTTCCCGGAGTACTTGAATTTGTTTAACTACATGAGTACAAAAGAAGATTATACCCCTGTGTACCAGCTCTATGCTGTGGTTGTCCATCGTGATGTTATGAATGCAGCCTTTTCTGGCCATTATGTGTGTTATGTTAAGGAATCACTGGGGAAGTGGCACAAGATGGATGATAGTCAGGTAAGCAAAACTTTATAGATCTGCCTAGTAGGCTAGTACATTGTTTTGGGTGTTTGAATATTATTTAAGCTTTTATCTATCATGAGAAACATACTTTTTTCTTGTAATCCTTATATCTATATTGATTTCAAGTAATCAATGGGCTATACCCCTGTCAAGGGCCTCAGGCCCCTGGGTAGCCGGACCTAGGCTACGTAGTTCGTAGCCGCGGTCCGTTGTCTCCGGCGAGGTTTTACCCCTCAGCCGTAGGTTTTCTTGGAAGAGTAGAGAAAGGGAAATAGATTGATATTGAATTTGCTTGATTACATCTGACCCTGACTATGGCTTATATAGCCACCCAAAAGACTCCCATGCGGGCTAATCCCCTATTTTATAGCAACCAATTAACTAATCTCAACTAATTATTCAAATCTCAACTAATTATTCAAATCTCAACTAATTATTCAAATCTCAACTAATTATTCAAATCCCAACTAATTATCCAAATCTCCTGGCGCCGGCCCTTTGGCTGCCCTGCGCACGTCGCGGGCCCGCCGACGCCTGCTGTAGGTGCGGCCCCACATGACATCTCTCCCCCCCTCGAGATCCAGCTCGTCCTCGAGCTGAAAGTCGGGGTACTTGTCGCGGAAGGAGTCCAAATCTTCCCATGTTGCCGATGCCGCGGTCTGGCCCTTCCAGTGGACAAGCACTTGCCGGACGCCTCTAGCCATACGGGCGCGCACCACCTGTTCTGGTGCCGGGTCCACCGCACCATGATGGATGTTGGGCAGAGGTGGCGGAGCTGCTGGCGGTTCGCCCACCCATTTCTTCAATAGGCCAACATGAAAGACGTCATGGAGCTTGGCGCGAGGAGGGAGCTCAAGACGAACAGCAACTTCGTTGATGAGTTCTTTGACGCGGTAGGGTCCGAAGAACCGCGGTTGAAGCTTGCCCTTGACCGCCGGCGACAGAGAGGCAACTGGGCGGTGTCGAAGGCGGAGCAGTACCCAGTCGCCCACTATGTAGGAGACTTGGCGGTGATTTATGTCGTAGTGGTGCTTTTGGACAGCTTGTGCTTGTTCCAGTCTGAACCGCACATCAGCCAAGAATTCTTCTCGTTCTTCCATCGTCTTGGCCACTGCTGCCACGCGAGTGTCGCCTGGTTCATAGGACCGGATGGACGGAGGATCCCGCCCATAGACCACTCGGAAGGGTGTCTCACGGAGGGACGACTGGTAGGCAGTGTTGTATGTGTACTCCGCCCACGGTAACCAACGGAGCCATTGGCGGGGACGATCACCTGTAAAACAGCGGAGGTACATGGTGATAACACGGTTAGCAGCTTCCGTCTGGCCGTCGGACTGCGGATGAAAAGCCGATGTCATGTTCATCTTGGTGCCCAGAAGGCGCATCAGTTCCTTCCAGAACGTTGAAGTGAATACGGGGTCCCGATCGGAGACCATGGACTGCGGCACCCCATGGAGACGTACAATGTCGGTGAAGAACGCCTGTGCCACGGATTCCGCGGAATACGGATGGGCGAGTGGGATGAAGTGGCAATATTTGCTGAAGCGGTCCACCACCGTGAGGATGACTGATTTGCCTCGGACTCGTGGTAGCGCCTCCACGAAATCAAGGCTAATGTCCGCCCAGACAGCTGTCGGAACGGGGAGCGGGAGGAGAAGTCCCGCCGGGTGTAGGTGCTCTGATTTGTACCTTTGGCATGTGGCGCAGCCGCGCACAAAGTCTTGAACGATGCGGCGCATGTCGGGGAAGTGAAAGTCTCGTCGGAGACGGTGTAAGGTGCGTTGCACCCCTTCATGGCCGTCCTCATGGACCGCTGCCAACAGCTCTTGCAAGAGTGGAGATGCCGGTGGTACGTACAGCCTCCCGTCATAGGTCACCAAGTCGTCGATGAGAGCCCACGGTGTAGCCCGTGACCTCCTTGCCAACTCCTCATGGAGGGCGACCAGCGCTGGTTCGGTGGCCTGAATGTTTCGGAGACGTGTGATGAAGTCGAAGCGCGGTCCCGAGACGGCCATAACCGTGCTGCTTGTGGCTTCCTCTTCTGTGTCGCGGCGGGAGAGGGCATCCGCCACTGTGTTGAGGGCCCCGGGCTTGTATTCGACGGCGAAATCGAAGCCTAGGAGCTTGCCGACCCAATGATGCTGTGGAATTGTGGCGAGGCGCTGATCAAGCAGAAATTTAAGGCTGTAGTGGTCTGTCCGCACCGTGAAACGCCGTCCCCAAAGATACGGCCGCCAATGTCGAATGGCGTGCACAAGGCCGATGAGTTCTCGCTCGTACGCCGCGAGGGAGCGATGACGTGGTGCCACCGGTCGGCTGAAGTAGGCGATGGGATGCTTGTCTTGGATCAGCACTGCTCCGAAACCGTATGTCGACGCGTCGCACTCGACGATGAATGGCCGGGCGAAATCCGGTAGCGCCAAGACCGGTGCCGATGTAACCGCGGCTTTGAGGGCCTGAAAAGCTGTAGCCGCCTCGTCGTTCCAGGAGAACCCGTCCTTCTTGAGCAGCGCCGTTAGTGGAGCCGCAATGGAGCCGTAGTCCTGGACAAATTTGCGGTAGTAGCCCGCGAGGCCTAGGAATCCCCGCACTGCGCGAGCCGAACGGGGTTGTGGCCAGTCGCAGACCGCTTGTACCTTAGCGGAATCCATGGCGACGCCCACGTCGGAGATGACATGTCCTAGGTAGGCAATGGAACGTTCACCAAAAGCGCATTTGGAGCGTTTGACGAAGAGCCGGTGCTGTTGTAGTATCGTGAAGATGGCCCGAAGGTGGCGTAGGTGATCAGCCCACGATGAACTGTAAATCAGAATGTCGTCAAAGAATACCAAGACGAAACGACGCAGAAAAGGTCGTAGTATGTCGTTCATCAGCGCTTGGAATGTTGCCGGGGCGTTGCACAAGCCAAATGGCATGACCAGGAACTCGTACAGGCCGTCATGTGTTCGGAACGCCGTCTTGGCGATGTCGTCGGTGCGCATGCGGACCTGATGATAGCCTGAGCGAAGATCGAGCTTGGTGAAGAATTTGGCACCGTGGAGCTCATCCAGCAACTCGTCGACGACCGGGATAGGAAAAGCGTCTTTGACGGTGATGGCGTTGAGGGCGCGATAGTCGACGCAGAACCGCCATGATCCGTCAGGTTTCTTGACGAGGAGGACCGGCGAGGAGAACGCCGAAGAACTTGGCCGGATGAGCCCTTGTTCCAGCATTGCGGCGCACTGGCTTTCCAGCTCGTCCTTGTGTCGTGCCGGGTAGCGATAGGGACGTACCGCGACCGGTGGCACGCCCGGGAGTAGCGTGATGCCATGATCCCGAGATCGGTGCGGCGGTAGGCCGTGAGGTTCGGCGAAGATGTCGGCGAAAGAGGCGAGCAGTTCATCCAGTAGAGTTGGCGTGGCCGAGATGGTGTGGACGGAGGACGTCGTGGTACTAGGCACTCCCTGCCAACAGATGGACTTGCCATGCCACTTGAAGGTCATGCTTCGTCCGCCAAAATCCCAAAGGATAGGGCCCAGCTTCGCCAGCCACTGGGTTCCCAAAACTATGTCGTAACCTGCAAGAGGCATAACAAACAGATCGTCGTGGAAACTGTCGTCGTGAATAGTGACCGCCGCTTGACGTATGACCCCCACGCACGCCACCCGCTCGCCATTTGCCACCGTAGCTGTGAGGCGGGGCCGGTGTTGGATGGGCAGGCCGGATCGCTGCGCCGCGGACTCGGAGATGAAATTGTGAGTAGACCCGGAGTCCAGGAGCGCGATGAAGGGGTTGTCGGCGAGTTTTACGTCGATCTGCATGGTGTCGGTGAACCGGACTCCCGCGATGGCATGCAGGGAGAAGGTAGGCGACTCCTCCGCCAGTTCATCCCCTATTGCCTCTTCGTCGTCGTCTTCCATGGCGCAGTCCAGGAGGAACAGCCGCTTACATACGCGGTTGTGCCCCCGGCCAAATTTCTCATCGCAGTTGTAGCATAGTCCGAGGCGGCGGCGCTCCTCTTGTTCTGCCAGGGTCAGTCGCTTGACCGGACGGCCCTCCACGGTAACCGTAGATGTGTCGGCCTTGGGTACTGGCGGTGCCGGTGGCGCTGGACGTGAGGTAGGAGCAGGCAGGAGGCCACGACCGGCTGGGCGGGGTTGCGCCGTTGTGTACTGTTCTCGCAGCTCTAGTTGTCGTGCCAGGCTCATGGCAGCCGCGAGGGACTGCGGATTGAGGATCCGCACGTCGAAGCTGAGTGGTGGCTGAAGACCTCCTGTGAACAGCTGCACTCGTTGCTCCTCGTTGAGAGGTCCGGCGCGAGCCAGGAGCGCCTGAAAACGGTCCTGGTACTCCGCGACGGTGGAAGTGCGGCGGCATTCCGCGAGCTCGTATAGGGGAGCGGCACGCAGGGGCGGCCCGTAGCGCAGGTTGAGCAGTTCTTTGAACCGGTGCCACGGCGGGGTCCCTTCGTCCCTCTGGACTTGCATGTACCACAGTTGCGCCCCATCTTCAAGGTTGTATGACGCCATCCACACCTTTTCCTCCTCCATGATGCGCTGCTGATGAAAGTATGATTCGCAGCGATTGATGAAGATGAGGGGGTCGGACTTGCCGTCGTAACGGGGAAAATCCAACTTTTGAAACCGTGGCGGCCGATCGCTGTGGTGTTCGCCGGTTCCCGGGCGGGGCCCGTTGGAAGCGGAGGACGTGTGGTCGGAAGCCAGGGCCTGGATCGCCGCTGCATTGGCCTCGACGGCGGTTTGCAGGGACCGCATGTTGGCCGCGAGCATCTCCAAGGTGGTCCTGAGGTCGTCACCCATGGTGTTGGTGGCTGGCGGCGGTGGAGAGGAAGATCGCGCGGATGAGGATCGCCGGGATCGTGATACCAGGTTGTCAAGGGCCTCAGGCCCCTGGGTAGCCGGACCTAGGCTACGTAGTTCGTAGCCGCGGTCCGTTGTCTCCGGCGAGGTTTTACCCCTCAGCCGTAGGTTTTCTTGGAAGAGTAGAGAAAGGGAAATAGATTGATATTGAATTTGCTTGATTACATCTGACCCTGACTATGGCTTATATAGCCACCCAAAAGACTCCCATGCGGGCTAATCCCCTATTTTATAGCAACCAATTAACTAATCTCAACTAATTATTCAAATCTCAACTAATTATTCAAATCTCAACTAATTATTCAAATCTCAACTAATTATTCAAATCCCAACTAATTATCCAAATCTCCTGGCGCCGGCCCTTTGGCTGCCCTGCGCACGTCGCGGGCCCGCCGACGCCTGCTGTAGGTGCGGCCCCACATGACAACCCCTTATCGGAACATTGAACACATGCATTCATTTTTGGTAAATAGCAGTGACATACCTTGAGACTTTTATTAGATCCATAAGAACAATGAGCAACTTTCCCACATAAACTGATGTGTCGTGCTGATTAGCTTACCCTTCTATCTGTAGGTGAAACCTGTTTGTCTGGAAAAAGTCCTGGCAAAGTGTGCATACATGCTATTTTATGCAAGGTAATCTTGTTTTCCCTGCTCTAACCAATTATGGTATTGTCATCCAGCATATTGCAGCCTTTTGTGTCTATCCTAAATTCCGTCATATTAATTACAAATTCCAGGTGTTCACCACGGGCACCAAACTGTGTAAGGAAAATGATGCTTGCTCAAAACCAATCGCGCACAAAGAAAGCCAAGCAGATGGTTCCTGGACCAACATCTGTGGCAGGAGGCACTTACTTGAGCAGACACCAACAAGGTGGGCAATTGTGTAAAGATCATATAGTTTATGACCTCACCTACACATTGGATACATTTGGTGACTCATCATATACTGTAGTGGAGTCCACGAGTCCAAGCGACAACTCCTTGCTGTTGAGCAACTCTGATCCAGGGTCAACCAACACTTTCAATAGTGATAGCACTGACAGCACAAGGAACTCGACCAAAATGGAGGAGTATGGCTACATATTTGGAAGCATGGATCAAATGTACCCAGTAGCCACAGTGGTTATGCCTGAGGAACATGAGCTTAGCTATTCGTGGCAGAGATCTAGCTTGAACCCCAGCTTTTCAAGTCAATATGTGGATCTAGCAGGTGAGGTTGAGACGCTGCACCAGCACAAACAAAGTCAGGCAAGCAGAGGGGGCTGGGATGAGAATGACGGGTGGCCATTCTTCTATTCCGACCAAGGTAAACATCACGGTAGGAGTAGTGGCAGGCTGGCAGCAACACCAGCGGTAGTGTTAATAGTAGTAATAGGAAGTTAACAGATCAGCGTAGGAAAATTGGGGAATTACTTAGAATGCCAGCTAGGGAGAGGATGGCCCAAACATTTTATTGGTACAGGGGCTTGGGTAGTTGGGTTTTGTAGATTAATAATTCATCATGTATAATAAGTACACTACTGAAATTATAAAAAGGCAGTCCATAAAAAAAGAAGGGGCGTCCATTCTTGCATCATGAATTTTGTGATGATTCCTTGGGTGGATTGATGGGGTTAGCATTTAGTACACGTACTCTCATTGGGTAAAGCCAATTTTTTTTTTTTTTTTGGGGGGGGGGGGGGGTGGGGGGTCCTTCAATGGCCCTATTATTCGGGAGAGAAAAGACAACCAGAAGAAAGATTAATCTTTTTATCTTTATTGTCTTTTTTCTCCCGATCTGTAAAGAGTTGGGATAATTTTCTGTAAGGTTCAGAGCATGCTGAAATCCATCCAACTGTGTTTTTTCTTAAAAGCTTTTGGAAGCACAAGTATCGCACAGTGGAAATATTTGTACCTAGATACCAATCCTCATCAGTTAAGCTCTCCAAAAGGATGGTCGTCGGCCGTCATCAGGACTTTGATGAAGTTGGGTCCCCATAAGATGTTCGCAGGCTGTGAAGTAGTTTGATCTGAACTTTTGCGACCTGTTCAGCCCATACTGAACCAGGTCGAAAAATTACTAACTGGGCCTAAAGCTAACAAAAACATTTTTTGTAGGTTTACGAATTTTCGTCTTGAGTTAGAGTCTTGCTTAGGGGTGGCACTTGAATCCCTAATTTTTTTAAAAAAGATAATTTTGTCCACATTTTTATGTTCTCTTATTTAAGTATTTCCAGCTTTAAGTATGAGTAGCATGCATGGTTATTTTAACTCCTCTTAGGCTCTCTTTATTTTAGCTCGGCATAAGGTAATCTAGCTTGTAGAAATAAGCTAAGTTAAACTAGTTTATTATATTATTATAATCTGTACTCTGGATTATAATAAGCTGACATAATAAACTAGTATGTTTATTTTAGCTTATAAAATAAAATGAATTACTATAATACCAAGCCGAAATAAAAATGACTTACCTTTGTAACCTCCTTAGTAGTTGTGCCCGCACAAAAAAGCCTTATATTTTAAAATGGGGCAAGTGGTATCTTATTTGGGTGAGTGCTGTTTTTCACATCCAATCCTATTAATTTAAATAGTTCTGATGCTATTTTAAGCATGACTAATATACGAAAGGTCTACCTCCATTATTGCTAAATACAAGAAGTTGTAGTTAAGCTTTTAGAATTTTGATTATTTACACATTTCTATCATCATGTGCATAAGGATCTTTGGGAGAGAGTTTATATTTTGAGAAGCAACACGTGGGTATTTAGTTAGTAACAATTTAGAAAAATGGGTGTTTTTTTCAACTTTCAAATTCTTGTTCATTTTTTGATTTTTGTAGCTATTAAGTTTCACAAACATGAGTCTAAAACCTGGACGGTTTGAAAGAACTCCTAAAAGTGGTTACAACTATCAGATGCATCTCTAAATAGACTCATATGGTCAACCATCAACAATTATTTACACTCTTTGCAAAGCCTCAATTGCTATTGTAGGGCAAATAAAGTTGTTTACACTTGTATTGAAAAAATGCTAATTATATTTTGTCCAATATTTTGCAGATGTCATGTCTGGATGTTGGGACACATCATACAATGCTGGATGTTGGGACACATCATACAATGCTCATTTTCAGTAGCATATAAATGGAAGTTGAAGTATCTTCAAGTTGGAAGGCATTGTCCATCTTCGGCCAATATTGCTAACTTATTAAGAAAAAAACTTCAGCCGGAGATAGTGCTATAGTCAACTAATAATAATGACATGTGTATACCAAGGGTTAGATAATGAAGACTAACAATAATCTGCATGGCAATTATAAAACCACCAAATGCAAGCTTCCTTGTGTGTTTTTTGTGGTGTGCATATGCGTTAGTGTCATGTGCGTATTATGTGCATTTGTTTTAGTGTTTGTGTGATATTTCTGTGTTTTATATGCGTGATAGTGTTATATGTAAGTGTTTTGTGTGCATCTGTTTTAGGGCTTATTGGGGGAAGCTTTTGGTAGCTACAGTTTCTCAGTAGCTAGCTAGTTAGTCTGAGTATCTAGATGATGAGAAAAGGCTGATGTTTTTTAGCTTTTGGATTTTAGTTCATTTCTAGATTTTGTAACTAGTAATTCTCACAACAATCTGAGTTAGGATCTAAACTGTTTATTTTAGCTTCAGATTCTAGAAGTAGATGCAGCTACTGAAGCTCCCCAAATAGGCCCTTAGTGCTGTGTGTGCTATTTGTGTTGTGTATGTATGATAATATTATATATGTTTTGTGTGCATATGTTTTAGTGCTAGTCTGTTATTTGTGTGTTGTGTATGCATGTCTGATAATATTTATATGTGCATCGGTTTAGTGCTAGCGTGCTATTTATGTGTTGTGTATGTGTGACAGCGTTATGTGTATTTTGTGCGCAAATGTTTTTTAGTGATAGTGTATTGTATATGTGCAATAGTATTATGTGTGTTTTGTGCGCAAATGTTTTTTAGTGATAGTGTATTGTATATGTGCAATAGTATTATGTGTGTTTTGTATGCGTCAGTTTTAGTGCTGGTGTGTTGTTTACGTACGATAATGTTATGCATTTTTTGTGTGCATCATTTTTAGCGTCAGCGTGCTATTTATGTGTTGTGTATGCGCGAGAGCGTTATGTGTATTTTGTGTGTTGTTTGTGTGCTGTTTATGTGCTATAGTGTCATGTGTGTTATATACGTGGTTTCCTACATCTCACTATCATTTTTATTACAAACAAAAATGCTCTGTACGTGCACATGTGTCCGCATGCTCCAGCAGCTAGCGCACACTGCACGCTAAAGTTTATAGTTCACCCGTGTTTGCATAAATGGCTTATTGGTGAGTCGGCCTTCCTGCCCATGCGAAGCGAGCCGATGCTACACGCGAGGCCTACGGCGAGGATAGGCCTGCATGGGCACAGAGGAGCAGACGTGATAGGCCGGTGTGGGGGCACGGGCATGCATGATGCATGCAGCAGCCAGCCAGCCAGCCATTTTTTTTTATTGTGGGGATACCAACGTGCTACGCCAGCACCTAGCAGGCAAGGCAAGGGCAAGGCGGAAAGCCGGAAGAAGTCGAGAAATCAACCAGCAAAAGCCAGCATATCTGATCGTGTTCGTCGCCGGCGGCGTGCTGAAACTGTGCTGGCGCGCACTTATGATTCGATCAGGTTCTGACCGCCGTGCGTGACCCGGACGGCCCCTGATGTGATATGTTCAGACGTCGTCCAGACGGACACAGGCAGGCGAGGGGATGTATCGTTGTCGCGCGCGGCGATGATGATGATGATCTTCTCGTCCTGGCTGGCTCGATCGACCATCGTACGTACGCCTCGGGCGGAGCCGTGCATGCACGCTGCACGCACGCCCAGCGCCATGATTCCTCCCTCGCGCCCGTGCTGCGGCTTCGTTCTCGCCGGCCTCGGCATCGCGTCGAATGCATGCATCATGCATGCATGGGCCTGCACCGTCGCACGGCTCGGCATAATGACGCGTCGTACCGTCGTCCGTCCATCCATGCCCTCCCCTGGCCCCCAGATGGACCATGGTTCGTCCATCGACCGAACGATCCATCGATATTACGTGAGATGGAATCGTGCGATTCTGCGAAAGATCGGAGAATACATCGATCGGCATGCATCATCAGGGTAGTTTCCGGCGGATCGGTGAGATGAAGACATGAAGTACAAATAGCGAAGCGGTGCTGTGCATGCATGCTGCGCCATCGGGAGGAACTCAGGAAGCGACCGCTCACCGCTGTTGATCCGATATGATACACCTGTTTATTCGCCATATCTTGGCAACTTGCCACGCTGCAGATCGATCAGGGTAGCTAGCAGCTAGCTTCCAATCCTGTTCGGACTTGATGACTGTGCCGACAAAAACAATTAACGCGAAGACACGAGTGAGCGGTGGCAGATGCGTGCTACAGGGGCACACAGTGCGAGGTCCGTCGACTGTGCATGCATGCATTGCCCTGGTCAAACGATTATAAGTCCATGTGCAGAACATGTCTAGTGCCATATATATCCACCAAGCCAGTACGTACGTACGTACGTGTGGTCCATCACTGCGCGTTTCGCACATGGCGAAGCGCCGGACACCTGTTTTGATTTGCTCGACGCGCGCGCGCGGCCGCGAGCTCGCGCGCTAGCTCGCAGAGGATGCCAGTGTCCACCGCGCGCGCGCGCGACACGTACGTACGGCAGCGCGCGCCGTAACCCAAACCGCGCCTCGCCGCGCCGCGCCGCACCAAGCCGCGGCCAGGCAGAGGCGCGCGCTATCGCCTCGGCTCGCAGAGGATGCCACCCTACCTGCGCCTTTCTGTAGCCGGCCGGGCAGAGACGAGAGCTCACGAACATGCCGTGCAGCTCCCCGCGCCGCACGGATCGGCACGTCGACGCCAAACGCTAGCTGCAGCCTGCATGCACCGGCGGTCCTGCGGTTCGACTGTTTTTTGCAGGTTGAGTGCTCCTTTCCGATACATAAATTAAATTTTACAAGATTTTTAAAGAAACTAGAGCAGTTTTCCACTAAAATGTTTAAAAAACACTTCATTTTAAAGTAGGCATGAGTGGTTGACCAATCAGTTTGCTAAATTTAGCTAGTTTTGTCACCTCGCAGTTCTAGATGGTTTCTTTCTCAATGTCAGAGAAAAACTATGCATCTAAATTTAAAGAAGCTTTACTTTTAACCTTACCATTTACAGAAGTTTTGACTCCCCTAAATGCACTTGTTGACATCAATGACGACTTGCACAAGTTGACTAGAAAAAGGTTTTGCCACACTTGTTAAATTAAAATTTATGACATGTGGGGCAAGATGTAAGAGGGAATTTTACCTGAATAGGAACCAAGTAAATATATAACTATGTAATGACATAAGCAAAGTCACCGGTAAGTATACCAAATCAAATCTAACTATTGATTTGACAGAAACATGGTTGGAAAAGAATGGTACATGCAACACTGTTTTCGTCACCCGTCGCGGCGACATGCTACCACACCCCTCACAGATCGTCCACCCCCTCGCCCCTAGCTGACCCCCCACCACCTCCTCATGGATCGCGTCGCCCATGCCGTACCACCCACAACATGCTAGCGACCTATCAGATCCTCACTTGTCGTGCTACGCCTCACAACCCCTATACAAATCACACGCAAAAAATATAAAATAACCTTTCAGTTCAAGACATACCATTTTATGCTCATCGGGTACCAATAAGTTGTATTAATCTCAACCGTTAAATAAATATGATAAATGATTCAGATTTTATACATCTACTTTTTCTCTCGACCGTTAAATAAATATGATAAATAACTCAGACACTTTGTACCTCTCTACTTGCTCGAACATATAAAATTTCTCGTGACACAATGGATTCACTCTCCACACCGTAGTACCGTACATTTGAAGCGTTATTGTGTCCGGCTAGCGGCTAGGGCAACATGACAACGGCCGTGAGAAGACAAAAGGATAAAAAAGCAACACCTCTATCCATGTCGCTGTCGCCAACACTAGTCACTAGCACACCGCCTCATCCTGTCCGGCCGGTTCCTACTTCCTACTTACCAGTGGTAGCTAGCTTGAAACCAGCTACGTACTTCCTGCTCTTCTTCTTCTTCTTCTTCTTCCCCCATCGCTTTCTTATCCCCAGCTGAGCTCCATTCCGGTCCGGTCCCTAGAGTCTAGGGAGCTATCACTAATCAGTGTGGTGCCACGCGCCGACCTTGCTTGTGACGGCACATCGATAGCTGATTCCTTCGCCGCCTCACGCCACATACATGCTTCTTTGAGCTAGCGTGTACTGTTGTGCACTTGTGCTATAAGCGCTCGCGAGCTAGGGTGGCAGCTGCCAAGCTCAGCTCGGTTCATGGCGTCGTTTCGCGAGAGGGACATGAACAAGGAGAGCATGTACCAAGAACGCGAGGACATGGCGGGGATGCGGTTCACGACGCCACCCCCGCCGTGTCAGCAGCAGCAGCAGCAGCAGCTGGTGTGCTTCTCTGATGAGGTGGACAGCCGTGGGAGCGCGGAGATGAAGGAGCCCGTGGGGAGCGGGAGCCAGCTGGTCAGCGCCGGGGGTGGAGGTGACGGGGCGAGCATCGAGGTGGTGAAGAAGCGGAGGGGGCGGCCGCCGGGGTCGAAGAACAAGCCGAAGCCGCCGGTGGTGATCACGAGGGAGGCGGAGCCGGCGGCAGCGATGCGGCCGCACGTGATCGAGATCCCCGGCGGCCGCGACCTGGCGGATGCGCTGGCCCGCTTCGCGAGCCGTCGGAACCTCGGGATCTGCGTGCTCGCCGGCACCGGCACGGTCGCTAACGTGACGCTCCGACACCCTTCCCCTGGGGTCCCCGGCTCAGCCCCGGGGGCAATCGTCTTCCACGGCCGGTACGAGATCCTCTCCTTGTCGGCAACGTTCCTTCCTGCGGCCATGTCCGCCGTGGCGCCGCAGGCCGCGGTCGCCGCTGCAGGCCTCTCCATCTCGCTCGCCGGCCCTCACGGCCAGATCGTCGGTGGCGCCGTGGCGGGCCCACTCTACGCCGCGACAACCGTCGTGGTCGTCGCCGCCGCCTTCACCAACCCCACCTTCCACCGCCTCCCCGTCGCCGACGACGCGTCGGTGTCCGTCTCCGTGTCACTCTCGGGCAGCGGCGACGCCGACGAACACCGGGGCCACGAGCACAAACCTGAGACGCCGGCCCAAGAACACCGTCAACTTCGACGGCCACCTCCGCACCTAGCAGCCACCACCGCCGCCGTCTCATCTGCGCCACAGCCGGTGGAGCCATGCGGCGCTCCCATCTACGCCTGCCACCCCCAGCCGCTGGAAATGATGTGGCCGCCGGCGGCTCGTACGCCGCACCCACAACCGCCACCGTACTAATCGGAGTGAGCAAATCGCTACGCCATTACCGCATTCCCTGCATCATATCCTGTAAGTTCAAAGGCGCCGCACCGACACCGACGACGCGCGCCTGCCAAATTGCTAGATCTCCATTGACCTTAGATCCTAGGGTTTATCTCTGATCATTTTCTTCGGCTTCTACTATGGATCGGAGGAGCTAACTAGCCAGCATGGAGATGATATCTATCCTCGTTAATTTTCTTTTCGGTTGCATGCACGTCTCGTTCTAGACAATGCCACTTTTGCTTTTATTATCTTCTTTCGGTAATTGCAATCTAACTAAATCCGGCATAAAAAGGTCTTTTGCACCAGTGATCTAACCTGAGAATTAATGCTGCTCTCTTCGATCACTTGCAGGGTTTACTACTAGCAAACGCCATTAATTACTCTTTTATATCCCGTTCTTTTCTGCATTTTCTGAGAATTAGAATACTAGCGTATATGTATCCATGCTACAGCTATCGGCTGGTCGTATGATTGGAGAGGAAAACATCACACGAGTATGCCCATTCTCATATGCCTCAACCTCTCCATCGACCGGCCATGCTGTCTGTCTAGCTACTTTGCTTTGGTGAGCTTTACTAGTGGAGTATATATTTTTTGTTCGTAGCATCGAGCTGAGGAAGAAGACGCATCACGGATGCATGCTAACGGAACAGCAAATCTGCGGAGACCAATACAAGCTCGTACGTCGTAAAGCGTGCGTACAGCTTCAGTTAGCATCGTGATCCGAGCTGGTTAGCAGTCAGCTAGCTCCGTCGTCGTGATCGTATGTAAGTAGGTCAGGCCTAGGCTTAATGCTAAGCTTGAGCTGCAGAGTGCAGACTTGCACGCAGTGTACACTGTTCGAGAAGACTCTGATGTGACAACGTTGGTGTCGAGCGTAGCACATTGGATTATTTTGGAATTGGACGTATCGCACGTCGTCGTCTCTATCTATCTGTGTGACTGAGTTTTAGATTTATTACTTGACTTTCAAATAAATCAGGTCCATGTTGCATTCTTAAAAAAACATCGATAGTGAAATATAGTCAGACCGTGTTTTTATAAAAAGTTAACATTTATAACTTTAACTATCAATTAACATAAAAATATTTAGATTCAGTGTTATACATATCATATAATTAGATTAATATTTGAAAATACTTTCATATTTTGTTATTTTAATACTTTATTATATATATTAAAAATAACAGATGAATAATATTCTACGTTAAAATCATATAAAACCTTATGCTCTATATTTTAGAATAGAGATAGTAGTTTTTAATACTCTCTTTGTCACTTTTAAACGACACAGTTGACTTTTATCTCAACGTTTAACCATTTGTCTTATTCAATTTTTTCAAATATTATTTATTTTATTATAATTTATTTTATTATTTAAAATACTTCAAGTATAACTTATATTTTTGCATATTTGTATAAATTTATCGAATAAAAAAACAGTCAAATGTTGAGATAAAAATCAACCGTCATTTAAAAATGAACGGAGGGAGTAATATATTTGAGTGCACAAACCTGCACGGGTGTACACACATAACTCATGTACTCCCTCTGGTGTACAAATAATAGTCGTTTTGGTTTTTATTGGGAGTGTATAAATATTAGTCATTCCGTCAATCGAAGCATTGACGCCAAATGAGATGTGGTCATCGGGAGTTGAACTTGAGTAGCACCACTAAAATCTAGGCTCTATAACCAATTGAAACAATCCTTGTAAATTTATTTAATATCATCTTGATATATGTAATTTTGTCTAAACGACTAATATTTGTACACCGGAGGGAGTATGTTTTCTAGTGTCATGCACGATCTTCCGAGATAGGTATATATACACACACTTCAGTATAGCTTGCAAAATGGTCAAATCGCTACAACAATTTGCACGATGCACTTTGCAAAAGTTAGCTAGTTCTTAGATTTTAAGATACAACAAATTAACATATATCTATTTTTTACGAATTTAATGGTCATAATTAAAAGAAACCGATATTTTATCTTGTAGGAGATAATGGTCATATATAATTAAACTGAAAATGGAGCCAGAGTAATAAATTGTCTTTTTAAACCAATAACTAAGATTAATTTTATCTTTTACCTATTCAGTGCCAGTAACAACATTTCAGTGCTACTTAACCTCATCTGATGCTTTCCTGCTTTAGCTTTAGCTAAACAGACCATTTTGGTGCTGAGGAATTAATGAATGTATCTCGCGAATAATCCTCCGATTATACAATTATTTTTATAGTCAATTCACGTTTAGTTCTTCGAATTGATGTCTAAATATATGGTATGACATTGACTAAACTTTAGTCGATACAATCAAACACCAACTTAATTTATTCAATGGCGAATTCCCCACCATCATGATCTACAAATGCAATTAGACCATGCATGAATAAATTCTAGAGTACTATCTATAGGTGAAAACAAAACTAACCGTTAGAATATGAAGTGAATAATATGAAGTGAATCGTGGAACAACGATATACACATCATGCCTGCACCATATTGTCTAATTATCTAGGTTGGGCTGCCTTAGCCCGAATATCTTGTAAGTTTTGTTGCGGTGAATTGAAAGTATTTGTTACGCATAGCATCCGTGTGCGCTACTGCACATATGACATAAAGCAGCAGCAAGTTGAACAAGTGGGAAGATAAAGATGCAGAGATATATGAGAGGCTCTTGCAGGAAAGGGCAAGCTTGAAGCTACCGAGCTTGCAGCTTGCTATGCTTCCCCGGGGCGCTGAGCTTTAGCTTTCCACGGAGATGCAAGATACGATCACAGTCCCAGGCCACTCCTCTAGCTAGCTAAAGTACAACCAGGCCTGAGAGCAAAAAAGCCCACGAAAGGAAAGGCAGCCATGAGAGACTGCACAGTGCACACAGCTAGCTAGCTGCCTGCACCACAACAAAAGCAGCGCGCTAGCACTACCTCCTCTTGCTTCTGCTGCCTTTGGTTCTTCGGTGCCTGACGAGTAAAAACATCTCTCTCTCTCTCTCTCTCTATAGCTCGCTCGCTCGCTCAGTCTCCAGCTTCGCGCGAGCTGTGTGGGTCGATCAGCGTTGTCTTGTCTCTCTTTGGGATTCTTCTCTTTTTCGTCAGATCACACCGGGCAAGCTGCTGCCTGCTGCTCTCCAACGCCAAGCCAAATCCAGCTTTTTTGTAGTAGCTAGCCGGAGTTAGACGGCCGTAGGCTGCTGCGAGCTGGAGCTGCCTGATCGAGGAGACGACGTAGTGGTGCTAGCGCCTAGTAGCAAGTACGTACGGGCCCCTCACGCGTGCAGCGTGCTTCCATGGGAAGTCGCAACAGTTCATTCGAAACTACGGCGGTTAATAGCTAGCGCCTGTACGTGCTGGTGCCGGTGCCTTGCAGAAATGTATACAGTATACCTGTGTACGTACGTACGTACGTACGTACGTACGTACAGGTACATCTGCCGATCGAGCACGTTCGCGCATTATGAACAGATGCACACATCGGTACGCGAGGTGGCAAGAGGTTAGCAAGCTGAAACAAACGGCAGAGATTGTTAAACGTGGCTAAAGCTTTGGTTTAGCTGGGTGGGTGGGGGGTGGGGGGTAGTGGAGTGTGGAGTACGTACGAACCCTACCGGGCGGCAAGAACAGCAGGACGGCCGTGCTTTGGCTTAGAATCGACCATGACGAGACTATCCTAAGTCCTAACAAATGTCGCAATCTACAAATACACAGAAAGCAGGTAGCTCCGGCCTTAGCTAGCAGTACCAGAGCTGATCGAGCTAGTCCAGCTGCATCACTGCATGCTCGGTTCGACGGCTAGTACTGCGAACAACAAAGGGTCCCCGGCTGGCTATGCATGGGTGTGGCGGTGTGGGTGGCGCAGCAGGGAAGATGCCCACGCGGCGTCCGGCCTGCCTCTGCCTGCGTGCGTGCGTGCTCGCGCGCGTCCAGGACCCCGGCCGGCTTCTGCCGCGAGCTGCCTGCATGCGACCGCGCCAGTAGCCGGCCAGGGCCGGGCTATCTCAGAGTCCCAGACTATGCGTTGCGTTGCCGGGCGCTGCCTTTTTTGGCCTGGCAGCTGGTAGGCCGCACTGGGTGTGGACGCAGGCAGGCAGGCAGAGCGGCAGGGCAAAGGCGAAAAGCAGCGGTAACTTTTGGACCGCGGCCGGGAGGCGGGAGGGAGAGGGACGATGGAGAAGATGCCGCTGATCAACCGAGCTCGCCGAGGGTTCATACTTCCCTGCTGCTTCTTGAGAGTGGTGTTTGTGGAGGTGTCAGGCAGCAAATAAAGCTACCTTGCATTGACAGGACGGTCACGGTACCAGCCGTCCAGTCTCTCACTCCCCACTCTCTGATCACGTTCACAGATTCACAGCGCAAGGACTCATGTAGTGAACTGCAGTTGAAGTGCCAAATGGGTCCATGTTCTTTCTGAGAGAGGAGCCCAGCAAATAGTTATAAGCGTTCACGCCGAGTTTGGGCTGAACGACCCAATAGTTTGGTACTGAAGCTAGATCCATGTCCTCTCGGAGGGAAGAACAAAGGAGCATTCCATTCGTCTAGGCCCAATTGTTTCAGACGCAACTCCCGCGTCCTTCAAAGTTCAGAGTTCTCAGTTGTTTAGTAGCTCCCGAATTCTTCAAAGTTCAGAGGCCCACGGGGCTCGCAGCCTCCCACTCCTCCCGATTTCTCGGCGCGCGAACCAATCGCCACGGGCCAGCTCGCCGCCCAGCACGTCGTCGCCGACAGCGAGGCCGACACCGAGCAGCTTGGAGAGCACGGGCGCACGCGTCAGTCACGTGGACTCCTCCCGTCCGCAGAGCCGCGCGCCCACGTTGCCCCCACCGAATTTCGCCGGGTGCCAGCATGCGACCGCGGCCGCACCGCACCGCACCGCACAGCGAGTCTCTCGACGACGACGTCGTCGTCGTCGTCGAGCGGCATACGCATCGCGGGCGTGGCTGGCCCGGAAGAAAAGCCACCACAACTCACGCGTGTGGTGGCGCAGTTACGTGTCAAATTGGGAAGCAAGGGCCAACTGTGCGCGCGAGCGAGAGGATAAATTCATGTGACTCATCACCTCACCATCCCGTATCTGTACGGGACTCCTTCGGGAGTGGACGGAGATACAGTTGCTCACTTGCTCCCTCTCGCCATCCGATGGCCGGCTCCACGCAGCCAACGCCAAAAAACACGTCTCCTTTTCGTTTCGTTTTCGATTCCATCTTGTACACAGCTCCATCACACGCGTCGAACCGTTCCACTACTTGCTGGTGTTTTTTTCCATCCTATTGGCTGCTACTTGGCTCTTGCTGCTACTAGGCCATTTCTTGCTGGAGAACGCGGTGTTCTATGATCCCTTGGCCCTTGGGATCAGCAGCTCGGCGGTTGGCTGCTGCCGCAAGCGCGTCCTCAGCTCTGGTCGCTCGCTCGCCGCCACCGGCGAGGCCACCACAGCCATGTCAGCCTGAAGACAGAGCGGCGCTCCAGCACTTCCGGCGCGCCGCCGGACCGGAGGCCGTCCCGGCCGGCGAACAACCGCCGTCCCGTCGTCCAATTCACCGGTGAGCCAGCAGGCTATACGCCCCTTTAGCTCAGAGAGACGTCTAACTGATCTAAGTTCGCGCAGTAATGCTGTAATTGTGCAAATTTTTTGCATGAAACCGCGGTGAAACGCAACTTGATCGGTCGCAGCTTAGAATTTATTTGCCACTCTTGTCGATATGGATTGCAAGTACGCGATTTGATAAGGCAGGCATGGCCATGCTTGTGCCATTGGGCCCCTGTAACAGCAAGGACTGGAGGTCCGACGGGCCCACGGAAACTACCTCAACTACTCCAACTACTCCAACTGTCGAGGAATCCAAAGGTCAGGATCTGCCCACCGCATCCGATCGGACGGACGAGATGTTACGCCCACGCGGACATCGGCGCGGCCGCTCCCGATGAAGCATCGAAGTTTCCGCCCCCACTCGCTTAAAATACCCTAAAATTATTGTTTTTTTTCTGAAAAGAAAATCGCCGCCTCGTCCTCGGTTTCTCCGCGCATCGCCGTCGCCGTCGTCTCCCCCCTCCCCCCTTCGTGTCCCCCCTAAATTCCCCCCGGCCATTGCCGCGCGAAGCTTTCCCTCCCCAAATGCCCGAGACCCGGACCACGTGCGCGACCACCGGAACATCCTCACATGGCTCCTAGTCTCCTCCGGACAGCCTCCCCTTGGCCTTGCCTCCACCTCGCGTCCTCCCGCTCCGACGCGGCCGCGGACTCCGGCCGGAGCCGCTCCACCGTGACGGTGAGCTCGCAAGCCGCCCATTTCCTGGGCTGTGCTGTTTTTTTGGTTCCTTTATTGATTTGTGACTTCTGTGGGGTGTGTCAGATCGGTGGTTCGAGGCCGCTCCACGTTTCCCTGCGTGTGGGAGGATCTAGCCGGTAAGCCCAAGTCGATCCGCCCATAGTTTTTATAGCTTTTCCTTGAGTTTGCGATGAGTGATTGGGTCGTGAACCTATTCATTTGATCGGTTTTGGTCCTTTTGTGGAGTCATGAACTACCAGAGGCCTCCTCCGAATCTCTGATCTGGTGCGCAAACTAGATATTTGAAGTATTGTCTGACTAATCGGGTGGATCTGTTAGTTACGTTGTACTTTGTTTGCTCTGACGACTGGACTCTTCCTGTTACTTGGTGTGTGATGTTGTGGTCGAGGGAAGAAGATCCAAGTTTTGGGAATTGTATATCTCTATGTATAACCGAGTAAAATAAGACATAATTCAGTAATTGGAACACCATTCCACTTTTTTGATGCATCTGTGGCACTTAGAATTTGGGTTGGTTTTTGCTCTGCCTCTGATGCCCTGTACTTGGACATAAGTAAATGGATGGGTTCGACCCCTACTTTGCCATACTACAAGTGACCTACTATGGGTACCATGGGAATTTGGTTTCCACTTAAAAACTAGAACTTTTTTCTAACTTGGGAGAGTTAGATGAGATCTTATTGTCCACTTTAGCCCTTTCTGTATGTTGTAACTACTAATTGTGGAAAAATGTATCACTTATGAGTTAATTATGTGTAGTATTATTAGTGAGATATGTATTATATATTATGATGTTGAGTAGTTCTTAGGGCCTGTTTGTTTCAACTTTTGGCAGCCGAAGATTCTTAGTAGCTCGCTGTGGTCTGATTAGTTGGATAGTTTGGGTATTTAGTCATTGTGAATTTAGAGAAGTTAGTGTATTCTAGTTTATTTCCAGATTCTGCAGTTGTTGTTTCTCACAATCTGAGTCCAAAATCTGCACTGTTTGTTTCAGCTTCATCAGATTCTAAAAGTATATGTAACTGCAATAAGCTGAAATAAATAGACCCTTAATCAGTTGGTGGATTGCTAATTGGCTAACGGCAATGCAAAATGAAATGCTAGCAATTAATGCAGTAGGTCACTAGGCCTTTAACACCCTTTGATTAACCTATCATGTTTTTTCATATTTTGTGCTTTGCATAAGTTAAACTGGGATTATATGATAGCTTACCCCCTTGTTTCTAACTTCATGGTGTCCCTTTATCTATTTTTTCTGCAGAACAAATGATGAATACAATGTTGCTGTGTAATAATGTGTGCCAGCAAATAAATTTCTCATCTTTGTTTCAAACAATACATTTCTCATCTGTAGGAGGGAACTTCCGTGTACTACAATGGCCTCGAGAGACCATTCTGGCCTGACTCGACAGCTCTTAGATATTCAACATGGTAAAGTAGAAGAGATAGTTGTAGACCATGATCCATTCAAGGAGTTGAAATCAAGGTTCTTGGACTTCAAACAGCGCAACTGTGTGTAAGTGGATCATACAGTGTTGATTGATTATTTATCTTGAATTATCTAAAATTATTTCTTTTACTGAGATTGTTGTGTTTGACTGTTAACAGAGAAAAATATTCTAATTATCAAAATCTTGCTGAGCAGCAAACACCAAAGGTGAATGACTATGATGTTATTGCAAATTTATTTAATATTTGCATTACTGAATTTTTTGGGATTGCTTTTGACTTCCCTTTTCCTCTGTGCAGTTTATGGTGGTTGCTTGTGCTGATTCCAGGGTCTGTCCTTCGAGTGTTTTGGGGTTTCAGCCCGGAGAGGCATTTACTGTCCGGAATGTGGCAAATTTAGTACCACCATACCAGGTAATTTAAATTTAGCAAAATTGTTAGTATCAACTGAATTATTAAAGTAAATGTAACTTTTATTGGGCAAGTTATGACAGTAAGCAATGCTATTATGTCAGCATGGGGCTTCAGAGACTAGTGCTGCACTGGAGTTTGCCGTCAACACACTACTGGCAAGAATATTTTTCGATATAGTTTTGGAGATATATATTTGAAATTTTCTATTTATATTTTTCAACTTTTAGACATTAGCTTATGCAGAGGCTAGTGAACCACTCTTGAGACAATTACTCTCCTTTCTTCAGGTAGAAAATGTATTAGTGGTAGGTCACAGCCGTTGTGGTGGTATCCAAGCACTAATGAGTATGAAAAGCAAGCAAGATGATTCAGAATCTAGGTAATAGTTCTTCCGATTTCATTCCATATTATATTTTTTACTTGGACATCATGCATGCATGTTTTGTTTGTTCTTGAACAGAAGCTTTATTAGAGATTGGGTCTCAATTGGAAAGAGTGCAAGGTTAAGTACAGAAGCAGCAGCTGGAAATTTGAATTTCGAATTGCAGTGCAGACATTGTGAAAAGGTGATTTCATTTTTTTCAGAGTGATGCATAATTGTTATGTCCTCCTTTCTCTTTTACTTTACTCTGTAGTCTATAATCCATATGTCAACCTTTTAAAGTTTGATCACTATTATGTATGAAACTATTTAGATTTTTTACGAAAATTGCATCATTAGATTTCTTGTTAGAAATATTTTCGTAATACTATATTTCCATTATTATATATTAATATAAAGTTATTAGAAGCAATGGTCAAAGTCATACCTCAAAAACTGTGAAAACAAAAGCTTCTCATGTAGAAAACAATGGAGATAGTAGTAGCCTTAAATTTTCAGAAAAATATGCACCCAGAGTAGTATACTCCTACACAACTAGTTGCTTTGCTAATCTTTACAAATTCTAAGCCATCTGAGATGTTAAGGGTTAAACACTTTATTGATCACAGGCTTCTTTTGTGGTTTAATTTGGTTCTATTCAAGTTCCAGGAAATAGATTCAGCATACCATTATTGCTGTACAGAGCAAACAATTTTCAATATATGCTAAGTACCATCCCGTTCCTATCAGTCTGACAGGAAAAACATATTTCATTGCAGGAATCAATTAATAGCTCATTGTTGAACTTATTAACATACCCTTGGATAGAGAAAAGGGTGAATGAAGGAAATTTGAGCCTTCATGGGGGCTACTACAACTTTATTGATTGCACATTTGAGAAGTGGACATTAGTATACCGCCCAGGGTTGGAAGGTGGAAGCAAGTACGCCATAAAGAATAGGTCTACCTGGTCTTGATTAATGAAGAGGCCTTGTTTACTTGGGTAAATTTCATTCTGCCCCCTGCAGTTTAGCATGGTTTTGCTTTGCCACTGTGCTGTCCATTTTCATTGCACCTTGCTCCATTGTGGTATTGACATTGCAGAAATGAGTCCTTGTATCAAGTAACGGTTACGGTGTTGTTGGCACCAGCCATTAACATGACACTAGACAATTGTCATACCATACTTTGGTCATGTTTTATTGTTGTCAGCTCAGCTTCACCGTAACAGTTATTTGATACAGTGACTCAACTGCGGTTGAGCAAAACCACAATGGAGTGAAGTGCAGCAGAAATGGACAATATGGTAACAAACTGAAAGTCTGTCAAACTGCCGGGGACAGAGTGGATTTTGTCCAAATATCCGTGTATTGTTTTCTGCTAAATCATCAGATAATCCAATAAGCTGCAAACTTGTACTCATTAGAAAAAAAACGTACAATCTTGCCGCATTGGCAGATTGCTGTGTTGTCATTGTACCATTTGATGTGTAATTGCAACAGTAAGATACAGCTTTGTAACCTTGTGTGCTATCATCAATTCAATAATTCGCAATATTTGTCGAACTCAACAAACTGGCTGTATACGGTAAAGTTGAATATTTACTGATATTTTGTCTTAGCTGCTACAACAGAAATATTTTGGCTTGTTTTGAGGCTTGAGTGTCTTGTTCCATTAATCTGCCATCGTGATTTCGTGAGGTCTCTACTCTTTACACTCGAGATTGATTTTGGTAGGAGTTTTGATTTCATAAGTTCTGCTTCATATTGTGTTTGCTCAGCTTTTGTTTCCCAGTCTCTACACTGATCTTGTGAAGTTCATATTGTGCAGCAGCTTAGAGTGGCAGAAAGATTTCGGCAATCAAAATCAAATTGACGAAATCAATCGGCAATTGCGATGAACTAGAGGTTAAAGCTTGAAGCAAACGTGCCAAAAAAAAGGTGTTCTACTAGGGTAGTACTAGTGTTCTGCCTACATTGCTACACCTTGGTGAAATGCGGCGAGTAGCGTCGCCGCTTGTAGCTCTCCACGGCGAGCAGCTCCTCCCGGCTGATGAGCACGGCGCGAAGCGCGGCCTCCAGCGCCGGCGCCGGACGGGATGCGGATGCCCCGTCGTCTCCGCCCGCGATGTCGAGCTGCAGGACGCTCCGTGTCCTCCCGCCGACGGTGGCGATCTCCGCGCGGACCGCCCTCGCACTGACCGACCGCACGGCGCGCGCCAGCTCGGACATGAGACCCGGGCGGTCGGCGCAGCACACCCACGCACTGACGCGCCGCGTTCTCTCCCCGCCGTCCCAGCTGCACCCCTCCTCCTCCTCCTCCTCCTCCTCTTGGACGCCGACCTCGTCGCCTTCTCCAGGGACGACCGCGCCCGCCGCCGCGCCGCCAGCCTCGCCGCGCAGATCCCGCACGTACCTCACCACCTCACCGAGCAACGCCGCCTTGTCCATCTGTTCACCCACGCCACGCCGCCACAGCAGGAAAATATCAAATCGACGCGTTGATCTCTGCCATCTGCATGAGGCGCTCATTGTCATTGACGAGGAGGGATCACGCACCCGGGACGCCGAGGGGACGATGCCGCGCAGCGTGTCGAGGTGCGCGTTGATCCGGCCCCGCCGCTTCCGCTCCGCCTCGCTGTGGCTCCTGCTCGCCCCGCCCCGCTCCGCCGCGGCCGCGGAGCACTCGCCGTCCACCCCGAGCTCCGCTTCGCCGCTCCGCACAGGCACCATCGCCGCCAACGTCGTAGACTCCCTCACTCCCCTCCCACCTCTGTTCAAAACCACGAGAGGCGGGAAGCCGACAGAGAGAGCGTCGACTCGAGTACTCGACTCTACACTGAGCTAAATAACGCGGAGACCTCGGTGGCCGCCGGCGTCGGCGCCGACACGGCTTTATTGCTGCAGCGGTCGCGTTCGCGGTCGGATGGAGAGGAGAAAACACCCATGTGGTGCACGCTTTTTTGGCGGGCTTTTACAAGCGATCAAACTGCATCTTGCCGGGGCAAAGGAGGAAGGGAGTTGTTCTCGGCGGATGGACGGACCGCTGGATATACCGCATTTTCACGCACTTTTTGGCGCGTAATTTGCCGGTGGGGGCAGTGAAAAAGCGCCGGTGGACACAAATCACAATATCGACGAATATATATTTTGAGTTTTAATAGAAAATAGGCAGAGTTCTAGTCTCGTATTGTACTTAAGGGCCATATAAATATGGAACAAGTCAATTTTTAACCATCGAACTAAGCCAAAGTAGGGGTGGGCAAAATTAAATCAAAAACCGAACCGAAAAACAATGATTTTCGGGTTTTCCAGAAAAGTTCGGTTTTCATTTTAAAAAACTTCTGTGTTCGGGGTTTGGTTCGGTTTTGATTTCTTAGAAACCGACTAGACCGAAACACCGAACCGAAAAACCTGCGAACTAGCAGCCCAATTGGCAATTGCCCAAGAGCCCAACGGCCACACGACCTCACTCCCAGGAGGCCAGGCCCCAGCCGGCCAGAAGCTAGTCCCCAATCCCCCCACCCCTAGGCCCCATGTCCCCTAGTTCCCCAACTCCGCCAGACCGACCGCCACGAGCAAAAACCCTAGCGCAGACCGCAGAGGCAGACCACGCGCAGACCCGCCGCCGCCAGTCGCCACTCCGTCGAGCGCCACCGACTCGTCGCCGGCTCGCCACTCGCCGCCCGCCAGAGCAAGGCGCCGACCGTCGCCCGCCAGCGCGAGACACCGACCGTCATCCGCCAGAGCAAGGCGCCGACCGCCACCCGCCAGTGCCAGGCGCCGCCCGCCGCTCGCCGAGGCGCCGACTCATCGCCGGCTTCACCGCTCGCCAGCGCCAGGCGCCGCCCCCGCCCGCACCAAGAGTTGCAGCCGGCTACTCGGCTAGCTACCTCGGGCTCTCAGCCACTAGCTAGCTGCTTCGGTAAACCGAAAAACCGAACCAAATTTTTTCGGTTTATTCGGTGCGGTTATCAGAATTTTAGAAGAGAGTTTGGTTTCTACTTTCCAAAAACTGAACTATTTAAAAACCAATAAAACCGAACCAATAAAACCGAAAAAAACGAATGCCCACCCCTAAGCCGAAGTTTGCTTTTGGCCATCGAACTCGAAAACCAGGAATCTTCGGCCACTGAACTTTACAAACCATGTATAATTGACCACGGAGTCTTGTTTGGAATGATTTCAAGTGGTTTTGATCGCCACGTTGGACTCCATCGCCACATCAGCTTGCTGACTCAGCTGCGGCCCACACGTCAGGTCAGGGACCTTCCTTATCTCTTCGTTAGGTCACTCGATAGCGGTGCTGACTAATTCGAATCCTACGGTGGTGCTAGGGTTTGAGGAGGGGTAGTGGAAGGGATGGGACGAGAGCCATGGCTAGGTCATTGAGCTCGTCTTCCTCGACGGGTATGCTTGGAAGTTTGGGTGAAGAGTCTCCAATCCTGTACAGGCATGGTCCCCTAGATTACTCGCCGCTGACGATCTGCTGTTGCAGGAACAAGGCGATGCAGTGGATTTCTTGGAGCGAAGAGAACCCAAGGCGACGCTACTTCACCTGCTACCGTCGACGCTATGCCACGCCGCCCTATGCCTTGCGCAGGGGGAACGAGATGTCGCCGGGTGACCTAACGAAGAGATAAGGAGGGCCCTTGACCTGACGTGTGGGCCACAACTAAGTCAGCAAGACGATATGGCGAGTGATGTGGCGACGGAGTCCAACGTGGCGGTCAAAACCACCTGAAACCATTCAAAACAGGACTCCGTGGTCAATTATACACGGTTTGTAAAGTTTAGTGGCCGGAGATTCCTGGTTTTTGAGTTCGATAACCAAAAGCAAACTTCGACCTTAGTTCGATGGCCAAAAATGAACTTGTTCCTATAAATATATAGCCAACCCCTGTGTAACCAACAGAGAGACAAGATAGGTGGTTAGTTTGGGCGTGCGGCGTTGCCGCGGTGTGTTCGGATACCGACATAGACACCGTTTATGGGAAAAAGCGTCCGTAGTCATGCCCCAGAATTGTAGGTCATATGGACAGAATCTCGTTACCAAAAATTGTTGTGCATCGGTGTTGTCTCTTGATTGTGATATTCTCACAACGTTTTTTCAATCTTCTTGATTCCGCCGTGTTAGGCTATATGGACCTGATTTTCACAACACCAGCTTAGTGTTTCTCCTTTAATATATCTGATCGTGTTAAGGAGATTGATACCCTCTCATAGGCTCCTATCACATGTTTTGAGATCTTAGAGTATCTTCATCGTACTTGCTAATTTTGATTTGCTATTTATAACAATAGCAAACTCCTCTATCTAAATTGACTTGTTATTTTACTATTCACTCCAATGTATTTGTTAAATGTGACTTCCTATGTGAATTTAACTATATTTTATCAATTTATATACATACAAAAAATAAAAATAATTAGAAAGCTCAACACTCAATGGAGTAGCAAGTTTGGTTGGTTTGCTAGATATAGCAAGTATGGAGAAAAGAATAGACTGTTATCTAAAATAATAAGTCAAGTAACAAGTTCAATGGTGATGTTTTTTAAATAATACGGACTATTTTAAGGGACAATAAATCTGATAGCAATTATGTTTCGGTTACCTTTCTCTCCCTAACTCAAAAACATCTTGGAGATGAACCATGCCCTCCCAAGGTAGAGAAATTGCACTGCCGTGCCAATGGCACTGCTTTGTGTAAATCCCCAAACGGTGGTCAAAATTCATCGAGCTTTTGACGTTGTTCCCCCTAGATCCAGCAAACCAGTGAACAAAAAGCAACAGACAGGAGATGACCACCCTCTTTAACCATGTCCTCCTACTTGCATGGCAATATGGCAAGCCAATGGGGTGGCAACTTGCAAGCAGGCGAGAAGGAAAGCAAAGCGAAAGGCTGTGAGTAGATAGATGCCGGTGCATGATGACCAGAGTACCAGACGCAGGGGCAGCAGCCATGCAGGTTTCCATCCATGATCCATCGTTCTACTGCTAGTACCAGTTTGTGTGCTAAAAGCGAGACCGGTTTTTTCCCGGGGTCCGGAAGCTCTGAAGTAGGGGGCAGCTTGGCGTCAACTCGCAGCCGACAGGCTCGTTTCTGAATATCAGGTTCCAGCAGGCTAGTAAAGTAATGGTGAAGGCAGCTAGTTTCTCTCGAGTGTTTTGATTGATTACAACTCTACAAGCATTACAGCTGCCTCAGTTTCGCCGTGAAACATTCAGCTAGCACTAGCAGCAAGCACTGACAAGTTACAACAAGTTCATTATGACTGCGTCGGTGAAGTAAAGCCAGGTAAAAACTGCTGTAAGCCCGAGTCAAGGTTTCTGCTCTGCACGATTTCATCAAGAATAGTGGTGCAAAGCTGCAAATGCAAACTGGTGACCGGAGGCGGTGACGACGAGACTACTAGGGGGAGGGATTGGTGTGGCGCAGCTGGGTGCGCATAGCGATGTTCCGGTCATGGGCCCATGCCATTTGGGCTTTGACCCGTATGGCCCAAATATGTGGTACTTACTTGGGCCTTATCTATGATGCCTTGTGCATACTTCACTCGAGCCCAATTGTTATCCCATTTCAACCGTTACCAAATTACTTATATATATATATATATATGCTATCCTACAACATAGAATAACTATTCTACCGAGAAATTTACTATTGAAAAAAAATAGTACCCAATTGTTATTCTACTGAAAAAAATCTACTAATGTGGTAGAATATATATACGAGAGCGCTATTCTACACCACGTGTGTAAAATAACTATTCTACATCGACTACTTTCAGTAGTAGATTTTCTCAGTAGAATAGCAATTGAGTACTAATTTTTTCTCAGTAGTAGATTTCTCGATAGAATAACTATTCTATACCCGTGGTGTAGGATAATATATATATATATATATATATATATATATATATATATATATATATATATATATATACGGGAACGCTATTGTATACTATGGGTGTAGAATGCTATTCTACACCGATCAACCCAACCGTGCCCACCTCATCCAGCGTTAATCCCAACCTCCTATTCCACGTCGGTGTAGAATAGCATTCTACACCCGTGGTGTAGAATAACATTTGTATATATATATATATATATATATATATATATATTGAAAGTGCATCTAAAAATATAATTTAAAATAAAAATAGTTTATTTAAAAAACTCCTAGCCTCGATCACGTGTTTTCTTATGTTCAGATCTATACAAGACAGAAATTAATTCTGTGACTAAGTAATCCATGAGAGCTACATATATTCAGCCAAGATTAAACCGATGAACATTCTGATGAAACCCGGATCATATCAATATAGATCATACATCTTGGAGGACGCAATGAACAACCTATTGCAGGACCAAATGCTGCTGTCCAAGGGAGATCATTGCATGGACCTGCGATCCATGCTGCTGCTGGAGCTGATCTGGTGCTGATAGCTAGCTCTTCAAGCAATTTTCAGCAAAAGTTTTTTCTTGGTCGCCATCGATTCTTGAAATATTGTTTCCGCGATTATCGAGCGAGAGATTTTCTTCGAGGATAGCGACGAGTGATAAGTGTCCCTGAGGTGTCAAATCACGTAGTGGCTTTGAACTATATTTTTCATTTGATATTTTGGAATCTTATATTTCTCCAACACCATTTTCGACAGATTTTAATCTTATCTGTATAACAAATTTGGACCTACAAAAAAGCTGGTGCTCTGCACAAAACTCTATTATTGCACGTGAAGTGCGCATAAATGCATATCTAATTTTTCTAGCTCCACAGCTGATTAATATCATTGTATTTTTTTTATTTTTGCTTGTTGCGAAGGTATAAAACTAAGGGGGTGTTTGGATTAAGAGACTAAATTTTTGCCAGTGTCATATGGGATGTTTGAACATCAATTTGAAGGACTAAATGTGAATTAATTATAAAAATAATTACAGAATTAGAGAATAATTCACGAGATGAATTTATTAAGCCTAATTAATCCATAATTAGCAAATGTTTAATGTAGCATCACATTGTCAAATCATGGCATAATTAGGCTTGTTAGATACGTTTCGTGAATAATCCCCTGATCATGAATGTGTTTTGTAAATAGTCTACATTTGATACTCTAAAATAATATCTAAACATTCGATGTGACGGGCGCTGAAAATTTAGCCCCGATCCAAACACCCCCTAAGTGAGATCTACCCATCGACTATATGCATCAATGCGTGTGATATTTTCCTCTCCTATGAAATTTCTGCACTTTAAAGTCGGCATTACATGCAGAAGCAGGATGGAGATGGGAAGTACTGTTTCAGAATTATGGCCACTGTACCTACCAGCTTCCTTGCACATGCATAACTTAAAGAGAAGCTATTATGGTCCATCACAACCACATCTCTTTAACACTATTGTTCCTCACTTTGCACAAGAGAATTGGAAGCCTTGGTTACAGCTAGCCAAAGCGAAAAAATCACTTGTGCACTTTGATTATGATGTCACTTCTAAAACTAAGATATATGACCACCTAAGTCAATGACAATGGGTTCAGATGACAAAAATGCGAAGTCACTTCTTGAAAACTGCAAATTCTCAAATCTCTCCGCCAAAGCACAGGAAAAGAACTGAATTCAGCGTGACAGAGTTTTGTTCAGAAACAGAGGAACGATGGTGTTAATTACTGAACTACTCCAGTACAAAGTTAACTGAATTTTGCATACTTTGTATTTCCCAGTTTGTTCGAAGCTCTGCACACACAAGAGTGTATTCACAAAGAGAAGGCAAAAGAGTATATGTATTCCGAATTGTAGTCGGATCATTTCATCCTTACTAGGAAAATGCTCAGCTCGGGTGCGCTGCCGTCGCCGTTGCTGTCGCCGCGGACGCCGCCCTCGCTGGGGTTGATCATGTAGAAGGCCTCGGAGTCCTTGGAGCCGACGACGCGCTCGACGCGGGCGCGCACGTAAGTCAGCTCCCCGTCGGGGCCAGCGGGCACGCCGCCGTCCTTCTCGGGGGCGGCCGGAAGCACGCCGGCGCCCATGGAGACGCCGCGCAGCAGGCGCAACACGTGGCGCTCGTCGTCGGAGGCCTCCTTCCGGCGGATGGAGTAGCCGGCCTTGCGTCCGTTGCAGTAGACGGCCCAGACGTACTCCTCCACGAGGCGGCGGCGCGCGCTGCGGGTGTCGCTCTCCAGCGCCAGCTTCACCACCCCGGACGAGATCTCCTTGTGCAGCGCGCTGGTCAGCATGGGGAGCTCGATGAGGAACACCGGCGGCGCGCGCGTGTCCTCGTGGATGGCAAGGCTCACGCGGCCGCGCCGGTGACCGAACAGCGTCACCGTCGTCGCGTGGTCGGCGAGGAGCGCCCTGTTATGCCGGCCGAGCAGAGCCACCATCTTGCACCCGGACGACAGCATGGGCATGAGCTTGAACATCTTAAAGATCCCGCCTCCTCCTCCTCCTCCTCCTCCTCCACCACCGCCACTGTCCGATACCTTCGACCGGCGCCCATTGGTGGACGGCCGGAGCAGCGACCGGAGACTGGGGCCGTCGATGAAGGACGGCATCGAGCTAGCTAGCTCGGTGCTTGCCGAGTTGGTGCAGCTAGCTAGCTAGTGATCCTTTTCTCTTAAGCAAAGGGGGCGTGCCTCTCATGTGGATATATAGTGAGCCATCCATACGCAAGAGGTTGCGTCGTCATTGTTGGGCTGTTGCGTTTGGAGCCTCATCGCCGTCCGTACCCATCGAATGCCTGTTTGGATGATCAATTTCGATTGTCACTTGCATTGTCCGAGTGTGACACGGCCATGGATGGCTCGTAGGGGAAGGCACAGGTCACTCCCCTTCTTGAATTATTATAATATGTGCGTTACGTTATATTGGATAATAATAATATATATATATATATAGCTGGATCGACTAGCATATTGGATTATTATAATATGTGCCCTGCCTTATAATAAATCGGTATACTAAATTATTATAATCTAAATCGAGACAAACAAACCTTAAATTAATTATCGGTGAATCACCGATCAATCCACCCAAATGGTACCTGAGGTGGTGATTAGATGTGTGTTAGGGAAGCGCGATGACTTTGAATCCGATGATCGACTCTAGAATACAAGAGCTAACGTGTTGGTGGAAATAATTCCAGTGGTACTTAAAGCTAACCAAGAGTTGATCAAAAACATTGATCGTCAAAACTCCCCTTCGGTGCTCTAGACTTCGGCTTCAAGATAGCTGCAGAGTCCCTTGAGCACGGGTACTTCCGAACCATGCTCAACCATACAATGACGCGGACTCCAAAACCACTTCAAGGAAAAAGACTGAATACCAAGGGCTTCGATCCTCTCCAACAAGACGTAATTATCTACATACATTGTTATAATCGGTTGTAAATAGAGGGTAGCTTGATAACTTCCTGTTAATACTGATCCTATAAATGTCCTCCTTTTAGACAAAAAACAAGAGGACCATACCCAACTAGGGAAAAGGAAATGACTTCGGTGGTACATATATAGTACCCGAAGGTCTAAGACATAGTAGTCGAAGGCTTAGCAAGACCAAGCCTTAGATATCTTCGATTAAGCATAGCCATCCAAAGGTCTCTAATAGAGACTTTGACTGTGTATAACCCTCCGAAGATCTTATGATGAGGACATCACTAGCTCGGATATGACCATGATTGTGAGCAAACAAACTAAGGTGCATGCTTTCTACGTTAAATTTAAATTTTATTTATTTGAACCATGGATGCTACACCATGAGGTACTTTTAATTTCAATTACAGAAATTCTCACATGGATCAAGCAACACGTTGAGAGCGCAAAAAGGGCATGGAACATCATGGAAGTTGATTGGGGACCAAGTCAAGGGCATGAAAACATAATATATAATTTTGGGACGTTATTTATGTGCCAAGAGAAAGTGGAGATTAACTTCTACACATTTTCGACACGGATTCGGACTGCATGGACAGCAACAAATTCAAACGTGCACAACTTTTACATGGCAACTCCGATTTGGATGATCGTGGACTTTTTGGAAAGATTGAGACATCCTCTTTCCAACGGATACAGCTACACTTCCATATTCGATACGAGGAGATTGCAATATTCAAAACAATATGTGTTACTCAGACTTGGACTTCAAGGAGAGCACGAGATTAAAACATGCATATCTTTCACATGGAAGCTCCGATTTAGACGATCTTAGACTTTTTGGAAAGCCGAGGATGTCTACATGGAAGATAATATATTTATTCCACTGAAACAATCTCGGCCAAGGCTTAAGGATCTAAGTTTCTTTTTTCTAGTAATTATGTTTTGGAAATAATTAGTAGTTTCCATATGTAATAAGTTTCCAAACTTTGGGGACGTCCTTAGGGCTATAAATACCCCTAGAGACTTCAGTTGTAATTCGGGTTTTGATTAGATAAAAGTTTAGCCAATGCTACTTGTCCGTGTAAACCCGTGATCGATTAGATCGCCAGTTTCATGTTTCAGAACCCCAACTACCCTTTGTGCGTCTTTCACATCTAGCAATTGTAGTTGCTCCTTTATCTTGTTCTTGCTTGTTCTTCGATTGCTTGCAGGAACAAGGTTGATCACCGATAAGATCAACAACCCTTGGAGTTGGTGTATCGATCGCTAAGGCGCAACACGAACGTCTCGTACGGTTGTAGTCGGGTCGTCAACGTCGTCTCCTTCCAATCGAAGTTACCTTATCTCTTATCCTCTACTCACCGAAAGATCGGGCCACCCGAGTCTGTTCTCCTCCATCAAGTGGTATCAGAGCTTTCGTTGCTCGGTGAGTTTTTATTTCATTTTTTCCTACAGTCCAGAAAAGGCCACACAAAAAAATTACCCAAGATCCAAGCCTCTTTGAGCCTATTACTAGTTCTGCTTAGTATCGGCTTTTTGAGTTTTTGGTTGCATCGTCTTGTGAAGTTGCTGGTCTTAGTGTTTAGTTCGTTTAGAGTTTCGAGTTCTTGTCACGTTTTTTTACCACCGTGTTTTTGCCTGTCTATCAAGTGTTTAGGGTATTTTTATCCATTAGTTTTTGAGTTCAAATCAAATTGGAGTCGGTTTGTTTGTTGGAATTCGAGAATAATTCGGGCAAGCTGTGCAGGTGTTACTAAAACTATCATATCTCACACCTGCCTATTCGGATTGGAGAGTTTTGATATATTTTAGAAAGCTTACAACCAGATCTGTGTTTTCCCTTTTAGAGTCATCTTCATATTCGGTCGTTTGCATTTGTCTTGGAACATACAATATTCGGGAGTTCTATACTAAGAGTCACCTTGTCATTTGTTGTTCTTTAAAAAAATGAGAAAAAAAGAAAAAAAGGCAGAAAGGTGCTAAAAAAAGAAAAAGAAAATAAGAAGAGCCGCACCAAAAAAAAGTGAAAAAAGTGGAGAAAGAAAACTTGTGACAAAAGAGGAGGAAAGCTAGTTCTACCATTATCGGTTTGGTGGTATCGTTTGTGTCTAGGCTCGCGTCTCTAGTACGTTCAAGCCTAGGATCAGCACAATACCGACGTTGAACAATTATTCAATTTGCTTATGCTAATGTGGTTCTAGTTTTCCTTGCTACATATTTCAGCTTACCTAGAGCTCCAAAGATTTGACTACAACTTGTACAACCAAGTATTTTCCAAAGCATCGATACATCTAATCTCCGTGGTGTTTGTGGTTAAGTCGGTGTACAACACCTTCATGCTTGCATTGGTAAGAACTTGTAAGAGCTTGATACAAGATTGAGCGAGTGTGATGTTGTGCCTTCACAATCTTGTAGTTAATAGGAGCGTACATATTATTTGTATGTTTCTTGTCTACTACTAATCATGGCAGGGATACACAAGGAGATAGGATATAGTGAAGCTCAATATCGACATCTTCATCGACACATGAGAGACTGATTTTTCAGAGTCATCTGGTTCTTCTCATTGTCTTGTTGCACATTCGACTTCTGAGCTTTTGAAGTGGCATAGGAGACTAGGGCATATGAGCTTTGAGTTGCTCACTCGTCTGAACGTCCTAGGTCTGATCCGAGGATTGCCCAAGCTCAAGTTTGAGAATAATTTAGTTTGCGCTCCTTGTCGACATGGAAAAATGATTGCTGCTTCGCATTCGCCAGTCACCACAGTGATGACTGAACAACCCGGAGTACTTCTCCACATGGACACTATAGGTTCTTCTCGGGTTAGTTCTTTAGGCGGCAAGTGGTATGTTTTAGTCATTGTCGACGATTTCTCTCGCTACTCTTGGGTCTTCTTTCTTGCCAGCAAGGATGAAGTGTTTTCACACTTTCGGAGCTTGGCTTAGAGACTTTTCACTGAACTCCCAGGTGCATTGAAATTCATTCGAAGTGATAATGGCACCGAGTTCAAAAACATTCTCTTTGTTGACTTTTGCATGGAGCATGGCATAGAACATCAATTCTCTGCTCCGCGGGTTCCTCAACAAAACGGTGTTGTTGAGAGGAAGAACCGCACTTTGGTTGAGATGGCTAGGACGATGCTTGATGAGCATAGGACTCCTAAAAAATTCTGGGCTGAGGCCATGAACACTGCTTGCTACATCTCAAACCGAATATTCTTGCGCTCAATTTTAAACTTGACATCTTATGAGCTGTGTTTTGGGAGACAGCCCAAGGTTACTCATCTTCGAGTTTTTGGCTGTCATTGCTTTATCCTAAAACGTGGTAATTTGGATAAATTTGAGTCGCGTTCTTCTGACGGGATCTTTTTGGGTTACACTACACATGGTCATTCTTATCGTGTTTATAACTTGGAAACCAACACTGTCATCGAGTCATGTGATGTGACGTTTGATGAATCAACCCCCTCTGTTAGTTCTGCTCTTGAACAGGCAAATGAACACTACATGGAACATACCATCTTCGAAGACGAAGATCCCGGAGAGTTCGAGGATGAATCCCTACTACCCTCGACATCAACCCCCGAAGCTGACCCCACTTCAACTACTTCGGCACGAGGTCCCGAAGCGACTACCTCGACATCGGTTATCTTGGACCACTCCAATGCACAAGTTGAGGGGGAGACTGCATCCCGCCGCGAGGCTCCACATCATGTTCAAAGGATGCACCCTCCCGAGCAGATCATTGGTGAGCTTGATCAAAGGGTAACACGTTCTCATGCTCATTTCATTGATTCCGCATTTGTTGCTTCTTTCGAGCCCTTAGATGTTAGTCATGCACTTTCTGATTCTAGTTGAATCAATGCCATGCATGAGGAACTTGAAAATTTTGAGAGAAACCAAGTCTGGACTTTAGTTGATCCTCCACCAAATGTTCATTTCATTGGAACAAAATGGATTTTCAAAAACAAACAAGGGGAGGATGAGACTATAATTAGAAACAAGGCTAGGCTTGTAGCTCAGGGTTATTCTCAACTAGAAGGGATTGATTTTACTGAAACTTTTGCACCTGTTGCTCGCCTTGAGGTCATTAGGATTTTGCTTGCCTTTGCGACATCCCGAGGATTCAAACTCTATCAAATGGATGCCAAAAGTGCTTTTCTTAATGGCTTCATAGGTGAAGATGTTTATGTAAAACAACCCCTGGTTTTGAAAACCTCAAGTACCCACATAAAGTCCTTAAACTGCATAAGGCTCTTTATGGACTCAAGCAGGCCCCTCGGGCTTGGTATGATAGAATTAAGTCTTTTCTGCATGAGCGGGGGTATTTGATGGGCTCTGTTGATAAAACCCTGTTTACTCTCAAGCATGGCAAAGATTTCCTCCTGGTTCAGATTTATATGGATGATATCATCTTTGGTGGCTCTTCTCATGCTTTGGTTGCCGAGTTTGCAGATACCATGAGCAGGGAGTTTGAAATGTCCATGATGGGTGAACTCACCTTTTTCCTTGGTTTGCAAATCAAGCAAAGCAAACAAGGTACTTTCGTCCACCAGACGAAGTACACCAAGGACCTTCTCAAGAAATTTGACATGGCAGATGCGAAGCCCCTCGCCACTCCAATGGCTACATCTGTAGCATTGGATCCTGACGAAGATGGAGAAGCCGTAGATCAGAAGGAGTTCCGAAGCATGATCGGCTCCCTCCTCTACTTGACTGCTACGAGGCCGGACATACACTTCGCAGTGTGTCTGTGCGCTCATTTTTAGGCTTCACCACGAGCGTCGCACCGCCAAGCGGTAAAGCGCATCCTAAGGTATCTCAAACATACCCTCGAATTTGGCATATGGTATTCAGCATCTTCATCTTTATGTCTTCGAGGTTATTCCGATGCGGATTTTGCTGGGTGTAGGATTGATAGGAAGAGTACCTCTGGTACTTGTCATTTTCTGGGTACTTCTCTGGTTTGTTGGTCTTCCCGCAAACAGTCTAGTGTTGCACAATCGACGGCTGAGGCCGAATATATTGCTGCAGCTAGCTGTTGCTCTCAGATCTTGTGGATGGTTTCTACTTTGCGGGATTTCGGGTTAGATTATAAGAGTGTTCCACTTTTCTGTGATAACACTAGTGCTATTTGTATTGCAAACAACTCGGTTCAGCACTCCAGAACCAAACACATTGATGTGCGATATCATTTTCTCAGAGATCACAATGAGAAGGGTGATATTAAACTTCAATATGTTGATACCCAACACCAGCTAGCCGATATTTTCACGAAACCCCTCGATGCTTCTCATTTTGCCTACTTGCGTGGTGAACTTGGTGTTTGTCACCCTTACGACATTTTGTGAGGGGGAGCAGATTTAGATTGGTGTGCATTAGCTAATTGTGTGTTGAAATTGCATTTACATCTTTTGCACTTATATGCCTGATTATAATTCATGAACTCATGACAGCTCAGCTCTTTTTAATTTATCTAAAACATTCATGTGCATGATGTTTTATTTCCAAAATCAAATCATGCTCACCGCTTCTGTCTTGACTCTAGCTAGTATAGGCAGGACTGTTTTAGCTATCTTTTATCTGCTTGATAGCAAGACACTGTTTCTCTGGATGCTAATTTGTGCAACTTGAAAAATTATTCTCCGTACTCATGGATACTCGTAAAGTGCTAAACAACCTAATCACAATTCCAACATCCATGATTTGCATGCTTCAAGAAACAAGATCCAGGTGGGTTTGTTTGTCGCACTACTCTATTCTAGACTGCTTACCATTGCACATTGGTCTGAACTGGAATAGTGTAGTGTCTGCCAAAATCACCGCCTTAAGCTTCAGATGGCTTTCATGCCTAGGCTTGGCCTGATTGGATAGTATAAGGTGGACAAACAAATAACCCCTGGCATTATAAAAAGAACAACAAAGCTCATTGATCATCAAGTTTGCTTTCATAAGCTCCATGTGAACTGGGCTTGTATATCTAGAGTAGAAATTGACTAGCTTTGCGCAGTCCCTGCTTTTACTTGTCTAGTTTCTTTGACTAAGTAGTGATGCTTTTATTTCAAAATGATAAAATCACATGCTATCATCATGTTTTTAGAGGATGTTAAATCGAGCTGAGCACATGATATTTGGTATTAAGTACTGGCATATTTTTGCTTTATATGTCTTTGCAATTCTGCTCATTTTCAAGCAATGCATCTTTTACATGCTCCTTGATGCTTGCATTGCCAAAGGGGGAGAGATTGTTGAGTTCTCTGTTGCAAGGGGGTACAATTAAATTACTCAGGGGGAGTTTTTATCTGAAAAAAGGAGAGATTTGCCGAAGGGGCTTTTATCTTGAAAAGGGGGAAAAAATTCTTTTGTCAAGTGACATGTTGTGGCTCGTTTCTGAGTTTTTATGGTCACTTGTGTGCTGAAATTTTTTAAAATTCTCTTGAAATTGAATTTGGTTGTCAATGCACTCATCAAGGGGGAGATTGAGAAACCAAGGGTTGGTTTCGGTGCTTGTGATGAGTGATTGACAGGCTTTTACCCTCTGGTTCGAAGGGTACCTTCGAAGGGGGTTCGGAGGTTGCACCTCCGAAGGTGTTCGGAGGATGTTTCACCAAAGGGTTCGGTGGTTTGGTTGCTGCAACTGTTGCAGCGAAGTGTGTCTGTCGGAAGGGTCCGACAATACACGATGACTGGGTTCGTACCGAAGGTCTCGGTACTTTGGGCGGTACACCGGAGTGTGTACCGAAGGTTGCTAACCCGGAGAGGTCTCCGGAGTACTGGATACACTTGTCTGCTTGTTTGAGGTGCGCAGGGGACCGCGGAGGCGACGGACGGTTCGTAGCAGGTGAACCTGGGTCAAGTAGGAGGCTTGATACCAGGGGAGCGGGGAGCTCCGTCACGGTGGCTGCGAAGGGGTCTGGGTCGGTCCTCGGGTCGAGGTGCACCAGGTGAAGGCAGTAAGTACGGAGCGTGGCTCCGGGTGAAGGTACTCCGAGACAAAGTCCTCGGAGGCGAGGCACTTCGAAGGGTACTCCGGATGGAGTGACTTCGGAGTTTGGTGGTTCAAGTCCTCTACGGAGGCAAGGAATTCGAAGTGTGCTCCGGAGGGAGACATTCGAAGGTACCCGACGAAGGTCTCAAAAGTCGAGGTGCTTCGAAGGCATGGTCCGGGTGAGGCTCGTCGAGGAGTGTGCTCGGGGAGAGACACGGCGACGAAGGGCTCATGGAATGCTTCATGCGGAGGCCTTGGACGAAGGAGGGACTTCGAAGAGTGGTACTCCGAAGGTGGGGCTTCGGAGTGAGGAAGGCTTCAGAGCAGGGCTGGCTCCGGAGCGAGGTTGACTTGTGGTACTTCGGCCATGCATGGCTTCGGTACACGGACTGACGGAGTTCGAGCTGGGAGTAGCTGCGAAGCCGTGGTGGTCCACTCCGGAGGTGGTGGTGCAAAGGCCCAAGGGCTTTGACGGCTTCGGCTCAAAACTGTCACTGTATCGGAGGCTATCTTCGGTGAAGCAAAGGCTGTCAGGCTCAAGGCTTCTCACCGAAGCTACCGCACCCCTCGCGTGCGAAGGGGGGCTTCAAAAAGGTCAAATACTGCAAAGGCTGACACTGTCTGCTCTGCAAAAAGCTGACGCTGTCCCCTCTGCAAAGCTGACAGAGAAGCCTCCAAAATAAAGTTGACTACCTTTTGTACCCCTCTGTTCTGTAGAGACAAAACTGGTGTAAACCCTAGGGGTAATGTAGTCAATTCACTTGGGTGAACTGTGGGCTATAAATATGGGGGCTTGGTAGGTAACATTTAACACTTTGAGCATTTACTGTTGAGCTCCTGTACTAGCCACCACTCTTTGTATTCATCCAGTAAGTTCTTTTACTGTGTTCCTTGTTCAAGCAGCGAAACCCTGCTTCTGTGTTGTCTTTCTGCTTGAGCTTGTTTGCATACCTCGCTAGTTGTAGTGCACCGAAGCCTGTCTAGGCGAAGTGTGCTTTTCAGTGTGCGTTCGCTCTGTGTAACAGGAGGCGAGACCTCGCTGCTTACTAGCGAAGCCCGTGTTTTTATCGTGTCGTAGCTCCTAGCGGTGTCTGTTAGTGTGCATTTATACCTTCGGTGTACGAAGCCCAGCACCAGTTGTTGTCGCTAAGTACTTGGTCGAAGTCCTCAGAGGGCAGTCCACTCTTGTGAAGGGTGAAGTGCGAAGCCTGCTCGAAGCACCCTATGTGCGGAGCCTGCACTGACTTAGTAGAGTTGATTTTTTCGGGGTTGTAGGTGGAGCGAAGTCTTCTTGGCTTCGAACTTTTGTTCCTTGCGAAGCCTGTGTTCGGAGCCGTCAAATACCTCCGAACCAGACCTTCGAAGGTTGGTGTTCGAAGCCTGTTCCGCAGTAGACAGAATTAAAACCGAAGGCTGTTTTTAGCCTGAAATTTTAAAAGCTCCCATTCACCCCCCCCCCTCTGGTCGCCGTTTCCGGTCCTACAGTTTGAACTTGCATGTCGGGCTGAAATTCAGATTGCTATTGATTTAGAGAAGACGCCAATCAGTCTGCCTTTTAGTTCTACTAACTTTGAACAGGAAAAAGAGAATAAAAATGCACTTACATCATCGGAAAAAGTTTTGCAAGGTAATATATGTGCTGAAATTAATCAAGGTGAGTGTACTCCTGATAAAACACAATCATCAGATATTCATGCTATTATAGAGCAACCATTAGAGGAATCTTTTTCTGAAATTTCTTTGTTAACAGATGATTTGCTTGAAATTCCTCATGACAAAGAAGAGTTGTGTGTTAATGCTTCACTTATATACCTACCACAACTAGTGGAAGAACGTGTTGTTTCTATTGTTAATTCCTCAAGCGTTGATTTTAAACATGTTTTCCACATTACTAATGAGAATGAAGAAATTAAATTGTTATCATCTCTAAATACATGAGGATATATTGAAATTATGGATCTTTGTGAGCTCACTTGTTTAAAAGAAAAATTATTTGCAAGGTTTAATATGTCATGTCATGCCAATGTTATTTTTTATATATTTGGCACATACCATAAGCAAGACATATATTTTTTGTATAAAGTTTACATATGTTCAGATTTGAAATTGCATGTAAATCCTGAAAATAATTACCTCGAGCAAGTCATGTTAATTAATCCTACTACCTCGAGAGTCTCTTGTTTTGATTTAAATACACAAGTTTGTTTTCAAGAAGGAGAGCATGTTAAGCTATTCAACAACCTCACATTTTCGTCTCCTTTCATCAAGGATGGTTCTTCACCGACACATGCGAAACCGAATGTCAACGTGAGTTGGTTTCCTTCTACTCACAGTGTAACAAAAGGACAAGTGATATTGCACAATGGTATCTATTTTGCTAGGAGCTACAATGAGTACGAATACAAGAACAAACCGAGGACGGTTTGTAGCCAAGAAGGAGAGAATGATGAGGACATCACTAGCTCGGATATGACCATGATTGTGAGCAAACAAACTAAGGTGCATGCTTTCTACGTTAGATTTAAATTTTATTTATTTGAACCATGGATGCTACACCATGAGGTACTTTTAATTTCAATTACAAAAATTCTCACATGGATCAAGCAACACGTTGAGAGCGCAAAAAGGGCATGGAACATCATGGAAGTTGATTGGGGACCAAGTCAAGGGCATGAAAACATAATATATAATTTTGGGACGTTATTTATGTGCCAAGAGAAAGTGGAGATTAACTTCTACACATTTTCGACACGGATTCGGACTGCATGGACAGCAACAAATTCAAACGTGCACAACTTTTACATGGCAGCTCCGATTTGGATGATCGTGGACTTTTTGGAAAGATTGAGACGTCCTCTTTCCAACGGATACAGCTACACTTCCATATTCGATACGAGGAGATTGCAATATTCAAAACAATGTGTGTTACTCAGACTTGGACTTCAAGGAGAGCACTAGATTAAAACATGCATATCTTTCACATGGAAGCTCTGATTTAGATGATCTTAGACTTTTTGGAAAGCTGAGGATGTCTACATGGAAGATAATATATTTATTCCACTGAAACAATCTCGGCCAAGGCTTAAGGATCTAAGTTTCTTTTTTCTAGTAATTCTGTTTTGGAAATAATTAGTAGTTTCCATATGTAATAAGTTTCCAAACTTTGGGGACGTCCTTAGGGCTATAAATACCCCTAGAGACTTCAGTTGTAATTCGGGTTTTGATTAGATAAAAGTTTAGCCAATGCTACTTGTCCGTGTAAACCCGTGATCGGTTAGATCGCCGGTTTCACGTTTCAGAACCCCAACTACCCTTTGTGTGTCTTTCACATCTAGCAATTGTAGTTGCTCCTTTATCTTGTTCTTGCTTGTTCTTCGATTGCTTGCAGGAACAAGGTTGATCACCGATAAGATCAACAACCCTTGGAGTTGGTGTATCGATCGCTAAGGCGCAACACGAATGTCTCGTACGGTTGTAGTCGGGTCGTCAACGTCGTCTCCTTCCAATCGAAGTTACCTTATCTCTTATCCTCTACTCACCGAAAGATCGGGCCACCCGAGTCTGTTCTCCTCCATCATCTTAGATAGACTTCGACAGAGTAATACCCTTCGAAGAACTCCTTCAAAGGTCAAATTCTAGTTATCCATAATACATACAATATATTGGATGTAAGGTTATTATCTGATATTCAGAGGCATGAACCAGTATAAATCCACTTTGTAATCAGTAGCCCTTTGAGGCTAAACAAACCTATTTGGCGCAAACTCTAATTGCACCAACAAAACATTTATACTAGTTTAGAGGATAAAAATGATGCGTCCAATGTTTTGGTGTGTACTATGATGATGGATCTTACAATACGATGCAATCAAGCTATGATTCCTTAAGGTGTCGAAAGCAAGAAAAATATGTTGAAAAGCTTGTCCTCTGTGTCTCGTCTCTTTTATATACTCAAGAGTTGAACCTAATAACACATGACTTTATCCTGAGTAGGACTTGGATTTCCTACCAAACTCAGATACTAAATTTCTAATTATAAGGATTATGGTATAAATAAATCTCTAGATATATCATATCTAGAGCTAAACTATCTCATAAGGACTCAACTTTCCTTATTAGAATTAAACCTCTATTTATGAGCGATACCGGACGGTTAATGTTGGTCTTGGCGTGTCCTTAGTTTGATATGATAAGCCCAACTATAAAGTACTCGAGAGTCACGTCCCCGACATGGGGTCGACCTTGTTTAAAGGTCATGAGTGTGTCGGGACTTCTCAGGAGGTCACTCATCCTAATACTACTCTCGCTTGAGCACATTTAATATTAGAGTTTTAACGAGATTTGGTGTCAGCTAACTCATATTTTTTCAGACCTAACAATATTGAAAAATATTTAACTAGTTAAATATTAAAAACATCATTTTTAGGGGGTACACACAAAAGAGTAGGTAACAATAGTGAGGGCATTTTGTTTTCTCCGTCAATATATACAGGTAGCATGCATGCATATATGTGCTGTCATCAGTTCACCTTGCTTGCTTGTTAAAGAAAACTTGTACCTTGACTACTCCATTAATATTTCTATTGATGTTTGTAATCATCCGTTCCAAAAAGAAATTAGAGGAGACTTGTGAACACAAGCTAGCATATCTTTTGGACCATGGGATCGATATAGATATGATTGGTGTAGGAAGCAGGACCACTTGCGCTAGCTGTGGAGGATGTGAATGTTTCTGATCTCTAATCACGAAATGAAATATAAGAGATTGAGTTAATTTTAATCGTTGGGTTATAACTTGTTATGTACGTGTAGTTTATAGATTAGGTGTGCTTATTTACTGCCTCTTTCATAAACATGCTCTTTCGATCTAGTATCTAATGAACAAATAAATAACTTTTATGAGATCTTACATATTTTTGGTTGCATGCGTGCTCGAGCAACTGAAATGTGGCTGGCCCTCACTACCAGTTAGTTTGACGAGTGCCAGCATGAGTTTGCTGAGTGCATTCCTTCGGGTACTCGGCAAACCAACATTTACCGAGTGTACGTTAACATACACTCAGCAAACGTTTAACTCTCGGTAACGTTAAATATTTGTCGAGTGTCATGTCGGGCAGTCGGCGAGGCCGACAGGACACTCGACGAAGGCTTCGCCAATAGCCTATTCATCGTCACTACAAGAAAACAATAAATTTCCATCGTCCTAGGGTTAGCCGACGGAAGTTAAGTTAACTTCCGTCGGCTTTCACTGTGGCGACGGAAGTTAGGTTAACTTCCGTCGGCCTTCTCTATGGCCGACGGAAATTACGTGGCTGACAGAAGTTATGGTGTAATTTCCCCTTTGCGCACATATAGGGAAACCTAGTTTCCTATAACTCTAGCCCCGCGCGCGCCCTCTCTCGCCCACGCGACCGTCGTGCGCCTGCACCACCGCTCGCGTCGCCGCCCCCGAGCGCTCGCCCACCCCACCGCTCTGCCTGCCCCGCCGCCTCCAGCCTCCTGGATCGTCGCCTCCCTAACTTGATGATATGGGCAAAAGTCCCCCTAACTTCCGTCGGCGGCCGTTATGTCGAAACACCTCTGTCGACCAATTGCCAATTGAAGTTAGCTTCTTCCGTTAGTATTGACCTAACTTCTGTCGGTTTTGGCCGACGAAAGTTTGCTGGATTCTATAAGTTTGCTAGATTCCTGTAGTGTGTGATGCTCATTCACCGTGGAGACATTTGTTTGTTTAAATCGAGACATGGAGTTGAATTTTTTAAAATAATAATATTTTTTTAAAAAAATCAAATCTGTATGTCGATTTTAAAAATTTGCAAAACTAACAGGCAGTTGGCACTTGAAGTGCCAATTGGATGTCACGTCGGCTCCAGTCGGCACTTCCGACTGGTGCTGATGTGGCGGACCCAGAGTCTGGCACGTCAGCACCAATCAGTACTTCAAGTGCCGACTGGTGCTGACATGGCGCAGTCGGCACCAGTCGGCATTCTAGTCGGCACTTCAAATACCGACTGCCTATTAGTTTTGCAATATTTTGAACTTGATATATAGATTTGAATTTTTTAAAAAAAATATTATTTCAAAAAAAATCCATGGAGTTAGTCTGACTTATATCAGTTCAGTATGCTAGTCTTACCTAAAACATATAGCCTCGTCAATTGCAAGTAGCTAGGGAAGAAGTTGTTTTCTTGTCTAAATGAACAAAATTTTCTACACGAACGAAATCTGTTTCATTCCCCTTAGCCAAGCTCGCCCTTACCTTTTGCATGCATAGCGGGAGCCAGGCTCAAACAACTAGCCAAGAAACCAAGCTACATACCTTCCTCATCATCACAAGCTATAGCTTCCATTATTCCTCATTTCTTGTCAGTAATAGTGATTTCCTTTTCTTTTAGAGATTTCTTTGTTTCATATGGTTACCACAATATATATCATCGGTCCTCATCAATTGATATTGACAAACAAGTTAGCTAGCTAGCTAGTACTAATAACAAGCGAGGCGGATCGAGCTTTTGTTTCAACAGAAGAAAAGTTAGCGAGTAGTAGTTAAGCTAAGGACTCGCCGTCGCAGCATGTTCGAGATCATAGAAAAAGCATATCTATCCCTAGTTAGGCAGCACCATGATATATATCCAAAATAAAGTGACATTTGTTTTTCTGGTGATATGATTGAGCAACACATATACATGATATGATCCCTCCTACTATTCATACATATACATTTGTTTCTTTGTCAGCGAGGCACTTAGTTGCCCGTGTGATTTATTAGCTGCATGAATGCAGCTAGCAGTATGCATCGCTAGCTAGCTTTCCCTGTCATATCCAACTATCCAAGGGGCGCATGGATGTGGATGAACGAGTCTTGTCCGTGCAATGAAGCAAGCGAATTATTGGGAGTCCATGCATGCAACAAGCATGCACATGGTGTGTTGGACGAATCGATCGATACACGTACTGATGCATGCATGCACAGGCACACGTACATACGTACGTTGTTTCCGGCTGAGTTAGTTCATTAGGTGGCCGGCCGGATGCTAATTCATGCTGACGAATCGAAGGATATATAACAGCAGTGTATATATGTATCTAGTTCTCAAGATAAACTGGTCAGCGATCTACAAATTAAAAGAGCATGCAGCAGCCTGAACTGTTATGTTCATCCAGCAGAGAGATCGATGGAGCGAGCTTTGAGCAGCCTTTTGATCAAACAGAAGGAGGCAGAGTAAGTTGGCAATTTGGCATGCATCATGCGCCCTAGAATTAATACGTTTTTTTCCCTTTTAGATACCGTTGTCTAGCTGATCTGATCTTGTTTTGTACATTATATTTGTTGTTCATCAGCTGCTGCCTGTGCTGGCATGCATGCTATAGCTTCTTCTCCGGCGGAGTGAAGTGAATGTTAAAGCGCAAGTACGTACCACGTTTTTGGCTATCGATTTCTAACCTGACCACGACAAAACAAGCCTGTAGCCAGTAGTACTTTTAGCACGAAGCCGGCGGCAAGAATCCGAGCAAGTAGCAAAGCATCCATATATCCATCCAGCTCGGAAAGTCCGGCGAGGAGATGAGAAAACGGAAGGCCTAGCTAGCTATCGCTAGGCTACTACAGTATATATGTTTGGTGAAGAGAAAGCTAGCAAAGTAGTAGGAAGCAAGCAAGCAAGCGTATGGTCGATCTAATCATGCACAGAATAAGCAGATCGACTACTACAGTAGAGAGCTAGGCTGCTGGTCCATCGCCAAAGCATGCTGCATGCATCCACGTGACACTGCCTGTGCTACGTACGAAGGCCTCTATCTGCGACCCTGCAGATGCGTCGCTAGCTCGATCGCCCCCACGCACGCATGCTCCACGGTCTCCTCTCCTTAACGCCCCTTGCCGGCCGGCGACATGCGCGTACGGCCGGCCGGCGAGATGCACTCATGCGCTTGCCGTCGCCGCACGCCAGCCAGCTAGTGGTTCGCCGGGCGCACGATGATTTTAAAAATTTCACCTTTTTTGAAAAGCCAGTTATATTTTGCCGTATAATCCTCTTTATTAATATCGATAGATGAAATTAAGCCGTATCAATCAATCAGGTAGCTAGCAGCATTATTTGCTCCTTAATTATACTAGTAGTGTGCCCGTGCTACGCAACGGTGAAAATCAAAAAACAATTATTTGTTAGTCAGTTAGATTAACGCTACGAAAAAATATTGAAAGACATCAAATAAGTTGAACTTGAAAAATTTAAAAACAATTATATTATTATTATTCAGTTAAACATGAAACAATCCAATTCATATAGTTTGCTTTATTTATGTATGTAGTAATATAGTCATTGATACACATCAAACATCTGGAATAGCTGGTGATGATTTTGAATTCCGTCCTGACTTGGATTCGCACCATCTTTTATTTCTCTCCTCTTTGCCTTTCTTCTTGCATGATATTTCCATTGTCTTTCATTCCTCTCTTCTCTCTTACGCATCTCGTCATTGCTACGCCACGGTTGTGTTCCTATATGTATACATAATTTTTTAAACAGTTAAAAAGGTACAATTTTGTAAACATAAAGTGACATGTAGTTACCTTCAATGAGTATATTTGAAATATGTCTCAACGCAATACGGCCATTTTGGCTTGTTCTCATTATGAGGTGAGCAACTATGTTCAAATATTATGAACAGAAGTTGATATGAAAATTCTATAAAAAGTTAGTATAATAGACCCCACAACTGTAGAGATTGTGTCATCTACTATGAAGTTGATGACAAATCCTAACATGACGATTGTACACAATCATAGTGGACATAGAAAATCGCAAGGAGAGATGAAAAAAAGAAGTCTTTGTATTACAATTCAGCAGAATAATTTAACCATGGATCCCCACAAACCACATTGTTTTTAATATCCATACAAAAGCTCAAAAGATTACATACGACATATATTCATACAGAATAATTTACAACCAAAACCCACGTACAAAAGTAACTTTCATTTCACCACCATCATTACAAACACTGAAGTGATTACATACGACGTACAACCAAAATGTCATCTTTCTTCCTGTACAAGATATCTAAACATACAAACACACATACAAGCAAATGGCAAGGCAATGGTCACAACTTCGGCAGTCACAACCTCACGAACCAGTGAAGAGGCAAACAGAATCCACATAATCAAATAGGAAACTGATCAAATTTACAATAGAACTGATCAAATTCCCAAAGGCAAACAGCTACTGCGGGCACACCTCTAGGGAAATAGGAAACTGATCAAATTTACAACATAATTTATCAAATTTACCTCACAGTGAAGAGTGGTGTCAAGTTTTTAATCCTTGGCAATGAGATGAATTGATAAAATAGATGAACAAGAGACACATAAGTAGTAGGTTGAGTCTAGTGGCAACAAAAATTTAGAAATCCTTCCTGGCTCTTGACTTCTTGAACTTCAGAATCAGCATTGCGCAGATACATAGGTACTTCTTTGTCACATTTATGCAGCATGCCCCAGACCTAACAAAAAAGAACTAAACAAGACTTTAAGTTAAATGTGAATCCCACCACATATGTATTTACACGGATATTAACAAATAATATATAATACGTATGGTTAAGAAGTGACCTACTGAATCAGGTGCAAACCGTGGTGGCGATAATGAGTGGCATTTACATAATCCTGCATGTGAGAAAGATAACTCTATCAGCTCCATGAATTCCTCTTCCCCTCCCTACTCTAACCATCTCCTAATGCTAATTCTAAGTATATTGAAACCATAACCCTAGATTGTCTCAAGAATCCTATAACCCACCTAAAAAGCGTTGTAATAACAAAAAGAACCACGACTCTATCACTGCATAATGAGTGTCTGCTTTAATTTTATGCCATTGACATGTTCCCAATTAGTATGTTACTTAGACATTAGTCTTTAAAAGTAGGGATAATTACCTGAAGGCATGGCAAGTGACCTAGTTGAAGTGGCTCCGTTTCTTGCCAGAACTAATTCTCAATAGAGAGCAATGCAAGGTCACACTCAGTACCCCTAGCTAGAACCCGTGAACCATTTTATTAGCAAAAATTCTGAATCCGAAAGAGCACAGAGCATGAGAGTTTTAAATGTTGGACTGCATGAACTTTCTTATGAGTGCATAAGTTTTGCAATGTGAAATTTCAATTGTTTGATTCAGTTATCTGTGGACCAGATCTTAGATCTGATTAAAGCGATCAATCAGGAACATCAACATTTGATCAAATAGATGGCACTTGCAATCTATAATCCATTTCATTTAGGTTGATGAACTGTATGTCAGGTATTTCATGATCCCCATGTGCATAACATGTATTTCATGAACAATTGTGCTCTGCTTACTTGGTGTGCACGAACTCACAAATAATTTATATTATTTGCTAGGGAATCAGTCCAATGGTCAAACACAAATACACAATTGATATATCTAGCATGAGAGACAGTTCATGATAAGGCATTGCACATGGTTGTATATGGCATGCCTCTAGAAAAAATGAACATAACACATTATTGAACTGCTTGTCTCAAAAGAAAGAGTTGTGTCAGCAGACATACCATTGAGTTCTTGAAATGTTTCTCCAAGGGGTTTTTCTTATTTTCTGATGTTCTAACAAGGACTGGAATTACAAAAATTAAGAAAAAAGAAATCATTTGTAAACATAACTCACAGATCCAAAGTCCAGAAAAGACTTAAGTATTTCTACAACCACTCCTGATGGAGAAAAAATAATAGCTACTAAAGAAAAGCCATTTGGTCATACCTTCAAACAGAGACCAAAAACCATGGATGTATTTTTGATGAAGTTACTCTCTATTAGTCTTGTGACCTGTAACTAAAAGATAAAGATATACATAAAAGAGATAATATGTACAAGAAAGGGATGCATAACATCATAAAAAAATTGATCAAGAAACATAATTGATTTCCAGTTCTCATTTCCTGCTCTGCCCCAGCAAGGTCTGTAATGGTCAGGACAACATTGCTAAGTGATTTCCTACTTTATACATCAGTGCTTTCATGAACATGACATATAGTGATAATGCACTGCGATCGACTGTGATACAAAATGGTCTTATATTAGTACACTTAAAAATTAGAACAAAAACTGAAAACAGAAAGCAAATTACCAAAATATAAAGATAATAAAAGTGAAACACGATGTATATTATCATTAGGATAAGACCTTGAAAGTAAAAAAGATATATCTCTGGGATAATATTTTTGGTTAGTACAAATCTATCCATTTCGTTGGAGAGCTGGGAAGTAATTCGTTCATCTATAAACACATGGTGCGTCTTGTGACCTATCATAGACATGATGAATGCTAGGGGTACCTGAAAGGAGTCAGTGAGAAGATGACAGAGAAGCAATAGAAGACATCAGCGTGGATGTGCTTGGGATCGATGAGCTTGGAATGAGGTACGATGAGTGCTTTGACCCTCTGATTGTGTTCTGGGCATTGGTAACTGCCCGCCGACTGGCAGTGATGCCAATCAGGAGGTCACCATTCTAGTTCTTGGAAATAATTGAGGGTGTCGACCTCATGCCTTCTGCATTCTCAATCACTCGTGGTGCCTGCATAAAATGATTCACTATTTTTATTCTAGCACCATAGTTGCACAAAAATGATTCATGATTTTATATTAGCGGCATCACCAACCCACTACCAATTGAATGTATCAACATCCGAACTAAAAAGTTCACATGAAATATGCATATTCTATTATTTGCAGATGGATTCAAAAACTATCATACAGTTCAAATACATAATAATGGAATCAATAACAAATGGATACGACAACTGTCTCGCAAATAAGAGAAAATGGCAAATATTGATTAGAACAGTAGAAAAGATCACCCATTTCCTTCCATAACGAAGACACGGAAATTCATCATTCCCAAATTGATGTTGTTTCATTGGGGTTGCAATATATCAATAACTGCAATCTCACCGCCCCGCCACTCCGCCTCTTGCATAAACAAAGGAGCAATTATAAGTTTCTACTGAATAAAAAAGCAAACTAATTATGTAATCCAAAAGCAAATGAGCAAACAGCAAGGCCAAACATAAACTTTACATCAATCTAACAATTATTCTCAGTGCACTAGACTCCAATCTCTACCAATAAAACACAGTTAGCTTGTAAGTACCCATGCCAGACTCCAAAAATCCTACTTTACAAGAGGAAATAAATTAGTGACCTACTGTCAGCAAATCAAAAGAGCTCCTGTTTACTCAATAACAACATGAATGTTTTTTAGAAACTTAAAAGCAAGTGCAAGAAAAACAAACCACAAATATTTGCTTGAAGTGCTGCATCTCTGAGGTTACAAGAAGAAAGGTGCTTGCACACCTCAATGATTCAATTTCCCATGCACCCACATCCTCATCATCAAACAAGGACAAATCGGAGGTTACAACTTCAGTATGTTCTCTGTGATGTTGCTCTAAATTCTGCCTCCCTTGATCCAACAAGATGACAACTCTTGAACCTAGGTCAAACGGAAATAATGTTTCAATTCAACTTTCAGCGTAGAGAGAAGAAATGTTTTTGCATTCCAAAAACATTTAGGCGTTTTTGCATTCCAGAAACATTTAGGCAGCAGAAATGTTTTTGCATTCCAGAAACATTTAGGCAGCCAAACACAACATATCATAACGACCTAAATACATGAAGTACCCTAACACATGCATTAATTTTGCATATGAATAAAACAAGCCTAACAACACAAAAGGAACCGACAATAATCAAGATAGATAACAATTGGACTTCAACAGTCCATATGCATGTTCATAAATTGCATATGTTGTTCCAAGCAAACTAAATTGACGCAAACTAATCTATACTATTTATCTCAGGTATATGACAGACTGATAACAAGTTACCTAGTAGCATATCATTGATCACATAATAGACACTAAGATGTCACCACAAAATGTACTCATAATCTCCTAAGTATCACAATTCACAAATCACTTCAAAAGCAGTGAACACACCAACTTTGTGATACAAACCCTCATCTAGGCATTCGAATCAATGCAATCTCCAACGACTGTGAGCATATCAAAAGTTCTCACCTTCGGAGCATCTCTTGGCCAACGAATTGAGCAACATGGCGGTAGAGACATCCATACCAGGGAAGTAGAAGATGAACACCACATCTAACACATTGAACCTCTCCGGCACTGCCACAAGGAGCTCGCAGGGGTTCCCAGAGAGGAAGGGCATGTGAGGTAGCGGGGCGGTTGGCCACTGTGCGGTGCTGTACGGAGGGCGGCAGTGGCGCTGCGCCTTGTGGATGGTAGAGGACGGCGGTGGCGCAGTGCCGTGCAAATGGTGGAGGGCGGCGGTGCGGCGACGGATCGACGTCGGGTGGAGGGTGTAGGGAGGCAACGCACCTTGCTGTAGCGCGTGAGATTGCAGTGGGATGGCGGTGCCGAGAAGTAGGGAGGATTCAATGGATACAAATAGCTCACTTGTCCAAAGTTTAGAAAGCTGTTGCTATAGAGAGTATAAGTTGTTTCACCAAAAGTGAAATTTCTTGACAGTTCAGGAGCAAGTACTTCATCAAAAACAAATGTCAGCTGAAACAATAGTGCAGCAATTAGATTAGTATAAATCACATTTGTTGGATATAAATAGAGCACTAATCTCCATGTAGAAATTGATATTCATTGATGGAATTTGGTATTAGCAGCACAAAGGTAAGACATCTTAACTTTCTTAGTACAATCTAATTAGCATGTATTAAGGTTTAAAAAAGATCAATGACCCAATATCAAAGGAAAGGAAAGGTATCATCTGTGTTCATCAGAGAACCTGTGCTGAGGCGCCCCCAAGTTCAATTATTCCAATGGCTTTGTGTGGATCCCCTCCAAGTGTGCCAAGAGCATAGTTTGCCGCAACCCAAGCATAGATGCCCTCATAAGAGCCTATAAGAGATGAGAACCAGCCAAAGTGAGCATTGGTACTGACAACATTTCAGCTAATGATGCAATATCCACCATCCAAAATATTTTGCCTTAACTGATTCTCTGCCCAAATTACTTTATGTCACTGCTTTCTCTTTTGAGTGGCCAGTTCAGTTTGCTGTTGTATCTCACTAAACCAAAATAAAAATCATATTGAAACCCAGTAAGTATTTTTCAGGGGTCAATGCAACACTTCAACAGCAGAGAGATCTCCAGACCGAGCTACAGGGGCAACAATGGTAATGCCCACTATATATTTCAGCAATTCAATCACAAGAGCATACCAATCACGACAATAAATGAATAACAATCGGCATTGTCTCAGCAGTCAGCACCCCACTTTTGCATTTCCATGGAACATGTCCAATTCATCACCAGATTCAAATACCAGTACCTCACCTAAATCGAATTCACAGACCCCATCTACAATGTAACCAGCTACTGCTACTGCCCATGGAACTACACTAGAATCACTTCGGCAGTACGAACTGGGAAGAAACCGACACTACCTGGGATCACCTCGGCCCATGGGTCCTCGAATCGGAATTCGGAAGCCCTGAGCACGTCCCTGCAGGACGACAAAATGGCTTCCTGGACGCGCTCCTCCAGCAGTCGCAGGCCGGCGGTTGCCAAGAGCCGCACCTCCATCGCCGCGGCGCTCCCCGCGCCCCCACCCTCTCCATGGAGAAATCAATCAGGGGCCGCGGCGATTTTCCTGCGTGCGCAGGTTCGGTGGCGAACGAGGAGAGCCCCGGGGAGACGCGCATCACCGCCGAGCGCGCCAGATCCGACCGGCCGTCGGGCCCCGTGGCGAAGACGTGAACCCGAGTTCCCGTGCTTCCCCCATCTATGATGACGGAGAAGCGCGGGGAGGGGGCAGGCTGCGGCGGTGGGAAGAAGAGGTGGATGAGCGCGGAGACGAGGAGGGCGAGGAAAGCGGTGCCGAGGCAGATGCCGCAGAGGCGGCAGCGGCGGCGGCGGGGCTGAGGGCGTCAGATGGAGGCGCGGTGGACAATGTGGGTGAGGTAGCCTGGCGGTGGCCGGTCGGCTTCGTGGTGGGGATGTGGCTGATGCCTGGCGAAGATGGCGCCCACACGCGGTGAGCGGCCCGAGCGGCGATGCGTGGAGGCCTGGCCGGAGCAGAGGAAGCAGGGGGCGCTGGCTTCAGGGTAGGCCGAGCCGGCGGCGATGAAGGCCTCGAGCGAACGCGTTCGGGAGGAGCCGAGCGATTATGAAGAACCGGCGGCAGCAATGGCATTGGTAGAAACCCTAGACAATTATATAGTAGTGAGGGATGTGAGGGAAGGTGATCAACGGTGGAGATTGTTCTAATGAGTATGAGTAAACAATTGATGGCTCAGATTGTCTAGATGAGTAAACAAACTCGCCAATTATATATTAGTATAGAAGTATAGATTAGCTAGCATGCATGGCCCCGTAGATTTGTCGTCCTAGACATTCATACGTATTCCAGTTCAACTGTTCAAGATCGTCAGATCGATTGCTGTGCTCCTCCGTTCTACATACAGCTAGATCATCTGCCAAAATAATGACATATATATGAGAAATTTTATAGTCTATGAAGAGGTACCAGGAGGTACCACATTTTTCAGTGTTAATTTTGGTACCTCCTGACATATGAGATACCAGGAGATACCAAAATTAACACTGAAAAATATGGTACCTCCTGGTACCTCCTCATAGACTGTAAAATTACCCCATATATATACATCACACTTCATTGATCCGGAATTCAGATGGTGACGTGTACTGTTACTCACATTCTGTAGATGTCAACACCTTTTACTTGCTTGTTGCTCGATGGCACATGTTGTGGCTCTCCACAATGGAGATGAATAGATGATCACTAGAACATGTTTTTTCTTTTGAGCAAATTTCATATTATTGAAAATTCACGTGTTCCGTATATGTCACTAATAATTTGTTATTCTCGTATATACCACCACTATCAGATTTAATGTTTGTTAACATTATTTTTTTCTTAAGTTCTAAAACTGTTATTCTTGGGTTGCAAAGCTGGCTAGCTGCTTTGCTTCTAGTCTAGTCGGTCCTAGTTGTGTTGTATTGGACGAGTATTTGGAGATATGATCCCGGGGTAATTTGTGAGTGCATTTATGATGATCGAGTGGAAAGAGAGGTCATGAGACAAAGCATTAAAGATGATTCACGGTGGTCGGATTATCCAATAGTCAAAGAAGTATTCCCTTCAATTTTTTAAAGGAAACCGTTTTAGGACGGTATCTAAAGTATTCTAGACATTTTTATCCTTAAAGTAGTACTCCTAGTAACCAATAGGATAGAGAGAAATTATTGAATCTGGTTGTCACGCACCCTATTTAATATGGGCAAACAGGTAAATATACATAATAATCAAACCTTTCTTGATATCTAAAATCATGTCCAAAACGACTTCAACGGTCTAAAGACTCCCAAGTCCCGCACTCGGAAAGATTGCCCGACTGCAAATATTCAGACGGTCGAAGTCAATAATCAGACCGCCCTAGTGATAACAATAAAGATCCTATAATTGACCAATCAATATAGCAGATAATGCATGAGCTTCATAGCCCACGTTCTGACTTAAATGGTCATTAATAAAGTGCATAAAGCCTAAACTATAACCTTCGATCCTTGCATCATATAGAGGGCTCAGGAGAAACTCTTACAGACACAGATATATGAACGTTTTACACAAGCTTTCATACTCTCGATGTCATTTCAAGCCCTTGAGTTAATATTACACAAATAAGATTAGGAGACTCGAACATGTCTAAAACCTCCGCGTCTCCTATTGTGTGAGATAACCACTAAAATTTAATCACAATCTTCCCCTGACACCTACCTAAATCATCTTAGTGGATAATCCCATAGGACATTGTTGTTCTCGCACAAGAGCAATGAATGATTAGCACGTATGTGCTGGTCAGAACGAGTGCTAGCGGACCATCGAGCTTAAATAATCCTTGTTTTATGAGCTGAAGATAATTTTGACATTTAGAAATAACTCTTAGTATATACAAACATAAAAAATTGAAGCAGCCCCGTATAAAAACAACAAATTTTTGGTGTAGGAAAGTAGCTAATTAAGGGGCTAGATAGCTAATGGGAGAGTGCTCGATCTTGGAACGGGCGGGCATGAAGCTAGCTAGTGCGGTGTCGGGGCGTTGCACGGTTGGTGTACTGGCGTCGCATCGCCGGCCGGCCGGATCGGAGACGGAGACGGAGACGGAGATGGAGATGGCCACGTTCATTTTTCACGAAGTACAGGTCGCTATTACTGGGTCGAATTAATTCCCGGTGCTACGGCCTGTAACGAGATGGGAGATCCTGCTTGGGCCAGGCTCAAACAACACATTACACAACAGATGAAGGTCTGGTCATGCTGGCTGTGCTACGCATGTACAAAGAATATATTTCAACCCACAGGCCACAACGAACAAACCTGATCATATCGGGATATAGTCGTATAGACTAGTGTTCATCTCCAATGCTACCGTGAACTCTACTTCTTCCGTCCCGTAATTTTACAATATAAAATCAGATTTAATATAATGTAGTATAATAAATCTAAATAATATTACCGTTTAAATTCATCGTACTATGTTGATCCTAGCAAAAAGACACGGTACCATACTACCATCTCGTTTGATTGCCTTGCTCCATTTTGGTCAGGGTTAACAAAATCGTTTTAGTTTTAAGACCAGATATCGTTTAGACTCGAGATAGCGGTTACTAACCAAATGGTTATCGAAAATATTCGATCAAGTTCTGCATTTCAAAATTTGAATTCAAATCAGTTCACGACGAAACGGTTTTAAATTTGGTTATCGCGGTATACACTTCGGTTGCTTTGGTACGCACTTGGTTACCACTGGTTTGGTATCAACTTGGTAATCGTGGTACTGGGCTCGGTTATTGCGATACCGGTCAGATATTCTTTCAGAAAAAAATAAAATATTTAATACCACAGATTTTTTTTCAAGATAAATAGTGAATTTACAATATCGCAAAATCTATATATTTATAATAAAATACAAAATACAAAATAAAATGGTCGACTGGCAATTCGAGTATTTCTAAATTATCATTGTTGGTCTCGTTGGTTATAGGTGACGTCGTATTCATCTATAGACATTAGTAGCAAATCACATGAAGAAAAAAATGTTTGCTTTGTACTAATCAAACATGCTATTTTATTTGATCAAATATATGCCATTAATCTAAGATGCCTAGATGCAAAGAATCAACCAATAACTAGTGAGCAAGATTGAAAAAAGAATTATTTTTGTTAATCTTACTCCGTTCGTAAGTAACTTTATGATAGCTCGGTATTTTTGAAAACTAATTGCACCGTAAATTATATTAATTTACCTACTATTTTATTTAAAAAATCATTTTTTTTATTTTTTTTAATTTCGAATTTCAATTGCAAATGATACTGATCGGTAGGCCGACATTACACCGACCATAAATAATATGTTGATAACCTAGCATTAGCGAACAGTTTTGTTAACCTTGTCCTTCTCCTCCTCCTCCTTTGGAGAAAACGAAAAGGAGGGGATCTCAACGCCCACTACATATCCAACTCCTTTCCCTCCTCCCAAGACGAAAGAGCGGCGGTGCAGCCTGCAGGGCTGCTCTAGTGCTCTGCCATGCCCGGTCACGGTCAGTGCAGCTCTGCTCTTGCTCTAGCCTCTCGGGACTAGCGATATGACGACTGACACTGGCAAAAACTGCAGACGCTGGCGACGCAGGCACTCAACGGTTTGATCCACGCGACTAGCGAGAGGCCGAGAGCTGGGACATGGCATGCATTATGCATACATACAGCGGTAGCTGCTGCGCGCGCCGGGGACTCACCCGACCTGACCTCGGTCCTTCCAAGGACGCCGGCCAACCTGTCCGTCTTTATACGGCATAGAACTGCACAGGAGGCTTTCGTTTTAACGTGTGCGATACCGTCAGTAGCCCATCCGTCAATCTCCGGGCGAGTGAGTGTGTGCTGCACGGTCTTTTTGAACCTCTTGCTTCCATGGCAGTAGATTGTACCGTTGGTCTCAATCATCAGGTCAGAGCTGAAACACGCCACAATGCCACAGGGAACGGATCTAGGGAAAAGCTGCCGGGTCAGGTTAATCGTTGTGCCAACTGACAGGACAGCGTGCCACGGCGCCTTTCGCTTTACAGCAACAGCGACTCTGACGGACAACAGAACTAAGTAGCTGTGCCAGTACTCAGTACTAGTAGTACTACGTCCTACGGTCCTACCGTCTCTTCCAAAAGAAGAAGCAACAGAAGTACAGAACCTTTCGATACTTCCTATTAGAACCAGTAAACCCGATCAGCTCCATAAATTTAGTAAAACTGAACGAAAAAACCGATCTGTTTCTTGTTTTTGGTTTTTACTGAATAACTCAGTCGGTGGAGCGAACGGGCGGGTCGATTCGGTTATGTTTTTAGGTTATCATTCACTAACCCAGCTGAACAATGTGACATTTATTGAAGAATCTTGTGTACAAAACACCACGATTTTTTTAGGTTTTGCTTCACGAGGCCAGCAGGTACCTGAAGCTGAACTCATACGGCAGGACGTGGACGCGGCATGAGTCGGCGGCGGCACTACTCCGGCCGTCCTCGGCGACACGCATCGCCTGCTGCCGCAGCTCGCTCGGCAGCTGCATGCAGACCCAGTCCACGAGCGAGTCCACGTCCTTGGCGAAGTCGAGGAGGTACCAGTGCAGCAGCTTCGGGATCACCACCTTCGGCGCCGGCGCCGATGATACCCCGACGGCCGCCTGCAGGTAGTCCCTCTTCGCCGCTTCCAGCTCCTCCTCCACCCGCGCCGCCGTGTACACCCTCACCTGAACAACAACAAAGAAGAACCAACATTATCATAATACATCCAAAAAACTGATTTTTTACAAGTTCTTTCCTACATAGACATGGATCGAGATCTTACAGCGGGAGAGGACCAGCTGCCACAGGAGAGCGCGAAGGTGACCAGGGGTTCCGGCCACTCCAGCCCGAACACGCCTCGCGTCGTCATGTCGTCGCCACCCTTGCTCATTATCCCTCCTCGTTTCACCTGTTCATTCACGAGCCGCGCGTCGTTTTAGCATATGTGTCGCGAAATCAATCACCAACTACACGTACGAACTGAACGCCTTAGCCTTACATGCTTCGCGCTGTAGGGTAGCCGCAGGATGAAATTCTCGATCGACATGGCGCTGTGGGTGCGCCCACCCACATTAATTGTCGCCTGAAAGCGTAAGCGAAGACGAAGGTCAACTACTCTCTCGATCGATCGTCACAGGCTTAAATTAGTTAGTAATTCGCTAATGATCTCTGCTTCAGAATGATGATCTGCATGCGTTGATTGCAAGAACTGAAGCTTGGGGAGAACTGAGAAGTGAATCATTTGGTGGTACCTTTGGCATCATTGCCACGAGCATATGGGGGGTGGTAGGTATCCCTTGCTCGAGAAATGCCTGCAGCACACAGTACACACAAAACTTAAAACTTTGCTAATGACTATGGGGACAGCAAGAACTTCTTTAAGTAACATTTAATGACAGAAAATGAACAGTACACAGACATGCCAGTAACATGTTCAGAGTTCAGAGATAAACAATGCGCAGTCGTCAGATCCACCTAGGCTGTATTGTGAAATTTTACAGTTCTGTGGCCTTCAATTATGAGACAACTTACATTCATCACGCAGGAATTGTAGATGTTGATCCAGAATGCCAGCTTCTGCTGATGAGAGAGCTCGGGCTCGGTGAGTTCAACCGAGGAAATCCTCCGGAGCAAAGCCCTGCAGATTTGCCAGATGGGCAGAGGAAGAACCACTCTATCAGCAAAGCAATTAAGTCAGCTAGCAAGCCGGCCACCCACTCGGCAGTCGGCACACAACCAAATCGAGCTTGCAATAAGTGTACATAAATTTCTCAGTCGACAGCAACCACCCACGCACTTCAGTTTTCGGGCAAAGATGGCGTCGTTCTCCAGCGCCATCCGATCGAACGAGACGGCGTCGATTGCATGGAGTCGCTTGTATGGCCCGACGTCCCTTGTGCCGAATTCCAGGATGCCATAGGGATCCTGGGGACAGTCGTCCTCTGAGCTCTCGCACTGACCTGAACCTGAACCTGAAACTGAAGGAGACAATGCCTGCTCCTCGTCATGGCCGCCGGTTGGTGATGCGCCCATCTGCGAGAAGATGGACAGCAGACACCTCAATAGTTCCTCTGACAATCTGTTCGGCCCGCTCGAGTCATCTTCGGAAGCTTTTTCTGAATTATTGATGACAACGTCTGCAGGTCTTTTACGGCCAGGCGCTGTGCTAATCATCTGCGTAAAAATGCAGCAGCAGCAGTACGATTCAGGAGCTGTTCATGGAAGAAACTCAGAAAGCGATGTAAATATTCAGATTTCAGCAGAGAAAAGGGATTCAGGTTTTTTTACCTGAGCAGCTCTGCGTTTCTCAGGCGCTGCAGCCGGCGACCTGGATTTTGCAGCCTTCTGCAGCTGCGATCGGCGACAATTTCTCGCCGGCGTGTTACTGCACGACTGGTTCTCTTTTCCGGCACCGCAGCGGTCATCTTGGGCCGTCGTCGCCGATGCGCTTGGCTTTCTCGGTGTTTGCTTTGTGTCAGAGACCTCGTCCGATGGCGGTCGGGTAGGAGGAGAATGATAATTTGAGCCATGGTTCGTCACCCGAGAGAGCTCTGAATTCGGCACTGGGCTCGACGGCATGAGCTGCGCCGGCACGAGCCCTTCGCCGCCGCCGGGAAGGACGTTCGCGTTCTTGGCGGAGGAGAAGATTATAGCCTCCTGGTAGAGCCCTTGCCGGAAATTGACCACCTGCTCCTCGAGACGGACGACCTCTTCTTCCAGCACCGCCACCTCCGCGAGAAGCGCCAGTGTCTTCGCGCGTCGCAGAATTCAGAGAAAGATTGGTTCAAGAACTGAATTGTCCCGAACAGAGAAAGAACAATGCATCACATCGAACGCGAACGCGAATGCGAATGCAGCACTGACATGAGACGGCAGATACGGTGGCAGGCGGGGCAGCGCGCCGAGCGGCCTCGTGAACGCTCTCTCTAGAGCTCGGTGGACGTTCTCCTCGTGCCGCAGCTTCTTCTTCAGCTTGTCTACCTGTACAATGCAACAACTCACTGCGTCAGAAACTCATCGCAGGGGGAAATAAAAAATCAAAACTTTCACGATCAAATGCGAGAATTCAGGACAGAATTCAAGTACGTCTTGCTGCAGCGCGAGCTTCCGCGCTCTCCTCGATTGGATTCTGTTCGTGATGCCTGCTTTGGTAACTGGCCGGTCCGATGGCCCCTTCTTCACCGGCATGGCCTTCCTCTGATCCTTCTCCATCACCTGAACACGAGTAACAAGTAACTACATCAACAAAAGAGGAAAAGAAGCGCCATTTAACTGTGAAAGAAGCTAACCCAAAGCAAAGCGACAGATTCCTCTGCTCCGAAAGGTAAAAGATAAAGCCGCAGATTGAGGAAGAAATGCCGGCTCAGGAGCGATCAAGAGATACTCATACTACACGGCTACACCAACCAAAACGTAGCTCGCAAGAACATCAAATAGTACACTGTTCATCCTTGTACTCTTCCCACGACATTAAATAAGTCGTCGTACGTGAAACTCATCGACGGCCGACGGGGCAACAAATTTACAGTACTAACAACCGCCTGTCACCGATGCATAAACAACCAAAAAAGGCGCACAGAATTTCACATCTTGGGAACAAAAAAAAAGGAAATATATCGAGCACGGAGTTCGATCGTCTGGCTTCAAACCGGCGGACGGCGGCAAAGGCGCCGCCTTTCCGATCCCGCAAGGGCCGGCGACTGAGAACGCCACGAGAATCTATCGCGGAAACTGAAAATAACCCTCCATTGTCACTGTTTGGGCGCTCAATTACACGAAAGATGCGAACTTTACAAATTACTACTACAATCTTCCAAACGAAGAAGACCAAAAGAACACTAGAAGTCTAGAACTGAGCACACTGTGAGAGTTGAGAGAGCTTGTAAGATTAAACGAAGCATACTCTGTCGCTCTTCGAGGCGGGCGCCTTGGCGCCCCGAGTCGTGGCGGCCGCCGGTCTCCGGGCCCGGCCATTCATCTCCGCCGCGGTATGCAAATCTATCAGCACTTCACAATGCCCGGAAGTTCTCGCCATGAGCTAGCTCCGTGGCGTCCTTGGGAGGCAGGGCGCGGCGCACGGGGTCCCATCCACCGCTACGCAGCTAAGACGACGACTGACGAGCGCATGCAAGGGCGAGCGTGGCGCCAGCAACCGCCAGCGGATTCGATTGGGAGGTAGCCCGCACTCCCGCAGCGTGCGTGGCGCTTCTGATTGGGCTCGGGTTGGAAGCGTGCGGCGGTGCGGGGGAATCGGGATTGCGGCGGTGGCGTCGGTGATGGCGATGCGTGGGCGCGTTCCCCTCGGCAGTGGGAACCTGGCAAGCAGCAGTCTCGGATGCCGCGGGCGTGGCGCTCGGGGGCTTTTGCTTTCCAGCTTCGCGTCCGGATCAATACGCAGATATATACAGACACGTCGCCGCCCCCACTACTGCTTCAGCTAATCAGCTTTTCTTGCTCGTTTCGACTGTTAACTATCCATCTACACAAATCATCGGCCATGATTGCCGCCAGAACACGCGAGTGCCGCCAACGGCGTGACTGTTCATTGGACAAGTAAGCGAGCAACGGACAGTACTGCCGCTCGATCGCTGTGTCAGTGTGCTGCTTGGCCACTTATATGTACAAGTTTCCAGGACAGCTAGCTGAAAGGCTTCCTCGTCTCGCTTCTCGAATATATACGAGCCCGTCCTCCTGTCTGTCTCACTGGATCTGATCGGTTTTGATTAAAATTTATACTACTCTCGTATGAGTATTTTTCAGGAGGACTTCACGAAAACCATAACCGTTAGATCTATTTGGTTAAGGGTAAGAAACGTGAAACAGGAGCAGATATACGGGCACGCGCGTTCCGAAGGGAAGGATGGTGATTGCTACGGCGCGCGGGCGCGGCGACCATGGCCGCGCGCGCGACAAAGGAAGGAGCTAGCGAGATAGGAGCTGAGGCCATGAGAGGCACATGGACATCGCGGCGAGCGCAAGCAATCCGTTCGACGATCCGGCCGCGCGCGCTCTGTCATGGGTGTGTCCCCTAGCTCCCTTTCCAGGGCCAGCTTGGTTGTCTCGACAGCAAAATGGTTCTTTGGCCAGCCGATCTATGGAGCAAGCTAGTAGCCGATCGAGCCTTTTGTTCACGTGACCTGCACACGGGGCCAACCTGGAAGGCTGGAACCGATCGATGGGTGCTTGCTTGCAGTCTTGCACGCACGTACGTACGTATGCCCGTCCGCCGCGGGCTGCATGCAGCTAGCTTAGCCGCCGGCCGGTGGGTGCCGACAGTGGCGACGAGTCGAGGACGATGAACCGAACAAGCAATTGCAGCGACGATCGACTCTCAGCCGTGCGAAGCTGTGACTGTGAGTAGTAAGATCTATGTATATATATAGATGCATCTCGTTATAGCTAATTTATGTTCGTTGAAGTACGCACCCAAGAACGCTTACTTTTTTCGGACGATCCAAGAACTTACCGTTACTCCAGTAGTCAACGATACTGGTGCAGTGGCACTGCAGTAGATGCAAACATATCCTGCTTACTTCGTGGTTACGGCGCCATGCACCAACTTGATGTATCGTATGGTTTGAGAAACGGGCACGATTAAATGGTGATTACTATTTACTACTAGCTGCTACAGTGCTACTGCAGATGAAGATGAATGAATGCATGCATGCATTTCGCCGCAGCTACACTTTTCTCCGGCATTAGTTTCTCAAAAAAGGACTAGTAGGTACGTACAACCAGGTACTGTGTCCGTCGTCAACGTCAAGATCGATCGCTCGATCGATCTATCCAGCGTCACCTGTCAATCACAAATGCTGGACTGCTTGTTTGTCTGCTAAAATTTTGCTGAAAAGAGAGGAACGAAGAAGTGAAGAGAGGGAAATGGTTTCGAAACAAGGAGAAATAAAACAAACCCTGAAGGAAAAAGGCTGAAATCCTCACTGTTTGTCTGTTTGCTTGCAAACAGTTGATGTCAAACTCCTAATGACATTCTTGTACATACGATGAATCACGACTGACAAATTGCAAACCGCATCTCCTCAATTTGATGTCATGAACCTATTTGATGGTATGTCCAAGCATCAGGCTGTCAGTAAATTAAACGCAGATGACAATTGCCGTCTGTTTTAGCTAGCTAGCTAGCACTTCATTACACGCTAAAATGGTTTGAGCAGAAGCTGCTAAACCTGCATAATTACGTCACGAGTAGTGCTCCCAGCCTGGCTAAATCATGGAGCCCTTTTTTCCATGAGAAGCTTTTGTGATCGATCTGCTTTGTTCTTCCTGACCGCCACCGGGCAGCAGCATCATCATCAGTGTACCTGGGCATGCGCTGATGATGTTTCATCATGCCCAAATAAGCCTATATATGGAAGTAATTAAGAGGAGATTTAGTTTAATTTCTTGCTTGTGTTAAGTTGTTATATATGTACGAATGCATATATGCAGTTGAATACGTATTACTGTGCAGTGGGTGATGCATGCGTGCGTACGTCGAATCGAAGCTGTTCATGAAAGGGAGGCGACAAACGGCGCAAGTACACGAAGCAGTAGCCCGTGCACAAACGTCGTATGCTTGCTTGCTTTGATGCTTCTCGACGTTTCAGACTGCAGAATATCTTAACTAATATAACGCGGCTACTTCGTTCTACGTTCACGTGCGTGCCTTTCTCACATCCTATAAAAAATCAACCAAAACTTATGTCTCATAAAAACCGCCCAAACCACTGGTTCGCTCCGCGCCTGGCGCGCGCAACCGCCCGCCCCCGGCCGCATGCGCCAAACCGCCGGGCCACAGGGCAGCGCGAGCTGAAAAGAAAATGTGAGAAAGAAGAAAAAAAGAAAAAGAAAAAATAATAAAATAAAAAATATTTTTTTATTTTAATTTTTTAATTTCTTTATTTTTACGCGGATGTACAAACTTTGTATAAAAACCCTTAGATTTATGAAAAATCACGCAGAAACATGAATTTTACATAAATACACTGTTGAAAAATAAATTTCTCTGTTGTAAAGCACAGGCATCTAATAAAGGTACTCCTCCGGTTCAAAAAAATATATTTTAGACATATTTTTAGATATCAACGAGCAATTAATTAGTGTATATTTTCTTGTTTGTATTTATTAAATACAATGCGGAAGTAAATACAACGACGCAAGATATAAGGAGAAAGTAGTACTATTTTAGGGGTATCAGATATTCAACATGTACAATAAAATACAAATGAACTTATTTTATGAAACTAAAGGGATATCACGAACGTCTCGACCATGGTCTTTTTAGCTGCTCGAATCAAATCCATATAAGAAAGTTTGATACAAGTTCAAAAAATGAGCATCGGGGAGATCGAGAAGGCATGGCGGAGAGATCTAAAGCGGTTACTCAGACATGGCATGACCTGACTTCCGAATGAGGTTGCAAGCAGAGAAATTTGATCGTCCTAGATAGACGGCGATTAGACCCCGAACTATTCCGTGCGGTAAAATCAAGCGAACGATGATGTATATGTTCTATTAACTATGCTAATTATATATGATTAGTGGTTATTAAATATTTTTAGCTAAAAAATAATTATAATCATATGTTATTAGTCGTAACGATAATTACAAAAGATTAATACCAATTAGCATGGTTTATTGATAGTTACAAATATTAAAAATATTGTTAAAAAATTAATTAGCTTAGATATAACATATACTTTCTAAGCCATTAAACACATGTGTGTACCATCTGACACAACCAACCAAACACATTCATTTATTATCTCGTATATCTAACCAAACACTTATTATAGGCAAATTTTACGGTACACCACAAATATTGTGGATCAGCCATTTATTTTGATCTAATGGCTATGATTAAAGATATTGACAAGGTCGGCTCATTGTTTTGAAAGGCCCTAATGACAACTCGACGTTACGGGCCCTTCCGCTCTTAAGGTACTATATGCGTACATGTAGTATACCTATTAATCTATGTATATATATAATATATGTATATCTATATACATATTTTTACTTGTATCTTAAAAAAGATAAAGTTTCAGATTAATTAACATTAAACAAGAGGACATGTAGCTGCCTTATCGACTGTTTGCCTGACGTCCGTTCGCATGCCAAATTGCTAATCCAAACTCGAGGACGAGGACTGAATACGAGGAGGAGTCTAAACTCGGGACTCACAGCAGTCGGCAGCAGACTGAGCAGTGTCCTCTATTGAAGTCTGAATACCTGGACCTTGGCCCCCTCGGCCATGGGCCCTAGGCCCGTGCACCTCTTGCATCGGCCGAGAGAGCTGGCCCTGGATATGGACCTATTACCTCCTAGAACTTTCCAATTTTCTACATATAATTTCTAATTATATGCCGGTGCTAAGTATTTTAATTTTAATATATTTTTTATCGTAACTCCCAGTTATATTACAGCTTGTTCGCGTGCAAAACGAAGAAATGGCTAGAATTATTGAGACACGGTGTGAGGCGAATTACCATCATTTTCCTGACATTTTGTGGCGCGCGCCGGTGAAAACCTGTGCAGAGGAAAGGGCCTCGATGATAATTGCGTTGTCGCGCGCGCGGCCGGAGGCGGGCGTGCGTGGTTGGCAGCACCAAACTTGCAGCTTGCTCGCCCCCGCGCGCGCTGGCCATCACGCCGCCGGAATCCAAGGTTGGCTGGCTGCTAGCTTCTGGCCTGGTTGGCGGAGGCGTCGTCGTCACGCGCGCGCGCGTACGTGCGTACGTACGTGTGGGGGAGAAACGGAGCTGAATCACAGGGCAAAAAAAGCAAGCAAAGCTAACGAAACGTACGCTTCGAAGGAATTTTTTTTTTTTGGTTTGTCGCGCACGAATTATTACCGTGCGCGCAAAGCAGAACTACCTTAGATTATGAGTGTGTTTGGTTAAGCTTTGATTCTACAAAGTCTGTTGTGAGTCGTGAGTTATAGAGAATCTGAGAAGCTATTTGGTTGGAATAATTACGAATTTATTTTTTGGTTGTTTATTATATTATTAACATGTAATTTTACATGTAAATCAAATCATGAAATTTTGTAATGTTTTATATTAAAATTATATATTTTTAAACTAAAATGATATATTTTACTAAAATTTCACTTTTTTAAATTTTACATGAACTGATATATTTTAATAGTATTGTAGATAATATTCATTCAAAGTTGAACCGAGAAGCTGTGAAATCTGGGTTATACCAGCTTTCAAATTTGTACTACGAGAATTTGCAGATTCTGAAAAAACTAGGTGACCAAAAGAGTTGTTTCGTTCAGATTCCAGCTTCTAAGGCAAGAAGCTGGTTCAAAAATCAAACATACCATATGGCATTTTCAACCCATAAATCATCTAGCAATTTTTATATATGACATGTCACTAAGAAAATACTCTTAAAAACTACATCTTACAATACATGATATCTCGTCTCCGTTTACTTTTCCATCATTTGCCCAATCACAAACGAGTGGGCCCTACGTATAGAAACTACTACACTCTCTCAATACATATAGAATGATTTCTTCTTCATCGGTATTAATGATAAAACCACATCTTGCATGAGAAACAATTTCCTCCACTTTTATTTTCTCTCTTCGTTAACTCTCATATCACATCAGAATTTTTACTTATGTGAAATGATATTTAATGCTATAGAAACCATCCCAGTAGTTGCATTAGAATGTTCTTAAAGATCAGTGTCCGTGGAAATGCTCTGTGGCGGGCGCTTGTTTTTCTCTGCGTGAAAAGGAGAGAAAAGTAGAGCTCGCTATTAAGTTGGCTGTAGCGACGGCAATCGGCCAGCCACTGTAAACATGTCCACGGCGACCGGCGGCAGGGACAGGGACAGAGCTCACTGTGCTCTGCTTTTGCTCCCAAACGCTCGCCAACTCTACGTGCGTGCGTACGCGCGGCTGTGCATCTCATCACATGGCGAAAGCGGAGGGGAGGACGCGGCACCCTTTTTAGATTTCGAGCGATCTCACGGAATTTGAGAATCTTAAGGTACGCGTACGACCGTAATTTTTAATGTTAATTTTAATATTTATTATTAAATAAGATATCAAAAGGTATCGAAACTAATTTTGAAAATTATAATTGATTTTATAGTCTTTGAAAAAATATCAGGAGATATCCGTTTTTCGGTGTAAATTTTGAAAAAAAAATTATAGTATACCATATTTTTTAATATTAATTTTAGTAAATCCTGATAGTGAGGTCGGCAGGGTGGTGTGCCAGCCGTTCACTGGCGACAGCAAGGCGGGGCAACATGCTCCAATCAAGGGCGTAGCTAGGGGGTGGTCCAGGTAGGCCTAGGACCACCTCCGAAAATGACCCGTTAAAACCCTAATATGTTTATTTTCATGTCTAGTTTAATTTCAAAGTGTACAATGACCAATTTATGTTATTTTACAATGTTATGATATATTAACGCTATATTTATATCTAATAGTTTTGCACAAAAATATTATATATATATAATTTATGATAGTACACAAAATTGAACATATATTAACTAGGCCTACTCAATAATTTTATTCTGTGGCTACGCCACTGGCTCCAATTATGTTTCTATCGAATTAACTGTTAGATTTAATTTAGTAGTTATTGATGCCTTCTACCTTGTAGTACCAAGAAACTCTTACAATCTAAAACAGATAGGTCATGTGTCTCTCTCGAAGCACTTTAGTTTGTCAAAAGCGATCGAACATGCATGCTTTTGCTTTGCTATCTACCGTTGATTCATTTTCACTGGAACAGGGAAGAAGCAAGTTTTTTTTTTTTTTTGCTTTGATTTGTTTTGTATAACACAATGATGTGGTGCTGTGACTGTGTCGGGCACAGCGAGTGAGGCACACTTGTACTTCCGCTCAAAACAACCGGGGTACATCACACTGCCTCCTCATTTCACTACTTAGGTTTAGGTTGCGTTTGGTTTCTTAGATTAAAGTTTAGTCTTTGTTACATCGTATGTTTGGACATTAATTCGAAACTTTAAACTTGAACTGATCATAAAAATAATTGCAGAATTGGAGGATTATTCACGAAACAATTTTTTAAGCTTAATTAATCCATGATTAGCAAATATTTACCGTAGCATCGCATTGTCAAATCATAGCGTAATTAGGCTCATTAGATTCGTCTCGCGAATAATCCATCGATTATAAATGAGTTTTATAAATAGTCTATATTTAATACTTCAAAATATTATCTAAACATTCGATACGACGGAACTAAATTTTGTAGTAGGGAAACAAACACCCGTCCTTAGTTCGTTCCAACTCTAAACCACATTTCTCTGTTCGATATATACATCACACCTGTATTTGCTTATGCAGATGCGAGATCCCGTACAATTAAACGTGTGTACGACGTACGGGCAGGCATGGACCGTCGACGAAAACAGCATTAGCCGTACGTACTAACACCTAATTATAGGTACTAGTACTACTACTTTAGCATGTATCTGTAACTGTTTAAAAATCGCCCAAAGTTATATTAATTGAATCGCAAGAATAATCGTTCTACTCCCTCTGAACAACACAATTGTTTTGACAACAACATCGTCCGGTTACATCGATTCATTGTCTCATCGTCAATCCATCTACAGTAAAAATATAGGCACAACTTTTCTTTGGAGACAATTATTTTGAAGAGTTTTGTTATCCTTAAAAGGTATCAAATCAAATCTAGTTGATTTCGCAGGACACGATTAGAAAAAACGAGGAAAAATGGAGTAGTCGTCGCCACTGCGAGCGTGTAACGCCCGAATTCGAAAATGAACTCGAAACTTTATTAATACTTAAAAATTATCCAAAATACAAGATGTTCATAAACCGACGACGCATAACGAAGTTAAAACATAGTACGTAGCTCATGGGCTACACTTATTACAAACTCAAATAAATGCGGAAGCGAAACAAAAACGACTGAAGAACATCTCGATCCCAAAATCCGACACCTCGACTGGGTCGCTACTCCTGGACTTCATCCTCTTGATAATAAGCATCTAAAAAAAAGTAATCAACGGGGATGAGTACAAAAGTACTCAACAAGCCACAGATATGCATATAATGGAGGCTAAATAACAAGGGAGCATATTCTAGGCTTGTTTGCATAAATGAGCATGTTTAATGTTGTTTAAGCTTTAGTGAGCAAATTTAAAACATGAATATAAAATGCTGAAATAAATATGAACAATAACTATCCACTACCTCGAGTTGCACACCTGTGCCAACTCGCTCTTTCAACCCATTCCATCATGTTCAATGCTTTCACACAAAAATGCAGAAAATAAATGCTAACTGCGGAGAACATCACTAGGCCGCCCATGACCGTGGGCACGACTTTTCGAAAAGTTTATACTCTGATCAGAGGTGTACTACTTTACCCACAAGGCACAAACCCGGTGTGCACCAGGATACCACCACGATACCCTGACCAAGTTCATGCCAAAACCCGTCATATGAATTGACTCAGCAAGAGGACAACCACACCAGGTTTCGCCCACGCTCCACTGAGATCTCACCCGAAAATCATGGGTAGACCCCGATTGGCAGACGTAGACCCCCTTTCGTGCCTCGTCGGACCAAGCCACCACCTGGCACTCCAGGTTAAGTGAACTTGTCCCCTCCGCTCGGTGCATCAAGCTGAATCGACCCATACTTCGAATTAGGCCTTACCCATTAGACTTGTGGTCAGTACTGTTATGCTTCGCAACAGATCCCGCAGACCGGTCCTTATAGTGCCCCGGGTGCGACCAACCAATTTCCGAGCTTGCACCCGGAACCCACCATGCTCAATGCAACACCATTCTCCAAGATTTCAAGTAACACAACTCAGAATCACAACGAGACGAGATATAACAAAGATATAGAGACGATCCACCTGTCTAGTAATAAGTATTAATTTTAACGCTAGCAAGTGTGCCTCTACTTTAGAGCACTAACTAATAAATTTTATAAGGCGACAAGGAGAACAGAATACAAAGCATGGCTTGGGTTTACACAACAGGGTTTAAACTAAACTTTAACTAAATAATTAAAAGTGTAAACTAATGCATTTATTAGCCTATGGGTTTTAGCAATAATTAATAATAAAAATGGGTTCAACATGATCAACTATTTCCACGGAAATGGATCTGTGACTTGCCTGGATCCTCGTAATACTGGTACGGGTCTGCAGCAGGAAAAGATGACTCCTCGATACCCTCGACGTCGACTAGACACGCAAACCGAGGAAAAATAAATTAAAACAGTAATAAAAGCAACATAAACAGTACAATTAAATGGCATGAAATTAAAGAGAATAATTTTCTGGATTTTCTAAAATTTGAATGGGCAAAATCCGAGTTAAAATGAACTTACTATGAATTTTTGAAGTTTAAAGAGTTTTTTGGAATTTTAGAAATCATTTTCTGGATTTTAAAACCGCCCTGGTCCACGGTGGACCGAGACCACCGCACACCAGCGCACTATTGGTGTGGACCCAACCGACCAGGACCGCACGATCGGCATCCGACGGCTGCGGGCGAGGCGGCACGATTTAAAGGGAATGGAGGGCCCAGATCAAAAGGTACCCCTTTGATCTGATCCAGCGGTCCAGATTAAATCGGGCGGGGATTTAATCTTGACCGCTCGATCAAGATCGAACGGCGCAGCACCCATCCGGCACGCGCGTGGCACGGGGGAGCCAGGGGCTTCTTCCCCGACGCCGGCGGGGCAACGGCGGGCGGCGCACGGCGACGGCGGCGGCCTAACGCCTCGGGTTAGCGCAAAAATGGAACCCCGAGAGAGATGGGACTCGATCTGTACCGGCGACGGCGACCGAAGGCGACGGCGGCGACCGGCGGTGAGCTCGCGGCGGAAGGAAGCTTCGGGCGGTTAATGTCGCCGGCGATCCGGCGGCCGAGGGTGCGAGCCGAGGCGACGCCGGGATAGGCCTCGCGACGGGGAACCCGAAGGGGCTGGCGGCGAGGGCGGAGGCGGTGGCTACCGGCGGCGAGCGGCGGCTGGGCGCAGAAAACAGAGCCGGCGAAGGCGAGCGCGCGCAGGCGATTTCCGGCGAGGGCGGAGGCGATTGGTGGCGATGGAATAGGGCTTCGGGTGCGGCGCAATAAATAGAACCGAATCGAGGGCTCAACGGGGGCTGGGGATAAGGGGGAGGGCGCCGGAGAAATCGGCAGGAGGTTGGGGGCGGCGGCGATCGCGCGGAGAAGAAGGAGGGGGCGGTTGAGGCGGCGGGGTCTGACAAGCGGACCCGGGGCGGCAGCGACGCGAAGACTGGCTGGCGGGTGGGGCCCGCTGGCCAGAGAGTGAGAGGGGAAGGCTGGCGCGGACGGGTGGCGCCGACAAGGCGGGCCCACCGGTCAGAGAGAGAGGGCGAGGGAGGAGGGCTGGACTGGGCCGGCCAGGGGGAAAGTGAGGTTGCGGCCCACTAAGGTTTTAATTGCTTTTTGAATAAAAATAAATCAGGAAATTCGTTTTGAAGTTTAAAATATGAATTTGAATCCCAAAAATTTTGAAATAATTTTTTAAAATATTTCAAGGTGTGAGGATTCTTACAACATTATAAAAACTTCAAAATTCGAAATTTATCTCAATGTTTTAACTTGCAAAAACCTTTCTGCCTTGGAAAATTTTGAATTCAAATTTGGTTTTGAAATTTTCAAAAGTTCAGGTTTACGGTTAATTTAAAATACGGGTGTTACAGAGCGCCCTGCCGCTCCGCCTGGCTGGCCGCCCCACCGCTCACTGCCCGCCGCGCCAACGCTTCGCTCCGCCCATCGCCCGCCCACCGCCCGATGCGCCGTCGCTCCACTCCGCCCGCCTAGCCGTCCAGTCGTCTGCCGCTCGTCGCCCACTTCACCACTCAGCCCGCCGCGCCGGCGTGCCGCTGGCTAGGACACCGCCGATCGGACCCTTTCAGCTTCTGTGCTTTTTAGGTGAATTTACGAGAATACCATTCATCTTTCACTAGAAATAGAGGTACCATATTTTGAATAAGGAGGTACTAAAAGATATTGTCTAATCTGAATCGTTGGACGAGGGTAATTACGGCTCAATACCTCGTATGGATGGTAAAATTCCTCAATTATTTTATCCACGTCACATTACGAACTGGCATGCATCATTTTATTTTGCTTGATTTGAGATCAAGATCTGGATTAATTAAAGATCATAGGCACGTAGCAATCATCTAGCCTTTATTATGTCCGCAGTTACGATTACTTCGAGGCATTAGCATGCACGTTTTATATCCAGCTGATCATCTGTACGAAAGCAGATCCTGCAGACCAATTAACCGGCCCATATGCGTACGGACGCGAGGATAATTTTGATCTACCAGCAGACACATTGCAGTGGCCTTCAAATCAGAGCAAATTAAAGCAGCAGCTTCCTACCCAGCTAGCTATATCGACATGCATGCATCCTCTCTTTTACTTCTGGTGTGTTCTTGTTAGAATCTGCACCAGCCAGAAAGCTGCCGGAGCTGGTGGTTGGGTTCTCGGGTATCGCCTGAAAAAGATGGCCCAATTGTCCTTCTCCCCCTTTGATTGTGGATGATTGATAGCGTCCTTAGCACTCTACCATTCATGAATTAATAAGGGTTGTTCGTTGCTAGGACAGGGTTGGATCGGATCATCTCTTTCAGTTTAAGGGTGTGTTTGGTTGAGGTGTGGCTGTGAAAAAAAACTGTTGTGTACTGTGGGCTGTGGAAAAAATGCTGTGAGATGTGGGCTATGAGAAAGCTGAAAGTTATTTGATTGAAACGACTGTGAAATTTCGTATGGTTGTATGAAATTTGAAATGTCAATTTATGAAATTTTGTATGGTTGTATGAAATTTGAAATGTCAATTTATGAAAATTTGTATGGTTGTATGAAATTTGAAATGTCAATTTATGAAATTTTGTATGGTTGTATGAAATTTGAAATGTCAATTTATAGAATTTTGTATGCTTGACATAGGATAAGATTTTAGCTCTAGATTCTTTTTTTTTCAGTGATCTTGTAGTGGCTAGTGACCAGCAACTGGAATCCATGACATGACAATAGGATTTCACCTTCGTGGTGGTAGATCTGTGTGGTATGTGTCACATTTTCAGCCACGCCGCGCATCAAGTTTTATCCTTCAGAATTCGTTTCATTAAATTAAGGGTTCGGTTCGTTTGGTGTAGTTCTAGATTTTATTTACACTGACTCTAATTTATAATTCTTTCTATAAGTGATTCCAAGCTAAATCAAATTTAGCTACGAAAATCATTTGACTAGAAACCTAGTTTATAATTCTTATAAGGCTATTCATAATGGGGTTTCATGTGGGGTTTCATGGTATTAATTACCATGACACATTAGATTTTTTGTTGACACGACATTCAATTGATGAGCCAAGAGAAGGAAGTAGTGTCATCACCATGACATGGTGCTAACCCGTTTCCAAGACGGATGAAATGAAATGACACGCTCACTGTGAGCTAAATCGTTTCATCAGATAGATGGTATTTCGTGAGAGCTGGTTGTATTTAATTACACTGGTTAGCCTAGGAAATAGTGAAATAAAACTTTCCACTGAGAGAAGGTATTTCATTCAGTTGCAAAGCTGATGTGGCCTTTTAGAAAACAGTATTATAAAACCCATCAATGTAAATAGCCTAAGAGAGTAATGGTGTGAAATGACTATTCTACCCTATATTTTTTTGCATTATATATGTAATATCTTACGTTATGTAATCTAAAACTATATGAATAAAATGAACCCTAGTGCACACTTGTTGTAGTGGAGCTAGCCGAGGCTGCACTGATTGTGAGAAATGTGCTGTTCTTGTCATGTTGTTCTTGATGAGTTTTACTTCTCTGGCCGGTGATAGATCAGAAGATGATGACAAGGATGGCGGTTCTTGCCAAAAGCAAAAGTTGGTGTCTGTGCTTTATATGCACCTTCCAAATATGCAGCATCAGGAGCGGACAAGATGAGAATACAGTCCAGATCCTGAATTTTGGAGGACATTCATCAGAAGCAACAAAAAAAAAAAAATTGTGCAGTGGATGGATGTTCTCCGAAGTTCCCATCAGATTTAACTCGATGATGTATCAAATTGTAACTGTGTCTTTCACCTGATCTATGATCCTTTAGAAACCGGTGTACCGGACGGTATAATCTCCTAATAAATCATCATTATATTCTCTTTTCAACGGTGAGAGTGAGGTAACACTCAAGTTTCTTCCGAGGCTCACTTTGGTCATTATTGATGGTTCAGTTCGTCCACCGAAGTAGGTTTGCCTACTAGCTCAAAATCACACCTACTAGAATAGAACAGTATAAGAGCACCCGTAAAGTTGAAATCCTAATAGCGGAGTTTTTGTCACGTAGTAAAATTTGGATTTTTTTAAATAATATTTTTTTGAAAAAAAATCAAATTTAATACCTAAAATGAAAAGATTGTAAAACTAGCTTACCATCAACCGTTGGTCGGCCAAACCAAGCTGACGTGGCCTCGTTCAGTCGGAACGCCGAACCAGAGCCACGTAAACGGTCGAAGCAGTCAACGTTAGTCTGGTTTGGCCAGCCAATGGCCGAACCTGGTCGGCCACGCCGCGCCCTTGCCGTCCCGCACCCTACTGTCGCCCTGTGCCTCCGCCCCGTCCCCGGCTTCCCCCATGCCCCCATGCGCGCACGCCCGAGCCGAGCAGGCTGCGGCGTGCGCGGGGCGACAACGGGGCGCGGGGCGGCTGGGGCGTGGGGCGGGCAAGCGGCAGTAGGGGCGCGGGGCCGCGCGACGCGACGTGGCCAGTCTGGTTCGGCCGTTGGTTGGCCGAATCAGGCTAACGTGGCTCTGGTTCGGTGTTATATCGGCCGAACGAGGGCCACATCACTCTGGTTTGGCCGATGGACCGCCGACGATATGTTAGATTTGCAATTTTTTAATTTTGGGTACTAGATTTGAATTTTTTTCAAAAAAGATTATTTTTAAAAAACGTAACATTTGTGGCTGGCTCGCCGCATATGGGTCGGGACGAGTGGCGACTGGGCCGTCATGTGTTATGGGCCACAAAAGTACACGGCGATTCGGATGGGCCACACCGTAGCAGTTCTGTTTGGGCCGAATACTTCCCCTTTCTACGGGATTCTGGCTTCGTGGAGGCTGGTGATGGGCCTACGTTTACATGTAGGCAGTTTCGTTTGGGCCGGTGGTGCGCATGAGCGGATTTTTTTCAAATAATACATTTTATTCAAAATTTTAAATTTGATATTCGAATTTCAGAATTTACAAAAATAGTCTTTTGTCAGGTCTAGATCCTGGTTGTGGATCTAGACCTATACACATAAATCATTAGGTTCTGGTTTCTATTGACGGATGAAGAGCCGATATAGGACGATTTGGCCTCAATCGGCGTATAAGCACCGATAGAAGCCTGATGCTAATCGATACCATTTGTCAATTTAATTGGACCGATCAGTCTATATCAGCAGATCAATTATTGACAAAAGCTATTTTTATAAATTCTAAAATCCATGTACCGGATTTGAAATTTTAAATAAAATTAATTTTTTTTTAAAAAAAATCTGCATGACCTCATAAACACTACCTCGCCGTATTTCTCCTCCGTTTTATTCGAGAAATTTTGTCTTATCACGAAGTTTGCACGTATGTCACAAAAGTTTATTACACTCGCTAACTTATCACAAAGTTGCTAGATCTACTCGTTGTTTCGTCATTTTGCGTTTATGTTTTTTAAATCCCTCTTTTGCCTCGTGCCTGCATGCACACTATCCTGACGCCGCTGGTCGCTGGCAGCAAACCCTACCTACCACCAGTCCACCACGCACAAGGCCGGCAGCATGATTTCTCCGTCTGCAGCGACACCGGTTCAGGATTTCACGGCATTGTCCTTGAAAATCCTGAGTTCCTGACTAATTAATCCATATACCTCCATCTGCAACACCGGTTCATCTTCGGTGCAAAGCCCAATGTAAAAAAAGAGGACAAAGAAAGGATCAGACAGGGCACACAAGGCAGGTATTGAATAGCTTATTGTTCTACTACTTCAATGTGCTGGCAGCTCCAGGTTAAAACTTCTTTTCTGGAAGAAGAGTTCATGACCAGTCAACAGTGGTGCTAGCTAGTTCGTGTAGTGTAGTAATGTACTTTACAGAACCAGTGACTGCATCTAGCTGACCTAGGAAACCGTCGTCTACCTTGCTTGCTTTTTTTTTTTTTGGTTCTTGTTCTTCTCTAGCATGAGCTAACTGCTAATGCTGCGTTCGCTCCTCCAGCTTGAGGTGAAGCATGCATGTGTGAGATGTCACTTCAGCTCACTTGTTGTTGGCTCCCGTAGAACGGGTAGGCGCCATAAGCAGCAGCGTACATGCCCGGATCAGCGGGGAACGGTGCAGGGTAGCCGTATCCGCTGTAGAACGGCGAGGCTGCGTAGTACATCCCGTTGTTCCACTGGTTGCCATTCTCACTCCTCAACTGTAAATGTGCAGGAAATGCAGTTTCAGGTTAATTTCTGGTTATGAATTACGATTCCTGCACAATTCTGCAGTCTGTCTGCTGGAACTGAAATTGTACCAAGAGAAAGAGGATTATATTTGTAAAATTTCATTTCTAGGTAGCTGCCCAGAAAATTACAAAACTAGACTCGTATCAATATCAATAAGGATCGGAATCCAACCGTTAACCTCTCTTATTCGTTGAATGGTCGACAGGAAAAAGATTCCCATTTCCTCCTATCGACCAACCAACGGTCGATAAGGTCACAGCTATGAGTATACGCGTGTGTGTGGGCGGGTGAGAGCGGGAGCGCATGCATAGACGACAGCCTATCGACCGTTGGTTGGTCGACAGGGAATACTTTACTCCTTATCGACAATCCAACAGTCAATAGAAATCTTGTCGATAGGTGTCTAGTTTTATAATTTTTCAAAACAACTACCTAGAAATGAGATTTCGCGAAGAAAATATCATTTAAAAAAATCCGAGCAAGAGAGTACCTGCTTGTTTGCTGGATTGCGGCCCCATGAAAGACGCACGATCTGTTTTCCAATGGTGCTTCCATTCAGTCCTTGCAATGCATCTTCTGCATTCTTTCTGGGAATTACAGAAACATGCAGAACATTAACCAGATATTGTCATTGGAACAGGAACCCATGAAGTTAACCCTGACAAAAACATATACGGGCTCAAAAAAATACCTCTGAACAAACTGCACAAAGCCACACTGTTTCCCAACTGGGATTTTTACAGATGAGATTTCACCGTACTGGGAGAAGGTTTGCCTAAGGTCGTCTTCACTGACATTTGGATCAAGCCCACCGACAAATACCTACAGATTGTTACAGAACGTTCATAAAAAAGGAGAATTCGAAGATACAGAGGTTTATTGGAGCAAATCTGTTCTGTACTCACGGTTGTGTTTGTCAAATCTCCATCTGATCGAGCAGATGAACCAGTAGACCCAGAAGTACCTAAACCAAGACACTTCTTTAGTAAAGCTGGGGATATCTTTCTTCTCAGTGGAAAATGAAGGAAAGTTACATTTGGTAGGGAGGGCATGGAAGATAGTTTCTTTATTGAAAAAAAGTAAGATAGATTCTTATTTCTTTTCTTGCCAGACCAGCGTAAGAATGCCGGCAAAATATTATTAGGGGGAAAATGAACAAGGCATCAACAGGCAGGGAATGCAGAAGCATGGAGAAGGATTCTATATTCCTGACAAAAACAAATTTGAGAGGGATGTGTTTACTGAGGAAAAGTAGAAAAACATGAACTACATTCCAGGATCATATCTTACAGAAGTTTGACAGGGTTCTGAATTCTGATGACTTGCATTTGTCGATAATTGGATGTGGATGGAACTAAATTTTTTATAATACATTGTATTTCAGCTTATCTTTTTCATTTTTTAAATTCCACATGCCAATATCAATGAAACACTGAAAATAATGGAGAGGAAAAAATGCAGAATAAATGTGAACACTGACATGAAAACCACATTACATGACAAATTGACAATGACTTTACACAGAGTCCATGCTAAATTCTGGCAGATTGAAACAAGTATTTCTTAAAAAGCAAAGAAACAAGTTGGTAGCAAAATACATAAACTCACACCGTGCTAAATGATGCCCAATTGAACCTAAAAGGTCAATAATCTGCTTGCATTGAAGGACCTCTATAAAATATCATAAGTACTGAAATAATTGTGATTGAACCTGAGGTTTTCCTGGGAGTTGCAGGGCCGATTCTCATGGGCCTGGTAGAGCAGTACACACCATTCATCTCAGTCATGGCATGCGTCTTCTCGTTGTCATCTCCAAATCTCACAAATCCATAGCCCTTGGATCTACCAGTATTAGCATCAATAACAACTTTTGCACCTTTGACAGAGGAGTACCTGCTGGAGAAAGTCTCAAGTAATGTGGCATCGTTGACATCAGAAGCAAGATCTCCTACAAATATGGAGTGGTCTGAAGCAACATCTGAACGCCTGTCCCCCATGCTAAATGACGCCCAGTTTATCCTAAAAGGCTGGTCAGTGTTCGGCATTATATGACCAGCAAAACCTTCAAGCACTTTCTCAGCTGCAGCGTGGCTGTAGAACTCCACAAACCCATATCCCTCAGATTGTCCGGTTTGCTTGTTGCGGATAACCTTTATTGCTACAACCTGCACCATATTCAAACCTTTATGAGTTATGAGCACGATAGATAGATCCTGAAATGTCAGAACCACATCAGAAGACACGTTGCAGAATAACATCAGAACAACTGACTGAGCTGTTCAAGTTAATGTTTCACCAACCTGACTGAACTGTTCGAATGTTGCAAGAACACAAGACTTCTGAAGAGGAGCATGACGCTCCAAACAAAAAAAAATCATTTTAATCAAAACAACTAAAGGAGAGCCTGCATCTGGTCTGCACTCTACAGTCCTAATTAGTGGCAATCTACTGTTTGAAAACATCATCGGTCACGGTCATGTTCCAGATTTATTCTGGCCACATGCCTAATGATAGAGGCTGGAAATGTAATCCGTTTTCATTATTAAGGAATTGTTCTCGCTTTGTTTTTGTTTACTCTGGTCCATATGTTTACTGTCTTCTTCATGCACTCCTTGGGTAATATCAGTTCATCAAAGCTGTGGAACTATTTATGTGTCCATCGGTTGTTTGGTATGAGACCTAAAGAACACTTAAGATGATTCTATATAGTATATATCATGAAAACACACATTCCAATCACTCAAAGGTCCGAGCTAACAAACGAAAAATCGTCAACTGTCCATCAGCTAAACGTGGCACAAACCTAAAATTAGCCGACCAATCAGAGATGTAACAGATGGACGGCCATGGTGCATCAAGGAAGCTGCTGGCCGCTACGAACCAACCTGGTACATCAGGACGGACGAACATTTCCCATCATCGCCAGTATATCGCTCTGCAGCCTGCAGCCACAATCTGATGAAACGATGCCACTGCAAGTTCCAGTTCCAGCTCGCAGATCCATGCCTTCCGTTTTGCCCAGTGGTTGCTAACTGCTAAGCCATTTCCTTTTCAGCACAGTGACCCAATCATTTGTACCCGTCTCTGCTCCTCCTCCTCTCACTGCACTGCACCTACCTTGTTTTAAGATCCCCCTCTCTCTCCTACCTCGCGCAACCCAAGAAATGGATCGCATTTTGGAAACATAGAAGCACATCAAAATGCCATTTTTAGTTAGCTGAAACATGGATAAACACGTACACATTCGTTCCACTGGCTTCGCTTGTCACATCAAGAAGAGGAGAGTCATGGGTAGGTGCAGGGGAAAAAACGATTTTTTTTCGTAGGTTTGGCTCGTGGACGGCGAGGTCGTGGCCAAGATCTGGACTCTGGGTGGGGAGATGCGCGTGCGGCGTGCTCACCTCGCCGGTGTAACCGAAGCAACTGTGGAGGTAGTTCTCGTCCATCCAGTAGTGGAGGTCGCCGACCCAGATGGTCTTGTTCTCCTCCTGGCCACCCTGCGCGTGTGGCGCCGGAGAGCCCATCGCCACGGCCACCGGCGGCGCCCGCGGCTGCAGCGGCGGCGGAGGTGGCGGGCCGACTGCGTGGAACGGCACGAAGTGCGGGGCGAACTGGGGCGGCGCCGGCGCCATCTGATGTGGCATCACCATGGCCGTCGCACCGTGGGGCGCGAACGGCATGGCCACCCAATGAGACGGCGGCGGCGCCGCAGCCGCCACTGCCGGAGGCGGCGCCCCCACCACCACCTGCTGCTGCTGCTGCTGCTGCTTCTGCACGTCGCCGCCGCCGTTTTCTGCCACCGCCGCTTGCATGGTCACCCCGGCCGCTCGCCTCAGAGCTGTCCGCGCCTGCGCCTCTGTGGAGAGGAGAGGATTTGGAGGCGAGAGGAGGGAAGAGGAGGAGGAGAAGCAGGAGAGCAGCCTCGCGGGACGGGGGGACACAAGGCTAAATAAAGCAGGCGGCGGCGCGGCGGAGGATATGGGCGCGCGCGAGCCGTCCGATGGTTCGCGTGGAGGCCTTCCCGACCGTCGCTTGGAGATTTTGACCGGATCCACGTCGATGTCGGCCTGACCCAGCCCTTCCCCTGCGGGTTACACGTAAGAGTCGTTTCTGACTTTCGATTAGGGTGAAGAGGGTGCGGATGCACCGCTCCAGCTCATAACTTAACGATAGAATAACGAACAATATCACCATTTAATTTTATAACATCGAACTAGATTAGTTTTATTATATAATAAGATGTTAAATTCAGTATTAACTTATAATATTATATGACATAGCGAGTAAATAATATGAGTATTTTATAGTTCGTTTTTCAGAAAGTACCAACAATTTTAATGTTAATGTTAATGTTAATGTTGATATCTCTTAATATCCAAGACACTGATAGATACTAAAATTTGCACTGAAATTATGGTACCACTAAATACCTCATCAAATACTACAAGATTTCCAAATAATTATATATATATATATATTGTAATGCTTGAACTTTGGAAATTTAGTTTTAAGTATGTTGGGACCAAAAATAGTTGGTCTTACACAAGGGTTTTAAAGATAAAAACAATCTGCAAGATCACCATTGAAAAGTGAATGATAAGTATTGAGGCGAGATGAAAATAGTTATGTTGCTATATATAGGAGGAGAAACACCATAATTTTTGGGTCAACAGCTAGCTAGCTTCTGCAGGGATCAATAAATCGGTCAAACGAGTGCTTGAGCTCAGCCAAACAAGGCCTAGTGGCTGGTCAACATGCACCCTAAATATAGCCACAAAGATTTATTCCTGTTCAGGTCATACAGTTTTGTCAGTTATTTTTGCGAGGCGAACAAATCATGGGTGGCCGAGCAAAAAGATGTGGGCAAGAGGGTTTAGTGCTTATATCAATTAACAAAAAAAACTTCTGTAATAATGTTACACCATAATTGAGCAGTATAAGTAGTATTATATTTTCGATAGATCAATCTTAGTCATCGATTTTAAAGGAGGGTAATTTAGTACTTTTAATTGATTATAATCTAGATATATTCGTTATTGACGTTTTTTCATATAATGCTAGACCATCTCCACTTTCAAAACGGTAACTGTGCACACAAAATTATCACTTTAACCCTGACGTCATTTTTTTTACGATTATACTTTTTGTACATTCTACTGTCCCTCATTAGGTTGGCAATCAAAATTAATTTAAACCGTGTAAAAATTAAAGATCAACCATTAGAATATATTATACTAATAGTAGAATGCACCGTAAAAATTGTTTAGTTAGGTAGCGTTTGGTTTATGAGTTAGGTGGAAACGAGCGGCTCCATTTCACTTTACGTGTGTTTGATTTGAAATTATATAGAATGGAGCGTCTTCTAAAAAGAAATATTCCTCATGGATTCGGAACCATCCGCTCCCAAAAAATCTACTAAACCGAATGACTCGCCTCTCAAGCCATCCACTCTTGAACCAAACAAGGGACATATAACCGCTCCATTCTATCAGATTCCAGAACCAAACAAAAAACATAGTGGTTCCGTTCTTGCTTTCAAATATGGAGCGGAGCCATTTCATTCTTAGAATCTGAAACAAAACCACTCCAATCTATCATAATCCTGAACCAAATGCAACAAAATTATGACCAATGCAAATTATACATATTCCATGGTGTATTGGTGTGAGTCAGAAACATTTAGGGGGTGTTTGGGAGCCCAGTTTTTCTAAAGTATTGGAGCAATACTGTGGTATTTGAGAATACCATAGTATATTTTACAGAAGGGTGTTTGGGAATAGAGGTAAAATCTCTGTATTCTAAACCAAAGTATTGTCAATACTGAAGTTGTTTCAAAGTTTTGTAAACTTGGGTCCCGACCTCAGTTTTTCTCCACAAACAAAGCGCGCGCACAGCTGGCAGCGCTCGGGCTCTTTTCTCGCGGCGGTCCAGCTTCCCCGCGCCTTCCGCACAGGAGCGCCGCCTGCTCAATCCCGCCGCCCGCCTGGGAGCCCGGCTGCCCATCGCCCGCCTGGGAGGCCAACGACCAGGACACCGGCGCCCAGGAGACCGACGACCAGGAGCCCCTTCACGCGATGTTGTCGTCTCCGCCTGCTGTCGGTGCCCAGGATTCGAAGCTCGGCAAAAGGGGTACAGTTCTCTTCTTCCTACCGTCCTATTTCAGTTATCGCATGTTTTAGTGCTGCGCCAATCAAAGTTCTTGCTTATTGTCAACATTTAGGTGCCAGAGAGACAAGAGCACAATGGACAGACGCTCGTACTAACTGTGTTCCCAAACACCTCTATGTATTGGATACTGTGGTATTTAAAAACTGTGGTATTTAAAACTGAGCTTATGTCATGGCTTTGAAATACTGTGGTATTTGAAATACTGTGGTTTTGAAAAACTGTGCTTCCAAACGCCATGATCTTGAGTTTTGTGTTGCACTCCACAGAAGTTTTGGTCTCATTACAGGATAGGTGATCATGTGGCATTTACGAGACACTAGTACTTGTTAACCCGCCATGCCACCACCAGTAAACTCCTCGTGCCGCTTGCCGGGATAAACATGGATCGGCATAGGCGACATCGGCCTAGTGACCAGAGAGAGAGAGAGAGAGAGAGAGAGAGAGAGAGAGAGAGAGAGAGAGAGAGAGAGAGAGAGAGAGAGAGAGAGAGAGAGAGAGAGAGAGAGACCGGCTAAAATGCAAGTTGCACCCACAGATTCAGACTCTAGCACTTGTCCAATCTGCCCGCCCAGCCCCAGACAAAACCCCATCCATCACTCGCATAATCAAAAGGAAAATGGCGTTGCAGCCTGCAGGCCGTTCCATCGTCCATTCATCCCTGCAGTCTGGGTATTCATCAGCTAGATCTGTGTGTGGGTGTGCTGTGTTCACCTGCGGACTGTCATGCAGATGCAGTCCCAACTCCCAAGAGCTAGCTTGAGCTGGCCATGCATGCCCATGGCCTGCTGGGCCCTGCGTGGCTGCATGCACTTCTCCCTGTTGCCATGTAGAATCTGCAAAAGCCTGTTTGCGTGAGTGCTTCGTTTGTTGCCCTACAAACAAACAAGGGGGGCGCCATGCATGTGGCTGCAAGCAGGCATGCAGCTGCAAGTTGGAGGGGGAGGGGGTGTGGTCTGTCACCTCACTTTCAGCTCCAAAATGATTCACGAGCTAGTGTGCCGTGTGCCAGTGACATTGTGGCAATGGTTCAAGGTGATGAATTCCACAAAGCTGAGCTAGCTGAGCTTCATCAGTGTTCAGTTCAGCAAAACCGTTAGCATGTGGCAGTGTTTAATACATGGCTCCTGCAAGTGACATTTTCTTGGCTGGATTCAATAGAGAGAAAGAGAGGAATGGAATGAGAAATCAATTGCTCGGAACCGAACATCACATCTAGGCTTGTCTGCGCCATCGCTTTTCCAACGCAAGATTGCCAGGATCTCTCTCTCTCTCTCTCGCCTGTGCGCTGCATGTTCGTATCATATTCTGTACTACACCATGGCTGCTGCCTTCTCATCACTTCAATATATGCACACCAACTTGTGAGTGGGGCTATCTCAGCTATCAGATTCACCGCCGTGATGCATTCGGCAACTGGTCGCAAGAAGGACATGACACTAGAACAGGGGAATATACTCGCGGCGATGGCTGAGACCACCGGTCACCAGTGTCAGTCAAATGTAGCTAAGAATCTTGGGCTATATCATATTAACTTGGGGAAAAAAAGGAGTGCTTCCTAGATCTTGCTATACCATACCAGCTAGCTAGAGGACTGTCATGAGATTTCTTTCAGTAAACAGGGCTTGATTAATGATTAGCTTGAGTGAGTAATCAAGAAGATTGTCGTGATGAATTGCTCCATGTTTGCCTGAATCCTGATTCGTGGATTCAGATATCTGAATTTAAGGCCAGAAAACTGGTCCAAAATGCAGGGTTAGGCGTCGGCGCGTCGCCATTGGCAGTAAAGAACCATTCATAGCTTAGAAGGGTTGCTAGCCTTTGATCCTGACCGTACTCCATTATCAGGTCGTGTGATACGGAAAGAACGAGAGAAATTAAAGATTCCATTGCTAGATTTGCAATCCTTTTTTCTAAAGAAAATTAAGATTCTGCATTTCTGCTCCTCTGCATGTTTGGCTCCTGAGGTGGTAGAGCTTTCTCAGTCGATGGCTTCCTCTTTTTCACCTCAATTGTCTTTTTTTATTTGCAATGATATGTTCGGAGAAGTTTTAGATTTTGATAAATAATTGGTGTTTGGTTGAGCTGTAGATTCTAAAAAAACTGTTGTGAGCTGTGAGCTATAGAAAAGCCGAGAAGCTGTTTAGTTGAAATAATTGCGGATTTATATTCTGGTAGCATGATATTTAGTTACATTATTAATATATAATTTTACATGTAAATCATTATAATCATAAAATTTTGTAATGTTTATATTAAAATTATATATTTTTAAATTACACTAAAATGATATATTTTACTAAAATTTTATTTTTTTCAAATTTTACATGAACTGATATGTTTTAATAGCATGTTCGGTTTAATCCGGGTTATACCGGCTTTTAAATTTGTACTACGAGAATCTTCAGATTATGGAAAAGCTAGGTGACGACCAAAAGAACTATTTAGTTCAGATTCCAGCTTCCGAACGAAATTGGACCAAACAGATCTTCAGCATCCTCTAGCAAATTTTGCCACAAATGAAATGCTAGCCCAAGCTACATCTCAAATCACGCGTGTTAAATACTTAAATACGAAACCCCCCCAAAAAAACTTGAACTCTATTGCTTTCAGCCCTAGAAAAACCACTAGAATCTTCGTGCTTGCGCATCAATGTCAGTGATAGCTCTGAGCTATACAAAGGTTGGCTGGTTGCTTCAGCTCCATTCGTGTTAATATTCTACACACAAAAAAGTTTTCCGCCGCGGAAGATATCGACGGCTCAGAGAGGATTAGCAACCGAGTTTGATTAATTAACACACTTTGTGTTGTACGGTTTGACCAGCTGCTCAGGAAGCTAGGTCAGAGACGGACACGGACAGATGAAAACAACATATACACTTGATGGCATTTATATATTGCTGGCTACATATATAATTCGGTCAACTACTGTTCATGAATCTCAGTGATGGTACGTGACTAGATATTTTTTAGGGTTATTTTATGATCCTTGAGAAGGTAACAAGAGGTACCACATTTTTCAGTATTAATTTTAGTATCTTTTGACACAAGAGGTACTAAGAGGTACCAAAATTAACACTAAAAATGTGGTACCTCTGTACCTCTTTGAGAACCGTAAAATAACCTTTTTATATAAACACAAGGTTTTATCGTGGCTCGGATTTCGCAGCTAGCTTCTGTATTGCTTCAGTGAGAGCAGAGCTGTCAAACAATTTGCTTCATGAAACTAGTTGAGTGTCTAGATATAACAGTTTATATGATATGTATTTTTTTAAAGAACGGAAAGAGGACTGCCGAGTATATTAGATTAGGAAATTCGAGATTTACTGAAGAAAAATAGAGACGAGAAGTAGGGGGATGGCAAATTAGGCAAAAAGGGCTAGGTAGGAGGGCTCATATGCTTTGGTCCAGACTCTCGCCTCTTCCTTGATTTGCTGAAGAATCACGGAGGCTCCGGTTTTGACATGCCGAAAGATTATAGCATTTCTTTCTTTTCAAATTCCCCGTGTCACTAGAATCAGAAGAGAAGAAATAGTTTTCTTTATTTGGTTGCCCTAATTTAAGACAATGATTTCCCACTAGGTATGGATGCTTGTTGGATAGGGCGAATATCTTGGCTCCTCTTTTATTAGTGATGAGAATCCATACTAGTCCGTCATACTAAACTGAAGATTCCTAGAGAATCTATAACTTCCAAAGAGGTGGCACGTGATTTTTGGCTCCTACTTGTAGAGAATACAAACCTACTAGTGTGGCTAACTCTAGTGAGCTAAGCTATCGGAGGTCCAAAGCATGTTTTGGATGGCAAGCCAAGCAAAAGAATTGCATTTCAGAGGTGCCCAAGCCTTCCAAATGAACTTTACAAAAGTGGAGCCAGTTGAGCCATTGAATTATGCACGATATGCGGAACTGGTTGAGAAAGTACCTAGTTGTGTGTCGTCCGTATGATCTCATCAGCAGTCTCTACTTGGAGCTGCACAGAGGAGGTATTCTTCCATATGTTGGCGAATTCATCTAAGGCTTGACTCAAGATGAGTTGGCCAGAAGAATCTAGGTCAAGGCCCTATTAGTTGCTTAGCAGGGTTGCGGAAACTATTATGTTCTTTTGCCTAGTAGCCCACTAGATGACTGACACAATGTCCATTAGGCATCATCCATGAAGCCATGGGGAGTCCTAGAATTGTATTTTTTCCGTTGTCCATGTGGATTGTCGTTAGGGCCATGAAAAGCTGTATGTTAGTCTCATCGCATGTCATTTCCTTCCCCATCTACAGTTTTGTCGCAGAGTGCCATTCCTACCAAAGCCAAACGCAGCCAGAGCATGTGTGCAAAATGGTGGAGATCGAGGACTCCAAGGCCACCCAGCTCTCAAGGCTTGTAGACAGTCGATCAACTCACTTTGCTTTTTCCCACTAAAAGGTTGTCAGTGTTATCTCACAGGAAATGCCACCTCTTTTTATCTATCGATGTTGGATAAGGATGGCAGTTAGGTATGGTGGGCATGGATATTGCATACTCATATCCGTACTCGTTTGCCCGATGGGTAAAAGATTGTGTTCATATCCACCACCCACGGGTATAAGGATCTACTAGAGAGGGAGAGACGAGAGAGGAGCGGGGGTTGTTGCTAGGGCCAACACTGATCGTTGGGGGCTTGAGACCGACCAAAGGGAGCGATGACTCGTGGGTTCCCATGGCGAACAACCACATGGCAAGGTTGCCGACGATGAGGGTGGGTCGAGGCAGGGTTTGTCATGGTGGGGGCTATCCACGGTGAGGGCGGGCTGAGGTGAGGCGGCCATGGGGAGGGGGGGCGGCCACAGTGGAGAGGTGACATGCTGGATCTGGCACGTCATGGTGAGGGTCGATTGTGGCAAAGAGGCGATGTGTTGGATCTAGGAGAACGTAGTAGGAGATCACTATAGGCCAAGGAGCACGCCACAGGCCAAGGCGTACGCTATGAGAGCATGTCACAAGAGGAGGCAGGGTCACAAGAGGAGGCAGGGTCACAAGCAGAGCCAGAGAGGGGTGCTGGATTAGGATCAGGGGTAATTAGGCAAGTGGTGGCTGGTGAGGGAGGAAGAGTGATGCTAGGGTTTGAGATAGATTTATATACTCACGGGTAAATTGGTGAAATAGGTATGAGTAGTCAATACTTATATCCGTACTTATTTACCCATCAGGTATAATATTGATAACAAATCTGGTCTTAATAAGTTTTTTACCCATGGGTAAATAGGTAATCGGGTACAACTGCTATCCCTAATGCTGGAGAGTAAGAATTTTGGCGCTCTGATTGCTGACAGGAACTAGGTGGGGTGTCTAGGAGAGCATAGATTTCACAAGGGTGACTCGCTTGCTGTGAGAGAACATTTTCTCCGTTAGGCTGAAAGTTGACTCATGATCTTATCATCAATAAACTGAAGGTCTGAGAGGCGCATGCACTTCATGGTGAAGGACATCCCAAGGTATTTTGAGGGGAACGATGTCACAAATATAGGGAGGTAATGCAGGATGTTGGCAAGGTCTAGATCGTCGTAGCAGATTGGCACTGCCTGGCTCTTGGATGTATTGACTACCAGGCCAATCGCTATCCTGAAATTTAGTAGGATGAAGGACATATTGGTAATGTCCTCCTTTGTAAGGTAAGAGAAGATAACCACATTGTCCATGTAAAGGGTGGACAAATAGACTCTAGGCCACCATTTAGGATTGGTTGTAGTAGTCTTGGGTCCATGGCCATCTGGAGAATCCTCTGTAGGGGGCGATTGCTAGGTAGAAGAGGAAAGGAGAATGCATGTATACTTTAAGTACAAAACATGAAAGAAATTTTTTAGGTAAAGTCACACATATGGCAGTGTATGCATTTGTGAGAACACAGTTATGTACTGTTGACGTTAAAATGCGCCCCCGCACTTGGGTCAGTTCGACATCCAAAAGCACCGCGAGGATACCGACGTCACGTTCCGAATATCCTTAGTAGTGATAAAGAATGGTGGAGTCGCCAGGCAATCAGATAAATAATTAGCAATTTAAATCCAATTGGCCAAAAGTTTTAGTAATAAAGTAAGATAGACAAAAATAATATAAATACCTGAAATCGGCCTATTCGGAGCCTATTCTGAACTACGGCAGCAAATTGGCCCGAAGGGTCCCGAAGGTACCTTCGGCATGTTAGCACGGTCGGACCGGAGGTATAGCTTCGGTCAGACCGAGGGTGTGAAGTGTCAAAATACCCCAAAGGGGGGTTCGAATGCAACCCTCGGTGCAAAGCGAAGGGGGCCTCGGTGCGACCGTTCGGAGCCACCTGGTCGGACCGACGATGGCACCTCGGTCGGATCGAAGACGTACATGACTTCGGGCTTGAATGCGGAGGGCTTCAGCGGAGGGCTTCGGCACGCGAGGCTTTGGTGCAGAGAAGCTTCGACATAGCAAAGGGGCCCGGTCGGACCGGTGAAGGCTCGTCAGTAAGACTGGCCGTTGCTGACAACGGTGTGACGAGGGCATCGGTCGGACCGGCCCTATACCGTCGGTCAGACCGGCAGTAACAGATCCAATCTGCTCGGCTTCGACCACCCTTATAGATGGAATCCAATTGCCCCCAAACTCCTTGGCGAAGATTATAAAGACAATTGCTCTGCAAAAACAGTGAAAGATCAAACACAATTCGACTAAGAAGCCGAATTGTCGAGTGTAGCCAAATAAAACCGATAAAAAGAGATAGCAATCCGTTATGTGGATTAACGGGAGGTTCACAAGCGAACCAGCAAGGAATATCGTGATTACGGACGCGACGGACGGAGGGCTTCCAGCGCAAACCCACGAAGATGGACGAACCAATGCGAAAGGTAGATGAAAAGTAATGCGATTCAAAACTAGGGTTTTGAGTTGATCTATGGAGATGCCCCTTGAATCGGCCTTGCCCCTATATTTATAGGGGTTGGTCTGGTGTATCCTGACACAAAATTTGAGTAGGAGTCGACCAAAAATCAGTTTGGATATGATTTGGATAAAAACAGCCCGAATCCCCCTTTATCTCTAATTTTCAGTTTTAGGCCGGTCTAACCGGACCCATTGGGCCGATCTGACCCGGCCTACATGGCCGGTCGGACTGACCTACTATGGCCGGTCAGACCGGCCTGTGCCAGATTTGACATATTTTCGGTCAAAAAAACACCAACTTCGATATTTTGCCTATTTTGACCATTAATACCATTTTTTGCTATAAACATGTACATGTCTTTTAAGGCATGATTCTTGAGGGTTGAGGCCGGTTGTATATAAATCATGTCAAATAGGTTGCTAGAATTTTAGGTTAGACCTATATGAATATTTCAAAAATTCCTAAATAAATCTCAAAGGCCCATGCCAAGAAAAGGAATACCGAGTGGTCGGGTATCGAACTCGGCACTACTGAGTGCCAGACTCGAGCTAGGGACTCGGAGGTCGGAGGTCATCACTTCCCGAATGCTTGATCTGAGTCAAGACTCGGGAGTTGGGGTCGGCTTGCCCGACCACATATTCCCGGAATCTGACTGCTTGCCTTGTGGGGAAGTAGTCTTTCCTTTTCCTGTTCTGATTCTTTGAGAACATGACGAAGTCTAGGGGATATGGTTATATGGAAACCGGCTTGATTGAGATCATTATCACGACACGAGATCTAATTGCTTCCATATAAATACCCGTAGATCTGGTCGAATCATATGTATGAGAAAAACAACATAACCACGCTAGGGTTTCATTTTGGGGTTAATTTTTTCTGTGCCATTATAATTTTCATGGTTTGCTAATATGCCATTGGTGTGTGACTGACAGATGGGGGCCTCCACAGTCACTGACAGTGGCATGTAGACAATTTTTGAAAATTATAATGGCACGTGAGTAATTTTTCCTTCATTTTGTCTCTTCTCTCTGTTGTGTTGCCACCGTAGTCTACTCCATTCTTTTTGTTGGCGTGCACCGAGAATAGGAGAGCAGGTCTCCGAAATCTGTCGCCCTTGTGATACTGCACCGAGAGAGGGCGAATAAGGTTTTCCGTCATCATGGTGCGCCTTCCATCTACATCTTTCGTCGGTCGTCGTCGAGTGCTATGATCCGACACCAAGAAAAGCGTCTCTATACCGACCGCAACTTTATCCTTGACCATCGTACAATATGTGTGCTATTTTTCTATACAGATTTTAATCATTCTTTGCGAAATCATGGTTATTGCGTTTCTGGTCATGCGAGTATTTGCGGATACCATGATTAATCTTATTCGTAAATTAATCGTAAAATTGACTAATACTCCAACATAGGTAAACACAAAAAGAATTTAGGTTAGAATTTAGGATAATTAATTCTATTTTTAGTCTCTTCGAAGAGAATAAGATGAAATCTTATTTCTCACCAATAAACAAAAATTAAAATATCCATAGAAATATTTATACATGATTGATATAGTTGCATACCATTTTGATATAATATAAGTAATGTGATTAATAATTCATATTATTTGTTTATTTTTGTTCATATAATTTCAAATGGTTCAAGGCAAACCATATGTCAGGTATGTGACCTTCAGGTACCCGTGTTGGGCTTATCAGTGTGGACTGAGAGAAGACCAAGTCCAACATTGTAGTCCGGTATGGCCCATGAAGGGGGATTAGGTTCTGATAAGGAAAATTAAGACCTTATCAGGAAACGAGCCGTAGATATGGCATGAAGAGATATATGCATACCATAATCCTTATAATTAAGAAATCAGCACCCGAGTTGCAATTATAGATATTCAAGAGTCCGACTTAGGATAGAGTCATATGTCGTTGGGCTCACCCCTTGAGTATATTAAGGGGACAAGGCACCCATAGTAGCATCTTATTCCTTTTGGTTTCGACGCCTTAAGCTTTCATAGCTTAATCGTGTTGTATAAGCTTAGATACCACATAATACATCTAAAATACTGGACGTAAGACTATTATTCTTCAAAAGGTATAAACCAATATAAATCCTAATTTTTGTTTACTAGAGTCAATGAGGTCATCGGGTTCGAAGGCAATGCACTTCCATTATATATCTAATCACCACCTTGATATCATCATTTTTAGAATTAAAATATAGTCATTCAACTAAACAATTTCATATATGAATTTAATTCATCACATAATTATTTTTAGAGAGAATTAAAAATTAGAATCGGTCCAATAATTAGAATCCGAAGATCTAACACACATGCATATGCATAAGCACGAACACGTTATACCTACTGTACCTCACTACCTCTATTCAATTCCATACATACACTGCACAAACATAAAAAAATGTACAACCTTAGAAACTTTATTGTTTATGTGAAAGGAAAATTTCACAACACACATATAACAAGCTGAGAAACAAACAATGTGCGTGCATGCATGCAGCAGAAGGCTATTTGTAGCACAGTGTCAGTGTGTCCGCAACCGCCGTCGTGTATCTCAACGGACGTTCCCGGTGGCCTTGTTGCCGATCCCCGGGCTGTGGCCTGGAGAGGTTGGCCGCGCCGGCCGGCCGGCCGTCGGTTGCTCGCCATCTTTGACGTCGCCGTGACGCCGTCTTGACCGGATGCGTACCGCCGACCGCGTGGTGTATTCTGAAAGAAAAATAGATCTAAATTCAACCTACAGAATTAACAATCACACGGTTTTACAGACATGCAGGCATGCAGCTCATTAGATATATTTAAACCTCCTGCCCATTGCTGCTCCCAGGGAATTTTGGGCGGCGTGGCCACCACTGCACGCCGCCACGCTGTCACCTGCCTGAGCTCGAAATTTGGCAGAAAAACCCCCATGTTTGTAGCCAATTGCGTGGAGGACCACCGCCATACTCTCCACTGTCTTGCATTTTTTATGTCTGAACCCTCATTTCCAGGTATTTTGTACGCGAAGGAAAGAAAATTCAAAAATTTGATGCGCGCTCTAAAAATAGAAAATACAGGGGGATTCGCAAAAAGTTCCAAGTCGCTGGGACCTTGCCCTCGCGTGCCACATGCCTCATTCGTCTTTCTCCATCCCCCATACCTAACCTAGCCGCTCGCACCCTCGTCTCAACACACCACCGCCGCCTGCCCGTGTCCTCTCCCCGCACCACCTCAGATCCAGCACCCTTCCCTCACACCACCTATCTCCTAGCTTCGGTGATGCCTGGCCCCCTCCACCATCCGCCCGCACAGCATCCTACCAGTGGCAGGGGTGGTTGTTGTCGCGGCCGATCCATGCAACAACCAGGCCGAGAGGAGGAAGAAGTGCAGTGTAGGGTCATGGCGAGTTGCGACAGCGAGCGGGAATGCGGAGGCTGACAATGGCAGAGGAGGAGGGGATGGGGAGAGGCAGCTGGTGCCGAGGAGGGATGGGAGCAAGCAGGCTCGACTGTTGGCGAGGCACCGGGAGAGGACTAGGCTGGAGAATGGCGGCGGCAACATTGGCGAGTTCCTGTGACACCCCGCGGGTGTGGAGTTCCTGCTCAACACAAGTTCCTCGTGTTGTCTTCTAGGGTTTGAGGCGCTCGGTTGGCGCGGCCATGAGGATCAAGGAGCTACGGGATGGCGCCGAGGGGCCGGATGAGAGGGAGGAGGCGAGTGGCAAGGGCAGGGGTGAGGTGGTCACTATTGCGCGATTGAGGGCGAAGCGCGCGCTCATCGGCGCTGGCGCGAGGGTCCTGTTCTACCCGACGCTGCTCTACCACGTCCTCCGCAACCGGTTTGAGGTGGAGTTCCGATGGTGGGATTGCATCGACCAGGTGCTAATCTCACACCCATGCATCTCGTTGCTTGTGATATGCCTTGTTGTTTTGCTATTTTGGAGCAATTCGGTTCTATAATTTGACTAATGGACATCGGGGACAATTAGTATAGGTAACATTCCGTTAGTAATTGTTTGATTGATCCAGATGTTAGCTTTGTTGCCCTTGAATCCTTGATACATAAGTAGGTGTAATTCCCAATCCATGTCAGGGATACTTATTCTATGGTTCGATATTACAACTGGAGCAAAGCAACTTCCTGAGCTGTATCTATCGATTATGTGTAGCTTCGGATGAGTGATGTTTAGATTGCTTATGTAGTTATGCTTGTGTGTTGTGAGCACTCGAGAAATGGTTATAAAATTCTATAATGCTTTTCTGTTCATTATTTTTGGACCAATACATCATTTGTTGATTCTTTGATTGTTAGCTTTGAGCAAACCACAAGCTGTAATATCTGAAGAAACTGCAATGAAGGTGCAAGACAAGCGGTAAGAAATGGCAGCACAAAATCAAATGGTGCCAATTACAGTAAGCAAGTCTGACTGGTAATCATGATTAAATTTTATAAAATGACATTTTTTAAATTGAGGATTATTACTCTGATTATTTGAGAGGAAATGAGAGAGATGAGATTAAGCCAATGGAGTTTCATAACTCATGTCCACTGGCGGCAACAAAACTACTTCAAGAAGAGGAATAGTTCTTCCATTCATCCCTCTATCCATGTCTTTTGAATATGTGAACTACTATGTCGACATGTCTTTAGTGAGTTTACCTATGTACATTTTTTCTTGGTATCTCGAATTGTTCCCTGTCTCACACTTCTCAATTTGAAACATGGAATATTGATTGAGAGTAATGCTATCTATATAGGAAATGAGACACCAAGGAGTGACACATGATAGGCTCCAATTGTTATGTGAGGTTATAATGATCATATTTCTAATGCAATGTTCAGAATCATCAGCATACTAAGATGATTGTACTTTTGAATGTTTGCAGTAATTATAATCACAAATTGCTATCCTCTTTGAAATGATTCCTATCTGTGAAAAAAATTGCTACCAAAATATAGTTCTTATATGAAAATGAATTTATACGAAAATAGATGTTTGATGGGGCTTCTGAAGAAATAGATGTTTAATGGGCGCCCAAAGGGCGCCTCCCTGTCTAGTGGTAACTGTAATATAACATGGATTCATTTAGAAACCATAAAGGGTGGCGGCCTGGGCGCCCTCTCGGCCAGGCCACGTCACTAGAATTGTTTCGACTGTTCGACGAATTTTGTGCGTTCCAGATCTCGCTTGCGTCTTCTTTTCCCTCGTTCCGTCTGGTCTGGCCACGTCACCCCTCGCGTTGGAATCACTCATTATCTTTTTTCTCTCATTGTGGTATGGGTACGGTGTCCACAGTCCACATTAAAATCTGTTGTAGTGTCATGTCACGTCAGTTACTTTTTCTCCGTCCAGCCATGGCAAACAGTGTGCCATGTCCTTCCTTTCTCGTGATGTCCACTCCCCATCCTCTCAGATTTCTCGCTCCTCTTCTCTTGTTCCATCCGCCCCTAGACCTCTCCCCATTCCTTCTCCCCTCCAGATCACGAAGGGGCACCGCCTCCTACTTCTCCCATGATCTCGGCTCGTTAAGGATCGCGGCGGCGTGGGCGAACACGGTGCTGGGTAGCGTGCGTCCTGGATCTGTAAGATGATTTCCCCTTCTCGTTCCATCTGCCCAGCCTGCTTCCACAATATCTTCCCTCTCCTGTCCGCCTCCAAGCCCCAACCTCCTCCCACGCCATCTGCCTCCACACTGGCCAGCGAGACCACCGTCGCCCGCCGCCTCGACGGCCTCTACATCTAGGGCGACGACGCGCCTTCGTCGCAGCCCCAGTTCCTCTCACCCGATCCCCACCCCGACGCCATGCCTTGCGACGCCGTGGCCCATGCCCGCGATGTCCGCAGGATACGGTTGCCGCTCCACCGCCACCCTCGCCACCCATTACTAGCCAGGAGATGTGTTCCGCCTCAGGATCTTCGTGCTCACTAGCGGCGGTCGGGAACAGCGGCGGGCGCATCGGTGCAGCGCTGAGCTAGGACGAAGGCGCGTTGGTGGACGAGCTGGTGGTGAGTGCGGCCGCGGAGGCCCGCCGCGACAGGAGCAGCAGAGTTGCAGCTCCAATGTGAACCATAGGACAATGAGGTGTGCGGATTCCTCTACGACCACGGTAGATGCTTCTCCATCTTCATCGTGTTGTCCGATGCCACCCCGGCCCTTCCGTCGTCGTCCACCGAGGCCGTTGTCCTAGGCCTCTCCGCCACCTCAGGCCCCTCCACTGCTGCAGTCAGAAATTGAAGAAATATCTAACCAGGTGAGTAAATCAGGTTCTGTTGCCAACAAATTGATTTTGAATGCTGCTTTCATTTGGCTTGCTCGATTTTGATTTGTTTCAAAATGCTCTCACACAATTGTTACTTTCTGTAACACCCCAAATTTCCAAAACAATAAAAATATTATTTAATTCAATTTCCTGGATTTTTTATTTCTGAAAATACCTTTAATACCCGTTTATACCCTTTTGAACTACATCATAGAGATAATGACCAAACCAGGAGCTGAAATTTTTTGTATAAACTCCCAAGGCTAAAATATATTTTTGAGAAATTTTTATAAATTTTTACCAAGCTTGGAAGTAGCCCTATCATTTTAAACCAATTTCTGCAATTATTTTTAATCAGAAAATATTTTACAACAGTATTGGGCCCTCCTCCTCCCTTCTCTCTCTCCCGGCTGGCCCAGCCCATCACCCGCGCTCGCCTTAGGCTGACATCCTGGTCCCACCTGTCGGCGCCGAATGCCTCCCCTCGCGCGCGCGCCCGACGCCACGGCCCCACCCGTCAGTCGCCTCCCTCGCTCGTTCGCGCTCACTGGCAGGTGGCCCCCACCTGTCGGATCCTTCGTCTCCGTGAGATCCGCCCCCAAATCCCCCCCTCACCGGCCGAAGCCCTAATCTCGCCTCGGATCCACCCCCGCCGACCCCCTCACCTTAATTACTCGCCGGTAATGAATTCCCCTCAACGCGCCGACCGTTTCCCCCTATTAAACTCGGCCGATTCGCGTCCAGGTTCGATGAACCGTGTTCAACCCGAGCTCGCCGGTGTCAAAACGCTTTAACCCTCGGCCACCGTCAATTGCGCCCTCCCTGCCCCCACCGGTACCCCTATTTAAACCACGACCCTCCACTGCATTCGGTTCACGCGTCCAATTGCACTCAGACCAAGCAGAGCACCCACACTTCGCCTTTTAGCGCATTCCCCCTGCTTCGCCTCCGGCCGCCCCTCGCCGTCGCCTCGGACCGCCCCGGCCCGCGCCTCCACCACCGTCGTGACCGCAAGGACGTCCCTACCTCGGCCACGCCTCCGCTGGTCAAGGAGATCGCCGGATCGCCATCGTCGTCAAGCACCCGAGGAACCCACGCGTCTACCCTCGCTGCCGGCCACGTCCCGTCGACCCCTCGCCTCGCCTAAGGTACCGTCGTGACCGCCGTAGTGTCCTCTTTCCATTCCTAGGCTTAGCTAGGGCCCTCGTCGCTCGCCGTGGCCCCTGGCCCGCTCGCCGTCACCGGAGAAGACGACCGGCACGGGTCGAGTACCCGTGCCGTGTCAGATCTGATCTCGACCGTGCGATCGCGATCGGATGGCGCGTGTGAGCCCACGTACGCGATCTAATCCGCACCGTCGGATCTGGTCAAAGCGTTACGTTTTAATCTCGCGCGTTCATTTCCATTTAAAACCCGCGATCGATCTCGTGCGTCCACGTGGTACCCTTTCGCGCGTTTTAATCCTAGCCGTCCGTTGTCACTTAAGCGCCCCGCCTCGCCTGCGCACGTTGGATCTGGATCCAACGGTCCAGATCGATCCGGCGCACGCGCACAGTGCGCGGGTTCACCGTGGGCCTGGCTCACCGTGGACCCGAGAGGGTTTAAATTTTAAAATAAATTCCAGAAAAGGTTTAAAACTTGTAAAATTTATATCTGGCGCATTTGAACTCTAAAAATTACCATTCCAATTTCAGAAAATTCATAATATTATTCTCTACATGTTTATGCAATAAAAACAGTAGGTTTATTTTGGACATTTCATGTTTATTCAAATGAATATTCAAATGCCTTTAGGGTTAAAATATAAATTCAAATATTTAAACTTCAGAAAAATTTATATTTATTTCCTTTCTGTCCATGTACTGAAAACCATTAAATTAACATGAACCTTTCATTTCAAATTTATTTGAGAACTTAATATGACAATAATAACATTTAAACACCCCTTTCTAAAAAGGACAACTTTTTAATTCCTTTAAAATTTATTTATGAAATAAATCACAGAACCTTAACAATTGAATTTATTTTATTTTTAATCAAACCAACTTTGACCTATGTGCTTATCATGTAATGTTATATTGTTTGATTGAATATTGTGTTCATTTTATTTTACTTTACTATATCAAAAAGACTACGACGTCGCCGAGGAGCCGGAATACTTCCCGGAAGTCCCTCCCTCGCCTTTCGCTGAACAAGGCAAGTCACCAAACCAATCTTTTGAGCATATTGAACCCATGTTTGATTAAACTATCGCTAAAACTCATAGGCTATACATGCATTAGTCAAATGAACCCTTACAATATAATTATTTAGGATCCCCCGACCTTGATGTGCAACCCAAGTCATGCTCTCTAGCCTAAACTCCTTGTCACCTTATGATAAATGTTATTAGTTAGTGTCCAACGTATCGACACGATCGCTATAGGATAAAAATGAGTCGTAGTACATGGTTCTATTATATGATCCCCATTGTTTCTTATCTATGGAATTATGTCGGTGTTGGAGTTGTGGTTGTGAGTGAATGCATGGTGGGTTCTGGGTGCAAGCTAGGGCATTGGTCGGTAGCACCCGGGACACTATAAGGACCGGTCTGAGGGATCCGTTGCAATACATTTACGTACTAACCACAAGTCTAGTGGGTAAGTCCTAACTAAGGTATGGGTTGTTCCAAACCGAGGCCACCATTTGGAGATGGGTCAAGCAGCACCTGCGGGTGGCTTGTACCAACGTGGCGCAAAAGGGGGTGCGACGTTAGCCGGGATGCGGCCCGGCGCGCCGGCGAAACCTAGAGCGGGTGGTTATCGCTTGGAGCATTTCATGCTGAGGTTTTGGCACGAGTTCCCGTGGTATGGGTCATCTCATTTGGGATGAGTGCGTGCCTTGTGGGTATAGTGGTACATCTCTGATCAGAGTCATTAATCTTTTCGAAAAGCCGAGCCCACGGTCAAAGGCGGGTTGCGTGACATCCCCCAATTAGATTACTTTGGATATGTATGTGCATGATGGTTTGACATGTAAGGACTGTTGTGCGAGGAGGTAAAACATACTCCTCGAGTTAGTTGATGTTGATGATGTTCATGTTTACTTTTCCGCATGATTAAAATGTGACTACACTAAATGCAATAACTGAAACGGTACTTTTCCGCAATGTTAGCCATTACCCTCCTTTGTTTATTATCCTGCATTATTACTTGCATTTGTGATGGCTTGTTGAGTACTTTTGTACTCATACCCGTTGGACTTCACAGAGGATGCTTACTACGAAGACGGTCTGGAGTAGCAACCCAGTCGAGAAGAAAGATCCTGAAGGAGATGTTCGTCATGCAGTTTTTAATTATTTTTATTACTGTTTTTACTAAAACTTTGATGTAATAAATAGGGTCTGCGTACCATGGATATTGTCGTATGTACGTTGTCGCATGATGAACCTCTTGTATTATTGTTTTTCTTATGAAATTCAATAATGTCTCGATTTCGGTAAATCGGGGCGCTACACTTTCCCTCTTGCATACCAGGCCAGCGATGAACGTGAACCCAAATTTGTGCAACATTATTGCTTGCTTCTCAAACAGCATTGGCATATGCATCAGGAAAGTGGCTGCTAAGTGTTTGTAGAAATGCCTTAATCATTGTGCATATTTTGGCAGCAATGCCAATTTTATGCAATCCAAATGTTTTTTATCAAGGAGGGATCTTGATTGTGATGGCTTGCCAGAGATATGTATTTTTGTTGTCAAGGTTACGGAGAGCAAGCATAATTGGCTAGGAGGCAGTAAGTCTTTTATACCTGCTTATATCCACCAATGTATCTTTACAGTGTAATTTTTTACACTTTTGTTATTCTTAACATGATAGGTATTTTAACATCACGAAGGGGCTCGCACTATTAATTTAGATGATCAAAACTATGTATATTCCACAAACAACCTCAATGTCTGATACAAGGAAGAACAACCAACATGAATGTAATTACCTCAATTTGCTTTGGATAAACACTAGATGGATATTGGATTTCATTGGAAATCAAATGCAGTGAGCCTGAGCCAAACACTTTGGGCTGTCGAGGACCACATGTTGCCATGTGTGCAAGTATAACACAATATCTTCGTATAAAATCAAAATTAGTCTGTGATATGCTGTTTAGTTAGTGTTAATCTAATCATAGTTCTCTTGTATATCATTTTGTGTGCTCCTATAAAAGAGTGCTATCAGCCAAACTATGTCATCAGGAGGTGCATGTCCTATTCGTAGTCACCAATGTGCTTATGAGGTATGTGAAAGTGCTAACATGTTTCATGGATTTTCATCTGAGAAAATAAATTTAGCTCTTGCATCTTATTTTGATTTTCCCCTCGAGGAACTTATGACAAAATGTGCATGGACACAAACTTTTATATAACACATGTATTTCTAAAATTGATCTTGAGGCAATTACATCTTTACTCGCAAGAAATAGGATGCAAATAAAATATGATGTGTGAAGGTGTCTTGATGCAGGTGCTTGAATGTGAATGCAGTGAGTTTCCAGGGAGGAGACAATCTGAATATTGCACTGTGGAACCCATGTTTTGGCAATCTTTTTCTTCGTGATTAACACATAGTTTTAGATTGTTTTTCTTAATTTACATGTTGTGCCATTTTTCCTCGGTTATTTATGGAATGTCTAAGCAAATACCGAACTCAAAGAAAATACACATATCATCAAATGTTTTGCTTGCGAGAAAATGAGTTTTGTTAGATTATAGGCTTTCATATGCTTCCTTGGTAATGATGTATACCATTTCCTCACTAGAAAGCATAGTTGAAATTGTACCTGCTGAGCTGATATTAGTGATGGCCCTTCTCTTGTTTGTCATGTTATTATGTACTAAAATAGCTGCTCATCAGTAATGATTTAATTTCCCATACACAAGAAAACACAAATCATTGTGTAAGTTGTTCGCTGGAGCTTAAACATAGGAAATGATTGTTCATCAGTTTACATGTTTCTTGCAATTTCCTCTTGCAAAAGTTTTTGGTCCAAAGGATAGGAAAGCTTCGTCAAGAGGTAGTATGGACTAGCGAGTTGGCCGCCAAGGTTACAAAAAGTTCTAAATTATCTGTTTTGGTTTATCATGGAGGTTCAAGGACTATAGATCCAACAGAGCTGACAAGGTATGATGTTGTTGTAGCAACATACACAATTGTAAACCATGGAGTGCCAAAACAAAACTCTGATGAGTGATGAGTATATGATCTGCATGTGTGCAGCTTGGAATGGTGGTCATTTGAAGCTTGGAATGGTGGTCATTTGAGCTCCTTGTTCTTCTCTCTGGGCTACTCCCAAACCCGAAGCTCGAAGCATCAATACTTTCCATTTGGTGAGTTGAAATTTTGGCTGCATATTTTGCATCCAGTTTCAAGTTTTCGCCACATGTTTCAGTCTTTCACATCCAGTTTATCGTCAAATTCTACTAGCCTAACATGAAAAGTCAATTATTACCCTAATTCTGTCTCTTTGCAGTAGAAGATAATCTATTACTTTTAGTTTTGGTTCTTCATGTTTTTTATTCACAGAAAGGGTGAAAATTATAAAAGAAAAGCTAGAAACTTAGCTGGCAATTCTTTTCAAGTGATACAAAAGAGGAACTGGTTATTGGGTTAGGAGCAATGAATATTTAGATGCATAAATTAATATTTAAAGGAAGATTTAATGTTTTGACAATTAATAAATGTGGCTTTGCTTTTTTACATTATGTATTAAATGTCATTCTCATAAGTATAATATAATTAAACAACCGCTTGTTTTGAGTGTCAGGTCATCAAATATTTTGATAAATAAAAGTGTACTTCATATTAAGTGCTAAGCTACTTTATGATCAACAATGCAAACTAAACACAAACGTCAAACTAACATATCATTTTTTCGATTTGTCAAAAGAACCACATTTTATATGTTTTTCGCCACTCTTTTTCACCCGCTCGCTGCAATGTTTCTCAATTCAAACCCTCTTCCTCATCGTCGTCTGCGTTTGTTTCCTGGTACAGGGTGGTGTAGGTAGTATCAACTTCACAAGTGCCTCAGGTATATTGCTATTACTCTCTCTTGAATTCAAAGGATTACTTCAGTCTCAATTATACTCTGTAAAATTATTATGAAGAATATGATGCACCCTTCGCTCACGTGTGTTGAATTGTCTTGCATTGTGCCTTCTACAGAGAAGGAACCAAAGGACTAGGAAGCAGTTTGTGGTAGTAGTTGATCTGGAAGTAGATTCTAGCTGGGAAGGTTAGCTTATTTCTACACACATTGCATTGATATGTCCTAACTACTAACTTTATATATACTGTGAGTGGAATTTTTTGGGGCAGGGAGGGAATTTCTTCATCAGATGATTGCTTCTGCCAATTGTTTATTTCTTAGATTATTGGCTGGTTCATATACAGACGCATCACACTAGAACAGTGGATTCTGGGTTGTAAAAGATAACTGCTGGTGTTGATTATACCGAGAGGATCCCAGCTATTTTCATGATGGCAGCAGACATATAGACTATAGTTATATAGTAGATGAGCTTATAGTTTCTCCTTTTCTATTGTTCCTTTGATTTTCTATTTATCTATTCAATCAACTGTCTAAAAAATTGATCTAGACTTCTGAGATCATGCTACGCATCGAGCCGTCATGGAGCACCGCGAGGAGGAGGTGGGGAGGGCGCCTCAGTTGCTGCTGTTGCCACCGCCGGTGAGGAGGACACGGGCGCTCGAGTTGTCCCCATCGTGTGACTCGAGGAGCTCGTGACTGCCACATCCATCCGATCCAATCCACGGTGAGTGCCCTCCTCTGGTTGCGTGGCTGGGGCTAGAGAGATGTTTGTGGGGATTTTTCTTGGTGTATTGTTCACTTCTGTGTGGATGAGTTGATGTTAGATTATTGCAATCCCAGTGGCCTCTCTGTAGGCTCCAAGCCTGCCCAGACTAAATTCTCTTTGTGTGCACTTCATTTGTTCGATCGTATTAACAAAGATATTTGCACTTGCCCCTTAATGTAACATTTCTGCTTGCATTTATAGAGTTTAACATCTGTGTTGTGGTCACCGTGTAAAGCTTATGAGGATGCATTTGTGAAGAGGGCTAAAGGTGAGGGTTGTTTTTAGCCTTCCGGTGCACTTATGGCATATAGATGGATCGACAATTTGACATTCAGTATCGAGTTTTAATTACATTCTAGGAATTATTTTGGATGCACTGGTTTTGTGAACGAGCACCAGGCATAGCTGATTGGATGTGCCATTGTGGCAGGATTCAATGATTCATCATATTGAGAGGTCAATTTCCGGTGTTATCGTCGAAACTTACTTTTGATGGTTTGTTCTGCTTGTATTGGGGAATCATCCTTTCAACCATAATCGATTAATTGCAATTTTTGTACTTTCATCCTTGACACGTTGCAGTCTTGCAGATGCATTTTTATTCTTGAACTGGGTGCCATCTCATAATGTTGAGTTTGACAACAAAACAGCGAGATTATGCTATATATGGATAGATGCAGATGAACTGTTATTGAATATTGACATGATTAGGAATTAAGAAGTGTATAAGAACATGATAGTTTGGCCAATAATGAAACCCAACAGGACACAGTTTGTTGCCTTAGTTTTTTTGAGCTGGTATGTTTACACCTATTTTATCTGTATGTACACAGATTCATTCTTGGGTTATGATGTTGACAATAGAAACCAAGCTAGATACCCCTGGTTTTGCCATATCTGCCCGGAACTCTAGATTACTGTGAATATCCTCTTCAGTCTTTACAAGATTTTGTGTTCCATCCATTGAAAAGGTAAAAAAATATAGATATTGCAGTTCTTTTTTCCATCCTATATACCCTTGCTAGCAAGGATATTTAAGGTATTGAATGATTGACATATGTCATGTAATTTCCTAGCTAACTGGCACTCATCTGCATTAAGGTATGGATCTATTTTAAGTGACCTTATACCTAACATTGAATATGTATAGGCTCAATAAGCAGTAAGCGATCATTTAGGATTAGGGTGCTACCTGTTTGATCGCTTCATTTCACTCGAGTGTGCCGCCAGCCTTGTTGCTAGCCTTTTCTGTGTAGATTAGCATCATCTATTCCTAGGTTATTTGAAAAGATGTAGAAACAAAGCATTCTATTATGTTCAATCGATTTATTATTGCAGAAAGATTTCCTTCTGAATATTACCTGTTGACTGTTTGGTAATTGCTTCCTTTCACATATCAATGAAATATCATGATTCATGAGCATCATTATATTTATGTTGCTTAGCTTATTCATGTTGTAGTTTAAACAATGAGATAGCTAATGCAAAACTCTGCTCCCTTCAGTCTATTGGAGCATCCAATGTCTCTTTGAAGCACTAGCAGTAGATGTGTGGTGTGTCAACATTTATGACAATATTATAGATAAGACGATCCACAAGGTCATCAATTCAATATCTGTAGTCTTAAGGTTTGTAAACATCCTAGCACTATTTTATTGAATGCTCATTTCTTCCTAGGGTCAACAACAATTTTTCCTACCTATTAGAGTATATCATGAAATTTGCCTTTTCAGATAATGATGAAATTTTATTTTAAAAGAAAATCTAATACTTAATTTGTATGTGATGGAAGTGTCAACGAGTTAATGAAACCGCTATTGCCCATACCTTGCTGCATCACTCATGCTCAGGTCTGCCGACCTGATTAGCTGCTCCTTTATTTCATGATTTGTTCTTCTGTGTCTTACCCTCATGTTCAGGTCTGCGCCTCTCATGTCTCAATTGTGTTTTTTTTTTTGCAATGCATGCTTCTTTCTCTCCAGAATTACAGTTCTTGGTGTACATGTTATGAAATTTAGTGTTGCATATGCATCTTCTAGCCTGGAAGAGTGCAGCTTTCAATCTGGGAACCATTAATGTTTTAGTATTTTTTTTTGCAAACTACTAGCGATTGTTGGAGAAACATTTAGTGCTTACATGAAAGCAGCGATGGTTTGGGTTACCCCTCCCTTTACTTGATTTCTTCCAATTCTTTATGTACAAAAATGTCAGAGGCTGAATACATATTAATTTTACTCTACTTTCAGTATGCAGGACTTGAAGAAAAAACGTTTTTTAATTGATAAAATATCAAGTTGCAGGGCATGCTTCATATTCATTTAGAAGAAACCTGCATTTCTACGGTAAGTTATACTTTTTGATGTAAATTCTATATGTTCTAGAATCCGCTTCTATTATATTCACCACTATTTTATTTGAGTGAAGACCACCATGTTTGCACTGACATTTAAGTGCTTTCAGATCAAAAGAAACTTGGTATCAAAATATACCAGCTCCATGTGACACTCCTATTGTGCCTTTGTTTTCAAATGTTTCCAATTTTTTTATTATCCTACTAGACAAGGATAAGATCATGTATAGAAAGGTAAAAAAAGAAAAAATTCCACATGATATTTAATAAGAACCCAATGTATAGTCAATATGACATCTGATTCTCCTCTGGCAAAATTTCTTAGCCCTTTGAACTACAACTTTACCAATTGGCCTAGAATTCAGTAGAAAGTCACATGTCTTTGCTAAATGGTGATCAAATATGGTCATGTGGAAGTTATACTTATAAACCCTGATTTTGTGAAGCTGTAAACATAATATTGTAATTGCCTAAAGGGTGGGAATTGGATTTTCAGGTCATAAGTGATACATGCGTAAATGCAGTGGAGTGGACCTGCACATATAGAACAATCATGCCAGTTTCAAAGATTATACATTAAAGTTGGTAGCTGTAGAAGTGTATTGTGCTCCTAAATGGAATGACTATTTTCACACTGCAATTGCAATATTTCAGTAGAAAGTCACATGTCTTTGCCAATTATAGCTTTTGGAGGCAATATTCTTTATTATGAAACTCCTGAAAAAGAGGACAAAAATGTTGACATAAAATATGTGAACTCTCCATTTTGCATGGCCTGAACTAGCTTTATGGTTTTATATTTGTTTTTTTTACTTTCTTACAGTCTCTTCTTAAAAAATTCTGATTGAAATATTGGCTAGAATTCATTTGATGACAATAATAGTGTTTAAAAATGAATGAAAAAATCATGTACATGTAGCACGCCATTGACGCGCTCTACTCACAGTAAACGCTACAGGAGGCGCGCCTTGCGCGCTCCAGCTTCTAGTAAAATGAAAATGTGGCCGGAGGGGAATATGGGATGGATAAGCACAGGCTCTGGATGACAGCAGAACAAATGGGTGGCTACCAATTCATTGGGACCCAAAGGATCTTCTCCAGATAATTTTAGATTACCAGGAATTCCATTGCCATGAAAAAGTCCACGAATCTACGGCCTTTCTTCGCAATGGCATCCAAATAAACGATACTACATATTCCCCCAAAAATATTGTTTTCCCCATATATGTTGCGTACAATTTAAATCAAACTTCTTTCTGATATAACTCCATGAAACCCAGCATATATATGTCGTTCAATTAGCAGCAAATTTGAAGTCAGTGTCCATGACAAGTACAGGTAACCTTTTGATAGGAATGGTGGATTTTGTAAGGAACACATTAGTTTTGCTAATGGTGGATTTTGTAAGGAACACATTAGTTTTGCTGATAATCACAATCAAAGTATTGTATAAAATTTTTAGGCTTTGTATGGGCAAACTTCAACTGATGACCTGAAGATTACCTCTTTACCAATGAAGGGCTTTTCTGAACAGAATATGTCAAATAATTTATTTGAAATAAATACTATTAATATCACAAATAAATGACTCGCATTTTCCGTAGCAGAACTTCCATGATTTTTAACTCTCGTGCAGAAGTTAGCAAGTTCAAAACAATTTATATAAGAAATCAGAGATAGTATTTGTTCTACGAGTGTTTGTATTCGCTGGTTTCGGCACTGCGAATCTGCGATGTAGGGATTATAGAAGTGATTTACAGAACTATACAGCAAAAGGAGAACAGAACAAGAAAGCAACAAATAGTGAATTAGTGATACGGTAAAATCAGCAGCCATTCATGAATTATCTGAAAACTAATCACCTCCAAAGATACTTTTTGACCAGGGAAGATATCACTGAAGGATCCAAATTTCAAACAAGCAGAAGAGAGCATAATGGAATTTATTCAACAAAATTTCACCTGGCCTCACTCAACCAGCCCATGTGGGCAGTGGCCAGCTTTGAACAGCGTGAGAACCAGGATTGAAGTCAATCTCCGAGCAGTACAACGACTCCAATGCCATGGGAAATAGAGGCAAAGGGTAACCTGCCATTTTGCTCGGTCAACTCTTTACTAATTCCTTCTACTCCTCAGAAATTAAGCAGAAGCAAGAACCAAAAACATAACAAAAGAGAATCTCGTTGATGATACCAGACAAGAGCTCACAGATCAACCAAGAACACGAAAAACTATATGTGATGACCAAAATGGAGACATAAAATGAAACCAAGGGGGACGAGATATTTGCTGAATTGCAGAGGATGCCAGATGTGGCCGGAAGGGAATATGGGATGGATAAGCACAGGCTCTGGATAACAGCAGAACAAATGGGTGGCTACCAATTCACTGGGACCCAAAGGTTCTTCTCCAGATAATTTTAGATTACCAGGAATTCCATTGCCATGAAAAAGTCCACGAATCTACGGCCTTGCTTTGGAATGGAATCCAAATAAACGATACCTTATATTCCCCCCAAAATTACTGTTTTCCCATATAAGTCCACGAATCTACGGCCTTGCTTTGGAATGGAATCCAAATAAACGATACCTTATATTCCCCCCAAAATTACTGTTTTCCCATATATGTTGCTTACAATTTAAATCAAACTTCTTTCTGATAGAACTTCATGAAACCTGGCATATATATGTCGTTCATGAAACCCGGTAAGAAAGGTGCCTTCTGTGTCTGTGGAAGCCTGTGACTGTGATCACGCAGAAGCAGCGCATGCCAGTTGCTGATCTAATTATTTAATCTCAGTGCAATAAAAATGTTTTATCAGAATGCACTATTAAGCTGCGAGTAACGTATAGACAATTTGTTCAGCTTTTGCAACAGACAACAAGAAGCGAAAAGGGCATCACAAATTCACAACGAGCCAAACAAGATCTACCTGTGCAGGGGAGGAGGACTGGTCCATGATATGGAAGAGATTGGAGGAGGACTGCATGGCCTGCACGAGCAGCTCCTCCTTTCCCACCACCATCAGCTGCATCCATCTCCCTGCCATCATGATCTCCACAAACAGTGGTATGCGAGGAGGGACGCCGGCTGGGCAGATCCAGATCCCTTCCACAATGCATCATCATGATTCATGGAAATTCATGTACGTCCACAGATCACAGTTCATTTGCTCAGGGAGGCATCAAAGAGCAACTGCTCCAAACTCAAGTTGATATATGGTTGGGGGATATTGCTTTGAAAAATAGGTTTCACTGTCTGTATAATATCTGCCGTCTCCCTGGGTGTTCTGTTAGCTCTATGAATAGTAATCAGTGGATTTGCCAGTTTAGAAGGTCCCTTTCCCAGAGTGAGCATGTGGCTTGGGATAATCTTTTTGAGTTGTGTTCTAACATTACCTTGGTGGATCGTAGAGATGATTTTCACTGGGCTCTGGATAAAAAAGGTTATTCTACTAGATCTTTGTATCAGTGGATGTCGTTTGGGGGTGTTGTTGATGAGCGATTTAATTTGATTTGGAGAATTGCTGTCCCTCTTAAGGTTAAAATTTTTTTGTGGTTGGTGCTGCGAGGTAGAATTCAGGTGGGTGATCAATTGAAGAGAAAAAATTGGAGTGGGGATCCAGCTTGTAAAATTTGTGCTAAAATGGAGACGGTCAATCATTTGATGTTCCGTTGTCCGATCTATCGGGTAATTTGGTGCTTTATTCGAGATGCTTTAGGCTGGCCGACATGTCTGAGTGGTGCTGGGCAGATTCTTGATGCGCTTCGGACCAAGATTAATGTTCATAAGAAAATGGCTCATCTGAGTGTTGTGGCTGCGGGGTTGTGGACTATTTGGCTTACCCGTAATGATGTCGTTTTTAATCACAAGTTACCCAACAACGTTTCTTTTGTCATTTACAAGATGAATAATTTTTTGACGCAGTGGAAGAATCTGGCGAGGGGGCGCCTCAGGGTGGAGGTTTCAGCATGTGCCGAATTGCTCCATGTACACGCCGTGCAGCTGGCAAGGGCAGGAAGAAGTTGAAGTTCTTGGGGTAGTCCGGATCTCAGCGCTTTGGTGTTGGTCCAAGGGTACTTTGGCTACGGACTTGGTTGTGTAGTTTCTTTGTTAATGTGGTGTTTCTTTTTGAGGGGGCTGATTCGGTGTCTGAATGCTTGTTGGGGATCTAGGTTTGGACTTGCTTGTTTATGTGGGGGCTGGATGTGGTGCTATGTCGTCAGTACTTTTGTGACAATTTCTGCTTTCTAATAAAGCAGGACATGTCCGTTTTGCGGATATGTCTATTTCAAAAAAAATATATGGTCATCGTGTAATTCCAATGTTCCACAAAGAGAGGGAAGTTTATGAATACCAGATTTCACCGTGAGCTTGGAAGTAGTCCATCCCTTGCCATGCCACAGAGAACATCAACCACAGCATCCACATTGCCTTCCTTCTGATTGAGGTCAATAAGAGCCTTTGATGTTTCTGCATCTGCTAGTGGACAAGAAGTCAGCAACTCCTGAATCACTCTATCTGCTTCCACAACCATCCCCTCTTCAAATAAACCCCTAACCAAGGAAATGGTGCTTGTTGAATTTGTGACAAAACCACTCTGCAACATTTGTTTATGAAAGCTGAGAGCCTCAGCCTTCACAACATTTCCTCCCCTGCAATGCCCATGAATAAGTACACTGTATGCAGACCCATCAAGCTTCCAATTCCTGTCCAACATCAATTGGTATACTCTATCAGCTTCGGTCATCAAGCCTTTCATGCAAAATCCCTTCAGGAGGGCCACCACACTCTTGAACTCAGCTCTGCTGCAACAACGCATCAGAGCATCATACTTAATATTTTCTGGAACAGAATCTTCATGATACAGTTTAAAAAGTAACCGTTGTGCTTCATTTGTACGTGCTGACTTGCTAAGCCCATTTATGAGCACACCATATGTCACAACATCAGGGAGAACTCCTTTGCTAATCATCTCATCATGCAGAGAAAGGGCCTTCTCGACATTCCCCTCCTTGCAGTGGCCATCAATAAGTGTTGTATATGTAAATTCATCAGGTTGTAGGCCAAGTTGAAGCATCTTCTCAAATAACTCACAAGCATCATTGAGCTTTTTGTCATCACAAAGACCCCTTATGAGTGATGAGTAAGTGATTGCATCTGGAAGCACACCCTTTTTGAGCATTTGTCGATTCAATTGGAAAGCAGAATCCATATCACCAACCTTACAGTATCCACTGAGAACTGTGCTATATGTCACAATATCAGGCTTCACTCCTTTAGCCTCCATTTCACAGACCAACTCTCTCGCCACATCCATTCTTCCTAACTTGCAGTACCCATTAATAAGTGCATTGTAACACACCACTGAGGGCTGGATCCCACATTTCTTCATCTCCTCCACCGCAAGCAATGCATCATCAAAGAAACCCTTCTTGCAGAAGCCATCAATCAGTGCCGTGAATGTAACCTCGTTCATCTGAAGGCCCCTATCCCTCAACTGTGCCACTAGTGCCACTGCCTTCTCCATGTTCCCAGCCTTACAGGTTGCATGGATTAGCGATGTAAATGTTACCACATCTGGCACAAGCCCTTTTTGTGCCATCTCTGCAAAAACTGCTAATGCCTCATGCAAGCAACCCACCTTGCAGTAACCACCTAAGAAGGTGTTGTAGCTGACAACATCTGGCGCCAACCCCTCCCTCGCCATTTCATCGAACACCTTCCGTGCACCATCCATCCTCCCCGATTTACAAAGCCCATTCACCACCGAGTTGAAAGTCATCAGATTCGGCCTCAGACAAGCCTTCCTCATCGTGCCGACAAGCCTCTCCGCACCGTCCACATCCCCGGCCCTGCAGAACGCCGCGACGAGCGTATTGTATGTGACGGCGTTGGGCGCGCAGCCCGCACCACGCATGTCACCTAAGATGGCGAGCGCCTCCTCCAAGCGGCCGCGGGCGCAGAGCGCGCGAACGAGGATGTTATAGGTGTAAACGTTGGGCGCCACGCCGTCGCGGAGCAAGGAGGTGAAGAAGCACCGGGCGGAGGGGAGCGAGTCGTCCGAGAGCGCGAGGAGGACGGCATTGTAGGCTGGGACAGAGGGCGCGTACCCGGCAGACCTGGCGAACGCGAGGGCCGCGGCGGCGAGGGAGGGTCGAGGGATGGAAGCATAGGACCTGATGAGCGCGTCGTAGGGGCGGCGCGGCGGGGACGGGAGGAGGCGGAGGGCGATGAGGAGAGAGAGGAGGAGCGGGAGCGGGGGGAAGGCGGCGGCGAGGCGACGGGCCGCGGGCAGGGACAGCGGAAGGTCGCGCCGGTGGAGCGGAAGCGGGAGCGGCGGCGAGTGCGGGGAGGGGTTGAGGAGAGCTACGAGGTGGGCATGGTGGACGGAACGGTCGCCACTGGAGGCGGCGGCGCCGATCGTCGCGATCGCCTTGTTCAGGTGCCGCCTTTGTAGGCTCGGTCTCACAAGGCCACACTCCTACGTCCAACGGCCTTAACAAAATTGCAAAACTATCGGTCACCGGTTCCTTGATGACCGGTTACGTATCTATTATAATAAAGTATATTCTCAATTTCATATCCACTAATAAAGTATATCTATTAATTAGATATACCGGTTTCACTTTACCCGTTAGCTCATAAGCGTATAAAAACAGACTTAAGATTTGGAGTTGTTACTCAAACATCCAAAAACCAAAGAATCAAACATTCAAAAACCAAACAAAAAACGTTGAGATCGCAGAGAAAAAAAATTAATCAAACTAAACCCATCGAGCTAAGCACTCACTTCTTAGAAGTTTTGTATATATAGGTCATTACTTATTTTAAACCAGGGTATGCCAGTAGGGCCCTGGCATGCCCTGTAGATCCGCCACTGCTCATGGCTCATGAGTCAGGTTAGGCTAAGGGTGTGTTTGGTTGAGTTGTGGCTGTGAAAAAAAACTGTTGTGGGCTGTGGAAAAGCTGTAGTGCGATATTAGCTGTGAGAAAGCTGAAAGTTGTTTGGCTGAAATGACTGTGAAGCTGCTTTGAGCTGTGAGCTGTGTAAAAAATTCAATTTATGAAATTTTGTATGGGTGTATGAAATTTGAAATGTCAATTTATAAAATTGTCTATGGTTGTATGAAATTTGAAATGTCAATTTATGAAATTTTATATGGTTGTATCAAATTTGAAATGTTAATTTATGAAATTTTGTATGGTATGAAATTTGAAATGTCAATTTATGAAATTTTGTATGGTTGTATGAAATTTGAAATGTCAATTTATGAAATTTTGCATGGTTGTATGAAATTTGAAATGTCAATTTATGAAATTTTGTATGGTTGTATGAAATTTGAAATGTCAATTTATGAAATTTTGTATGGTTGTATGAAATTTGAAATGTCAATTTATAGAATTTTGTATGGTTGTATGAAATTTGAAATGTCAATTTATGAAATTTTGTATGGTTGCGAAGCCAAAAGCCACAGAAAGCAGGTCTAGAGGAGCTTTCACATTTACACTGCACCAGCTGCTTTTACTAAAAGCCGCTGGGTAGAAATATACCCTTTGGTTTGGCTTTTGGCTTTCAGGAAGCAAAAGCTGCTTCCGGAAGCCAAACTAAAGGGGCCCTAAGCCGAGTCATGCCAAAATTAGCTCTACTCATAGTGCCACCGAGCTAAACTCGAGCTACATTGTCTAGCATGGTCAACTACCGAGCCAAGTTAAGCTGCCTTGCGAGTGGTTCCGTGGCTCGACAGCTAGCCCATGTCAGGAGGACTTAGAGATGAGAGTGAGTAGCCTAGTTGTTGATGTAGTTTTTGGTCACACGCGTAGCCTAGGAGATATGCTTAACTCTAGTGCAGATCCTATAATCTTAGAAAAAAGAAAATTCTAAGCGTGTCAATTAGTTTGATCCTGCAACTGATAAGAAATCATAAAGGACAATGTTAGTAGCAACGCCGATCGGCTATCAAGCTGATGACTATGACGAGAATAGAATAAATAGGAATAAGCATGCATGTTGGCCCGGGTGCCGATGACCATGTCCATGCTATCAGGCGGAGCTCTCTATCGGTCGATAGGGTAGCACCTTTGCGAATCAAGTTCGATGAGCATCGTCCATGCAGAGATGGAACATAGCATGGAAACCAAGATAACCTAACGACATGTATTCCGATAGAAAATAAAACAAGCATACCAAATAATATATTCATATCATTAAATCACCGTAACCGAAATATCAGACCTAATCGAGATAGTCACTAATCACAATAAATCAATAATACTTCAACGCATCAAGCATACTTTATTTAGATGAATGATATACAACATGAATAGGGTATAATAGATCAAGATGTTAGACTTAACCGATGAAGCCTTAAACTATGACACCTAATCTACATCAATCTAAGAGATCAAAACTGATGTAGTCTTAGACCTAGCAAAATATACCAAGATAAACCTGGCAGTCACATAAACTAGGACGATACCTCAAGAGATCTATACGATGCAGTCTCGAAGAACAAACCTTAAGTGATGTGATCGTCGGGATGACGAGACTCACCTCTTCACCGGAGATCAAGATGATGCAGCCCGGTTCCAAGTGCCAAACCCCGCTGGGACCTTGAGAATCCAAGAGTGGCGATGTGCCGAAGGTAGTAGTTTGTCGGGATTGATTATCTGTTCTAAACCTAGCTAATTAGATACATATTTATAGTCTAGAAACTTGTCGTCCAAGTAATCCACATTGTAACTGATTCTGGATCACCCTTATCTTCTCTCTCTTTCATTGGCTCTTGCATGTCCGGTCATATTGTAATAATATGGACGATCTTCTTTGACCACACTTGACTGGACCCCTCTTTGACTTCTATTGACCGTGCGGCTTCCCTAGTGGGCCTAAATCATACAAAATCTTGGTGTCAACACATGTCCCCCAGTTTTGGAGCATTAAATGGCTTCCGGTGCTTCAAAATTACTGGCCATCATCACCTTTGCCATCACATCTTTAAAACGTCTTGCCGCGTTGTCTTTTCATACTCAATAATTTTAGCCGAAACTTTTCACCTTCTGGTGCTTTATAACTTTTTACCCCGGGCCCCGGCTCCATAATTTTTCTGTTTATAGCAAAAAAATGGCATTAAGGGTCAAGCTAAGCAAAATACTGAAAAATGGTATTTTTGACCGAAAATATGCCAAACCTGGCAAAGGCCAGTCTGACCGGTTATGGTAGGCCGGTCCAACCGGCCAGGCCCGGTCAGACCGGACCCATGGGCTCGGTCAGACTGGCCAGGGATTCAAAACGTGAATCCAAAGTGGATCCGAGCTATTTTTATCCAAATCTTATCTCAACCGAATTTTGGCCAAATCCTATTGTATTTTTAGCCAGGGACCACTAGCCCACCCCCTATAAATACTAGGGTCAAGGCCGATTCAGGGGCCCTCTCTCCAATCCAAAAAATCCAAAGCTCTAGCTTTGAATCGCATTTATTTTCTTTACTTTCCGCATCTTCGTGGGTTTGTTTGAAAGCCCTCCGTCTGTCGCGTCCGTAATCATGGTAACCCTTGCTGGTTTGCTTGTGAACCTCCCGTTAATCCACGTAACGGATTGCTATCCTTTTTATCGGTTTTTTCCATCATATTATGCAATTCAACCTCTTGGTCGAATTATATTTGATCTCTTGTTGTTTTTGCAGAGTGGTTGCCTTCACAAATTTCCCCACAAAGTTTGAAGGCGATTGGATCTTGTTTGCTAGGTCATCCAAACCCTAGCAGATTCGATCTGTCATCGTCGGTCCGACCGGCGACATAGGGCCGGTATGACCGGGTTCCCTCCGTCAGGCCGTTGTCGGCAACGCCCGGTGAGACCGGCGGTGTTCTACCGGTCCGACCAGGACCTCCTGCACTGCGCTACGCCAAAGCCCCTGCCGAAGCCTACGCGACGAAGCCTATCTGCGCGGTCCGACCGAGGGGTACCCGTCGGTCCAACCGGGGACACTTCGCCGGTCAGACCGCCGGAGCCACCCTTCGCAGATGCCTTCGGGGCCCAATCCCAAAGCCCCTTCGCACCTCCGGTCCGACCGAGGTTGTACCTCCGGTCTGACCGGGCCTGAGGCCGAAAGTGCCGTAGGGACCCTTCGGGCCAACTTCCGCCGTAACTCCGGATCGGCCTCTGAATTGGCCGATTCCAGGGTAGTCGGAACACGACATCGGTATCGTTGCGATACTTTTGGACGTCGAACCGGCCCAAGTGCGGGGGCGCATTTCCGCGTCAACACACTTTTTGGCGACTCCGCTGGGGAAAACGCCAATCATGACTACTACCTCTACATCGGCAACGAGTACCTCTACTACGTCTACATCCACTACATCGTTGATAACCACTATGGGGGGCGCAGACATCAACGACCGCAACATTATGACGCCTACCATGGCAGACATATCTAAGGAAGACCGAGCAAAGATCGAAGCGAAGAAGAAGGAACTTGAAGAGATGATGCTCAGGGATTGCATAAAGACACGCTCGGGCTTCGTCATGCGCGACAACCTCAACCTAACTCAGGTACGCCCCTCATCACATCTTTTATCTGCTTCACAAGTTGAACGTAGGATAGCTGCGTCTGTTGATCAGGCGGTTAGCGCCTCGCTAGCCAACAAACTAGAACCCACAGTTGTCTCGCAAGTGGCAACAGTATTTAGGAGATTCGGTTTTACTGAGGCCGATTGTCGCGCCCCGATTTAATAAATCAGGACTTTATTGAAATTCCATAGAAAATCAATAAAACAAGACGTTCATCATGCGACCACGTACAATACGGACAATCATTCACGGTTCATAGACCGCATTAATACAAAAGTGAATAAAGGTGAAGAGAAACTAATAAAATAAGGGTCCTAGATGAACGCCTCCTTCCAGTCTCGCCTTGACTGGGTCGCTACTCCAGACCTTCATCCTCCTCGTAGTAGACTGGCTCTGATGTTGTAAGTCAACGGGGTGAGTACAGATGTACTCAGCAAGCCACCAAATGCAAATATAATGCAAGATAATAACAAGGGAGATAGTGGCTAATTTTGCGGAAGCAGCATAATTGTAAAGCTTTAAATGAGAGCAATTTATTAGTACGGAAAAGTAAACATGTGCATGTGTATCATCATCTTCTAACTCGAGGGGTACAGTCAGCCCCACCTCGCTCAACAGTCCTTACGTGCCATGAATAACTTGAACATTCAAACAATTGTAAACTAACTGCGAGTAGTCACACAACCCGCCCTTGACCGTGGGCTCGGCTTTTCGAAAAGATTGGATTACTCTGATCAGAGATGTACCACTGTACCCACAAGGCACGCACTCATCACCTACACTGAAGTGTAACGAGATGACCCATCACACGGGAACTCGTGCCAAAACCTTCCATATAGTCCTCCCCGACTCAATAGCACCCTCTTATGGGTTTCATATGGTGTCCCGACGCATCGGAGCCCCACCATACCCCCCCTTGAGCCTCGTCGGTACAAGTCGCCCGCAGGCTAGCCCCTTGCCCCCTCCTCTATGGTGCATCAAGCCGGAGTATTCCATACTTCCAGTTAGGACTTACCCATTAGACTTGTGGTTGGTACGGAAGTGCTTTGCAACAGATCCCGCAGACCGGTCCTTATAGTGCCCCGGGTGCGACAAACCAGTGCCCGAGCTTGCACCCGGAACCCACCATACTTATAACCTAGCCAACTCCAACAGAGTCCAGAGACGAGAATAACAGGGAAATTCATATAAAGAGTCCAGCTATCTACGACTCGTTCTTTTTAACCTATAGCAGTTGTGCCGGTACATTGGGCACTAGCTAATATTTTTATAGTAGAGTGACAAGGAGTTAAGGCTCAATAAGCATGGCTTGGGTTTGCACACAAGGACGGGGATCTAATAAATATAAGTGTAAGCTTGAATATTTGACTAATGCAATATTAACCTATGGGTTATAGCGATAATTTATTGAAACATGGGCTCAGTTATGATCAACTGTTTCCACAGAGATGGTCGATGACTTGCCTTGATCAGCAAATGGGGATGGAGGAACCTCGGGGTAGAACTCCTGCTCCTCGACGAACTCGTAGTCTTCTCGATACGGAAAATAAACAATACATTCAATAAACAGATAAAATTCACCAAATATTAAACATACATATTTGTAGGTTTTATTATGTGAAGTAATATTTTAATATTCTGAGTTTTGTATAAAACAGTAAAGTTTAACATTTTAGGATTTTTCCCCATTTATTTTCTGTATTATTAATTTTAACCCTAAGGGATTTTTATTCATTTATTTATTAATAATATTTTGGGTAACAGAAACATACTGTTTTTATTGCATTAATGTGTAGAGAATATTATTCTGGATTTAACAAAATTTGAATGGTGAAATTTGGAGTTCAAATGAGCAAGATATGAATTTTCAAAGTTTAAATCAATTTTCTGGATTTTATTTAAACTAAAAACAGTCCCTGGTCCACGGTGAACCAGGTTCACCGTGAACCCGTGACTATTCGCGTGGACCCGAGCGATCTGGGCCGTTGGATCTGGATCCAGCGGTCAGATGCGAGGCGGGTGGGTTAAGTGGAAATGGACGGCTGAGATTAAATCGTGCGAAGGGTTATGACGTGGACGCACGAAATCGATCCAGCGTTTTAAGTCATGATCGACGGCCGAGATTAAACGATACCGGTTTGACCGGATCTGAGGGCTCAGATTAGATCTCCGCAGGACCTAATCTGGACCGTTCGCTCGGAATCGTGCGGCTCGGATGGATTCCGGCACGGCACGTGGTGACGAGGGTAGTTTACCCTTCGTCTCCGGCGACGGTGGCCTCTGGTGCGGCTGCGACGGCGGCGGCGAGGGCCTAGGAGCCTAGCTATGGCCGAAAATGGAACGAGGAGGGGATGGCTGTCACGACCGTACCTTTGACGGCGAAGATGGAGGTCCGGAAGTGACCGGCGGCGTGGGTAGACGGCGAGGTCTTCTCGGGTGGTCGACGGCGACGGCGATCCGGTGGTATTCACGGCCAACCGAGGGGTGGCCGAGGACGGGTGAGCTCCGGCGGTCACGACGGTGGCGACGACGTGGACGGAGGAGGTCCGAGGCGACGGCGAGAGCTCGTCGGAGTCGAAGCAGAGGAGAAACCCGAAAACGGGGTGGCGGCGCTCTGGATTGCACAGGCTTGGGCTTTAGGGGTGTGGGCGGAGTGCGGTGAGGGGAGGGGGTTAAATAGGGGTCGCCGGTCGTGAGGATGGAATGTTTTACCGAGGAAACCCGAGGTGGTTTCCTAAGTTTTCCGGCGAGGCTTCCAAAAGCTCGGGCTAGCTTCCTTAAGCGCGAAAACGCGTCGGCTGTAGACGGAAGGGGAGCGGTGGCGACCAGGGAAGGTGATCGGAGGGAGATCCGAGGCGATCCGGTGGCCGGCGGCGAGGAAACAGAAGGAGATCACCGGGGAAGGAAGGGGAGCGATCCCCTTCCATCGGAGACGAAGGTCCTGACAGGTGGGCTCCACCTGTCAGTGAGCGAACGGGAAAGGAAAGGGCAGACAGGCGGGGCCGAGCGGTCAGAGGGCGCAAGGTGGCTGACGCGTGGGGCCAGGCGGGGTGCGGGCGGGAGGAGAGAGGGGAGGCGAGCGCCGACAGGCGGGTCCCGCTCGTCAGTGAGAGGGCGGTGATGGGCTGGGCCAAAAAGGCCTCTGAAGGGAGTTTCAGGGTTTCGGCCCGTTTAGGATTTAAAATTGATTTCTGATTTTAAATAATTCCAGTAATTCGAATATTTGATTAGGGGTTGAATCACTGTTGATAAAAATTTGTAAAAATTCCTAAAATTATATCTTGGTCTCTAGTTCATCTCATAAAATTTTCAAGTCCAGATTTTAAGTATTTCTCCCTGTTTGGGTTTATTTGGGTTCTTTTGTGATTTTCCTTTAATAAATAAATCCAGAAATGATTTAAATATTATTTTATTTTTTATTTTATTCCTTTTTAATTTCTGGGGTGTTACAATCCTATCCCCCTTACAGAGAATCTCGTCCTCGAGATTCGGCTCAATCCTCGAATAGTTCAGGATGCTGTGCCTTGAGTTCATCTTCTTTTTCCCATGTAGCTTCCTCTACCGGATGATTGCTCCACTGCACTTTGCAGAAGCGGATTACTCGACTCCTGGTGGTTCTTTCTTTGACTTCCAATATCTTGACCGGCTTTTCCACATAGGTCAGATCTTCTTGGACATCCAACTGCTGAAGGTCCACTTGCTCCGTGGGGACGCGGAGACACTTCTTGAGTTGAGATACGTGGAATACATCGTGCACTCCAGCCAATGAGGGTGGTAGTTCCAACTGATAAGCTACTTCGCCTTGTCGTCGGATAATGGGGAATGGTCCAACATATCGAGGGGCTAACTTTCCTCTCATGTTAAACCGTTGAGTACCACGGAGAGGTGTAACCCGTAGGTAGACATGATCTCCTTCTTCAAAGGCTAAGTCTCGGCGACGATTGTCTGCGTAGCTCTTCTGTCGTGATTGGGCTGTCTTGAGTCGATCTCTGATGATCCGTACTTTCTCTTCAGCTTCACGAAGAATGTCTGTTCCGAATACTTGGGATTCACCGGTTTGGTCCCAAAGTAGAGGCGTTCTGCACTTACGTCCATATAGGGCTTCAAAAGGAGACATCTGAAGGCTGGCTTGATAGCTGTTGTTGTATGAAAACTCAGCGTACGGCAAGCTCTTGTCCCAAGTGGCTCCAAAATCCAAAACACATGCTCGAAGCATATCCTCTAGTATCTGATTTACCCTCTCTGTTTGTCCATCTGTCTGAGGATGGTAGGCGGTACTGAAATTCAATCTCGTGCCCATCTCCTCTTGAAGGTTCTTCCAGAAACGAGAGGTAAACTGACTTCCTCGGTCAGACACTATCTTCTTAGGCACTCCATGAAGACATACGATCCGGGCCATATATAGCTCTGCAAGCTTAGGGCCACTAAAGGTCGTCTTGACGGCTATGAAATGTGCTACTTTTGTAAGCCGATCGATGATCACCCAAATAGAATCATATCCCAGTTGGGTCTTTGGTAGTCCGGTGATGAAATCCATGCCGATTTCTTCCCACTTCCATTCAGGTACCTTAAGTGGTTGTAACAATCCTGCAGGCCTCTGATGTTCAGCTTTTACTCTTCTGCAGGTGTCACACTCGGCGACAAACTGGGCAATCTCTCTTTTCATGCTGACCCACCAATATCGTTCCTTTAGATCTTGGTACATCTTGGTACTGCCGGGATGAATGGAGTACAACGTCTCATGGGCTTCTCTCAGGATAAGGGTCTTTATCTCTGGTTTATCCGGCACACATATCCGGGTTCCAAACCATATGGTGCCATTCTCGTCCTCTGAAAATCCGGGGGCTTTTCCTTGCCTCATGTTCTTCCTAATGGCAGCTATATCCGGGTCCTCCAACTGAGCTTCACGGATCTGCTCAAATAGAATAGGCTGGGTCTCCAAAGCGGCTAAATATGCTCTGGTGGTCAATCCCAGATTTAACTTTTCCATCTCTCTACATAACAAGGGTACGTGTTCTTGAATCATGACGGCTGTGCAATATCCCTTGCGACTTAAGGCATCAGCTACCACATTTGCTTTTCCGGGGTGGTAGTGAATACCTAAGTCATAGTCCTTTATTAATTCCATCCATCGTCTTTGCCTCAAGTTCATGTCTGGCTGTGTGAAGATATACTTCAAGCTCTTGTGATCCGTAAAGATCTCACAGCGATTACCAACCAAATAGTGCCTCCAAATCTTAAGGGCATGCACTACGGCGGCTAATTCCAAGTCATGGGTCGGATAATTCAACTCATGAGGTCTCAACTGACGGGAGGCATAAGAGATAACCTTTCCATCTTGCATAGAACACATCCCAATCCTTGGCGAGATGCGTCGCAATAGACATGGAAGTCTTTGCGGATATCCGGTAGGGTCAGTATAGGTGCAGACACCAAACGGGTCTTGAGAGTGCGGAAACTTTGCCTCGCATTCAGGAGTCCATTCAAACTTCTCTCCTTTCTGCAACAACTTGGTCATAGGCTTGGCTATCTTAGAAAAATTCTCGATAAATCTCGATAATATCCGGCCAAACCCAGAAAACTTCGTATCTCAGATACGTTCGTGGGTGGCAATCCAATCCGTAACTGCTTCTACGGTGGCAGGGTCTACTGCGATTCCTTGCGCAGAGATGATGTGTCCAAGGAACTTTACTTCTGCCGTCCAAAACTTGCATTTGCTTGTACTTGGCATACAATTGGTGTTCCCTTAGCTTCCCTAAGGTTAACCGGAGGTGAGTCTCGTGCTCTTTCTGATCCTTGGAATAAATGAGGATGTCGTCTATGAAGACCACGATGAACTTGTCCACATATTCCATGAATACCTTATTCATCATATTCATGAAGAATGCAGGGGCGTTGGTCAATCCAAAGGACATAACTGTGCACTCATATAATCCATAACGGGTGGTGAAGGCAGTCTTGGGTATATCCTCCTCTCGGATCCTAACTGATGATATCCAGAACGCAAGTCGATCTTCGAGAATACTGTAGCTCCTTTTAGCTGGTCGAAGAGATCATCGATCCGAGGTAACGGGTACTTATTCTTGATTGTTACCTCATTCAAGGCGCGATAATCCACACACATACGCTTTGCCTTGCCTTCTTTCTTCTCGACGAAGATGACTGGAGCACCCCATGGCGATGTGCTAGGCCTGATGTAGCCTTTCTTCTCGAGATCCTCCAGCTGCTGCTTCATCTCAGCTAATTCATTAGCGGCCATCCGGTATGGTCGCTTATAAATAGGGGTGGTTCCGGGCACCAAGTCAATCCTGAACTCGATGTCCCTCTTGGGTGGCATCCCTGGTAGATCCTCTGGGAATACGTCCGGGTACTCACTGACTACCGGTATCTCCTCCAAGGTAATCTGATGTAGTCTTGTCCTTCCGGTCTTCATGCTGGGCATCTGGAATGTGACTATAGTCCCTTCTTCATCAGTCACAGTCACTTTTCTCTGGGCACATTCTATCACACCCTGGTGTTTATTTAGCCAATCCATCCCTAGAATGAGATCCAAACCTTGACATTCTATTAGAATGGGGTCGGCCCAAAATATCGTGCCTTGGATATCTACCCATACCCTTGGACTAAAGGAACAAGCAAGGGTTTGCTTGCCCGGGGTAGCTATCAATACTGGCCTGGGTAGTTCACTTATATCCAGGGCATTATTTTCCACAAAAGCAGTTGATATAAAGGAGTGGGTAGCTCCGGTGTCAAATAATACCACTGCAAGTGATGAATGAACCATAAACTTACCCATGACAATCTCTGGTGCGGCCTGTGCTTCCTCGGCGGTGACGTGGTTCACCTTGGCGCGGATGGCGGGGTTGGAGGCGACACCTTGAGCTCGCTTGGGATGAGGGCACTGATGGGAGTAGTGTCCCTCCTAGCGGCAGTTGAAACATACTACAGGCTTGCCATGCCTGTCTCTCAAAACTTCCGGCTTCTTGGCCGGGGCAGCTGGGACGGTTGGTGCGGCTGGAGCGGGACGAGGTTGGCTGGCTCCGGCATTAGCAGCTGGTGGCGCCGGACAATACACTGGCCGGGGGTGGTACTGCTGTGCTGGTGGAGGTGGAACAAAACGGGGCCTCTGGGCCATGCCCTGGTTTTGCCTGAAGGCAATCATGCGCTTTTTCTTCAGGTCGACCTTGTTCTGCTGGGTCTCCTGCATGATCGCTTTGTTCACCAACTTCTGGAAGTTGGCGAAGTCTCCAGAGATGAGTTGCAGAGACAACTCATCCTTCAGTCCCCGGAGGAACTTAGCTTGCCTGGCCGCATCAGTACGGACCTCCTCAGGTGCGTACCTGGCAACCTGTTGAACTCATGTAGATACTCTGTGACAGACCTACTTCCTTGCTGCAGGTATCTGAACTCTTGTTGTTTCTGGGCAATGATGCCGTCGGGGATGTGGGCGGCACGAAAGGCGGCCGAGAACTCTGCCCAAGTAGGGGCGTGGCCCTCGGGTAGAGTCTCGCGGTGATTGTCCCACCATTCTGCGGCGGGACCATGAAGCTGGTGGGTGGCGAAGGCCACCCTTTCCTGCTCAGTGCAGGTCAGGAGGTCGAGCTTCTTCTCGATAGCTCGCAACCAATCCCCAGCCTCCATGGGGTTGGTGGTACTCGAGAAGGTCGGTGGGCGGACTCGGAGAAACTCCGAGAGCTGCGATGCGGGAGCGGGAGCTGGAGTGGCAGGTCGGGGCAGCTCGGGCTGTTGGTGGAGGCGGAAAAGGTGAGCCTGCTGCTCTTGCATCTGCTGCTGCTGCATCTGGTGCAGAAGGGCTGAGACCAGCTGGTTCTGGGTAGCCATCATCTCAGCTAGGGTGGGATGATTAGCAACCGGGGCCTGCCTTTGCCCGGTGGCTCCCCATTGTGGCAGGTTGCCACTATCCCCTCCGTTCTGAGGAGCGTCTGAACCCTGAGTGTTGGTCATCCTGGAGTTTTCAAAGTATACACATTTATTTTAGTGAACTTCTTTATATTTTATTTCAAAAGGGTACCGTTCTTGCGGTTACATTTATTTAATTCTTCATTCATGCCTTATGTTTTGACATGAATGCCAATACAAACAAGCAATAAAAATAATAATCAATCGTAAAACTACGTCTAGGGCAGCTCGGGGGACGGCTCGATCTCGGGCTCGTGGGAGATGGTCGGGGTCGAGGAACTGGACGGTCCGGCGGGTGGTGCGTTGCGGGAGATCCTCTTGGGCCTCACAGTGGGGATCCGAAGGGGTTTCTTCCCGCGAGGCTGAAGAGGTGCGATCTCCTCTATGTCCTTCTTCAATTCTCTGAGCTGCTGACGGAGCTGGGTGTGGACCATGGCGCCCTGGCGTAGGAGCTCGTTCTGACGCCTCAACTCCTCCACCTCAAGGGTCAACAAAGGGTTCTGCTCAAGCTGTCGACGGAGCTCGGCATTCTCACGGGTCAGGTTCTCCGAAGTGTGGCGGTAGAAGTCGATGGTGTCGTGCTGGCTGTCGGCGTCGAGAACGGCCTCAGTGTGGAGGTTGTCCATGGCCTCCAAGAGTCTCATCGTGCGGGTGATGGCGGAATTGCTCTGCGTGAGGGGACTGATGTAGATGCTGCGGTGACTCCCGGGTGTGCGCATGGGCATGAAGCGGTAGACGGTGTCGCGGAGGTGGCAGTCGTACACCAGTCGAAGCTCGGCGAGGGACTGAAGAGCGGCTCGCTGGCTGGCCACCACGAATGAAGGTCCTCCAACTCCATGGGTGTAGAAGGGTGGCTGTGTGGAAGAGGGGCGGATCACAACCGTGACCTCGTAGTAGCTCTCGTTCGCATCGGGAAAGATCCCGTGGAACGCAGACTCATGGGGAAACCCCAAAAAGTCGACGAGCACGCGAAGCTCGCGGATGAATCCGGCCTCATCACGAAGAGTCCCGCTCATGGTGTGAACCGGCATCTACAAAAGAGAGAAAATTTTGTAAAAATCTCGGGAGATGAGAGGATAAGTAATCTTTTGTAAAATATAGCGAATATATATAAGTCCTAAGGTCAGGTCTGTTTGGCTTCCTACAGTCAAGTCGGCTCTGATACCATCTTGTCGCGCCCCGATTTAATAAATCAGGACTTTATTGAAATTCCATAGAAAATCAATAAAACAAGACGTTCATCATGCGACCACGTACAATACGGACAATCATTCACGGTTCGTAGACCGCATTAATACAAAAGTGAATAAAGGTGAAGAGAAACTTATAAAATAAGGGTCCTAGATGAACGCCTCCTTCCAGTCTCGCCTTGACTGGGTCGCTACTCCAGACCTTCATCCTCCTCGTAGTAGACTGGCTCTGATGTTGTAAGTCAACGGGGTGAGTACAGATGTACTCAGCAAGCCACCGAAATGCAAATATAATGCAAGATAATAACAAGGGAGATAGTGGCTAATTTTGCGGAAGCAGCATAATTGTAAAGCTTTAAATGAGAGCAATTTATTAGTACGGAAAAGTAAACATGTGCATGTGTATCATCATCTTCTAACTCGAGGGGTACAGTCAGCCCCACCTCGCTCAACAGTCCTTACGTGCCATGAATAACTTGAACATTCAAACAATTGTAAACTAACTGCGAGTAGTCACACAACCCGCCCTTGACCGTGGGCTCGGCTTTTCGAAAAGATTGAATTACTCTGATCAGAGATGTACCACTGTACCCACAAGGCACGCACTCATCACCTACACCGAAGTGTAACGAGATGACCCATCACACGGGAACTCGTGCCAAAACCTTCCATATAGTCCTCCCCGACTCAATAGCACCCTCTTATGGGTTTCATATGGTGTCCCGACGCATCGGAGCCCCACCATACCCCCCCTTGAGCCTCGTCGGTACAAGTCGCCCGCAGGCTAGCCCCTTGCCCCCTCCTCTATGGTGCATCAAGCCGGAGTATTCCATACTTCCAGTTAGGACTTACCCATTAGACTTGTGGTTGGTACGGAAGTGCTTTGCAACAGATCCCGCAGACCGGTCCTTATAGTGCCCCGGGTGCGACAAACCAGTGCCCGAGCTTGCACCCGGAACCCACCATACTTATAACCTAGCCAACTCCAACAGAGTCCAGAGACGAGAATAACAGGGAAATTCATATACAGAGTCCAGCTATCTACGACTCGTTCTTTTTAACCTATAGCAGTTGTGCCGGTACATTGGGCACTAGCTAATATTTTTATAGTAGAGTGACAAGGAGTTAAGGCTCAATAAGCATGGCTTGGGTTTGCACACAAGGACGGGGATCTAATAAATATAAGTGTAAGGCTTGAATATTTGACTAATGCAATATTAACCTATGGGTTATAGCGATAATTTATTGAAACATGGGCTCAGTTATGATCAACTGTTTCCACAGAGATGGTCGATGACTTGCCTTGATCAGCAAATGGGGATGGAGGAACCTCGGGGTAGAACTCCTGCTCCTCGACGAACTCGTAGTCTTCTCGATACGGAAAATAAACAATACATTCAATAAACAGATAAAATTCACCAAATATTAAACATACATATTTGTAGGTTTTATTATGTGAAGTAATATTTTAATATTCTGAGTTTTGTATAAAACAGTAAAGTTTAACATTTTAGGATTTTTCCCCTATTTATTTTCTGTATTATTAATTTTAACCCTAAGGGATTTTTATTCATTTATTTATTAATAATATTTTGGGTAACAGAAACATACTGTTTTTATTGCATTAATGTGTAGAGAATATTATTCTGGATTTAACAAAATTTGAATGGTGAAATTTGGAGTTCAAATGAGCAAGATATGAATTTTCAAAGTTTAAATCAATTTTCTGGATTTTATTTAAACTAAAAACAGTCCCTGGTCCACGGTGAACCAGGTTCACCGTGAACCCGTGACTATTCGCGTGGACCCGAGCGATCTGGGCCGTTGGATCTGGATCCAGCGGTTAGATGCGAGGCGGATGGGTTAAGTGGAAATGGACGGCTGAGATTAAATCGTGCGAAGGGTTATGACGTGGACGCACGAGATCGATCCAGCGTTTTAAGTCATGATCGACGGCCGAGATTAAACGATACCGGTTTGACCGGATCTGAGGGCTCAGATTAGATCTTCGCAGGACCTAATCTGGACCGTTCGCTCGGAATCGTGCGGCTCGGATGGATTCCGGCACGGCACGTGGTGACGAGGGTAGTTTACCCTTCGTCTCCGGCGACAGTGGCCTCTGGTGCGGCTGCGACGGCGGCGGCGAGGGCCTAGGAGCCTAGCTATGGCCGAAAATGGAACGAGGAGGGGATGGCGGTCACGACCGTACCTTTGACGGCGAAGATGGAGGTCCAGAAGTGACCGGCGGCGTGGGTAGACGGCGAGGTCTTCTCGGGTGGTCGACGGCGACGGCGATCCGGTGGTATTCACGGCCAACCGAGGGGTGGCCGAGGACGGGTGAGCTCCGGCGGTCACGACGGTGGCGACGACGTGGACGGAGGAGGTCCGAGGCGACGGCGAGAGCTCGCCGGAGTCGAAGCAGAGGAGAAACCCGAAAACGGGGTGGCGGCGCTCTGGATTGCACAGGCTTGGGCTTTAGGGGTGTGGGCGGAGTGCGGTGAGGGGAGGGGGTTAAATAGGGGTCGCCGGTCGTGAGGATGGAATGTTTTACCGAGGAAACCCGAGGTGGTTTCCTAAGTTTTCCGGCGAGGCTTCCAAAAGCTCGGGCTAGCTTCCTTAAGCGCGAAAACGCATCGGCTGTAGACGGAAGGGGAGCGGTGGCGACCAGGGAAGGTGATCGGAGGGAGATCCGAGGCGATCCGGTGGCCGGCGGCGAGGAATCAGAAGGAGATCGCCGGGGAAGGAAGGGGAGCGATCCCCTTCCATCGGAGACGAAGGTCCTAACAGGTGGGCTCCACCTGTCAGTGAGCGAACGGGAAAGGAAAGGGCAACAGGCGGGGCCGAGCGGTCAGAGGGCGCAAGGTGGCTGACGCGTGGGGCCAGGCGGGGTGCGGGCGGGAGGAGAGAGGGGAGGCGAGCGCCGACAGGCGGGTCTCGCTCGTCAGTGAGAGGGCGGTGATGGGCTGGGCCAAAAAGGCCTCTGAAGGGAGTTTCAGGGTTTCGGCCCGTTTAGGATTTAAAATTGATTTCTGATTTTAAATAATTCCAGTAATTCGAATATTTGATTAGGGGTTGAATCACTGTTGATAAAAATTTGTAAAAATTCCTAGAATTATATCTTGGTCTCTAGTTCATCTCATAAAATTTTCAAGTCCAGATTTTAAGTATTTCTCCCTGTTTGGGTTTATTTGGGTTCTTTTGTGATTTTCCTTTAATAAATAAATCCAGAAATGATTTAAATATTATTTTATTTTTTTATTTTATTCCTTTTTAATTTCTGGGGTGTTACACCGATTCACCAGCACCAATTACTAGTATTCCGCCAACACAACACATTTATAGTAGAACAGACGACAATACTGGCAAAACTATCACGTTTCCGGCTACATCGTCCATAGCCAAAACACATAACTACGCTTATGGCCAGGCGAACCCAGCTTATCATGCACCGCCACCACCTGCGCCCACGCCAGCTCAACCGCCACCGCTCGCGCTACACACTCCCACACCATAGCATAGGCCAGAGGATGCCGATATACTGCCATGCGTCTCGCCACCACATGAAAGGTGCACACAAGTAGTAGACCACGACGATATTGAGGAACGTATTCGCACGCTATTTAGGGAATGCACCGGCTTTACACCTCAGGATAGAGCTAGGGCTTATCGGAAACCATATCACGACCACTTTGATACCATTCTGTACCCTCACGGTTATAGAGTCCCGGATTTCACTAAATTTGATGGCAAGGATAGTGAATCCACATTAGAGCACATTAGTCAGTTTTCTAGCACAATGTGGCGAAGCTAGCGGGTCGGATGCATTGAAACTCAGATTATGTCCTTTTATGTATACATTTGAAATGACTTGTATAAAGAATCAATGAGAATAGTACTAAGTGGTATGTGTTTTTTTTGCGCAAAACCCATTGATAGTCAGGCCATAAAATTACGGCTAAAGAAATAAGCGAAATACAGAGATGCTAGATTTCATTGAATTTAACTGAATCGAATTTAACATAATTCACAAAATTCATATGAATTACATCGATTTTTAAACCCTACGAGCGACGTACTCTAAGGTGACATTTGGTTCGAGGGACGAGGTGGGATGGGACAGGACGATCCCGTTTTTTATAGTCTTTGGTTTGGAGTCAGATGGGACAGAGTTATCCTACCAAAAAATATTCCTTCAATATTCGGGACGAACTCATCCCAAAAATGGAGGGACGAACTCATCTCACCTCATACTCAGAGGCTCCGAGACCGAGGTTCCATGGCGGACCAAAAGTTCCGATATGGAGTTTTTAGGGATGAGCCAGAGATTTTGAAACGGGGCGAAGGTGTTTCGATGTGAGACGGAGGTTCCGAGGCAGAGCTCCATTTCTCTCAACCCACCAACCAAACATAAAACTAGAAGATCCTCATCCCTCGTAACCAAACACAAGATGAAATCACTCCGTATTGCATGTAAAATGAAATCACTCCAAAAAACCTTGTCCCGTTGGAGCAAGCGTCCTGGATTCACAACTCCTCCATCATCCTCAACCTCCTGGACCTCACTGAAGAGCATCGGACGTTGTCCGTCCCTGAAAGAAACTTCAGGGGCCTGCTCAAAACTCACATTTCCTCCCTTCCGCAAATTAAAAACGCCTATTGGAAACAGCGTTACACCATTTGTTGGACCAAGTTAGGGGATGAATCCACAAAATTTTTTCACGCCGCGGCCAGTTCCAGAAGGCGCCAAAACAACATTCCCGCCATTCAAACTCCTGCAGGGGACTGGGCCTACTCTGAGGAAGACAAAGCTGAGGCCTTCTTGGAATTTTTCCTCTCCAAAATGGACTTCTCCTCTCAACCTCCTATGGCCTTTGATCTGGCCTCCCTGGTTGATCGCCACAACAACCTGATCCATTTCTCTCAACCCACCAACCAAACATAAAACTAGAAGATCCTCATCCCTCGTAACCAAACACAAGATGAGACAATCTCATCCAAAAAACTAGGACAAAATCACCCTATGTCACTTTGTCTCTGTCTAAGAATCTGACTCGAGAGGCAAGTACGAGTAGAATCCAATAGAATGGACAAATTCGAAGGATTCATCGCAATTTTAAACAGACCGCAATGGAGCTGACACTTTGATATAGCAGGCCGTATTGCAAATCTGCATTGCCATGTTCCATTTGCGTCCAAATCACCTGACAAAAATGTGTGGTTGGCTCAAGTCAAATTTGAATCTTAAAAGTTGATTTTAGGAGGTTTCTTCACCTATTTTCATTGCCCAACTCTTGTTATGGTTGCAGAAGGGAAGATTAGGAAAAAAAGTCCACATCAAATCATTCTTAAAAAATCAAATCTAAAAATTCAAAAATAGCTTTGGTTCAGAAGCCGAAGCTGGGTCACCGGCTAGAGGATTGACAGCTTTTTCACACAGAAAATTTATGTTATCACATAAAGTAGTTTAATTCCTGTAAAAATCCTTCAAAATTCATCAAATCCAATAGAGCCCCAAAACAAGTTACCACATGATTTTTTTAAAAAAAATTACAGCAACGATTAAATAGTAGTAAGAAGGCATCTACTCTATTCACTTGAGGGCTCTTTTAGAGCGTATGAATTTCATAAGAATTACTTCAATCTTTATAAAATTCTTGTTAAAATCCTATATTCCAAAAGATACATGAACTGATGAGCCTCTTCTGTAGTACTGAACTGCATGCCAACTTGAGGTCAGATGATGGATGCTTTGATGTTTTGGGTTAGCTATGGAGGTCAAACAGGCTTTGAGGTTACAAAATGTACGCAAACAAAAGAAAATTAGATGGAAATGTTAGGTCTTGCAAATATGTTTGTGCAGATTGGGGTCATAGATTATAAGATAAAAGAGATTATCTAACAAAGTGTCCAAAAGCTGAAACCAGAACTAATTATCAAGTTCATATGGATGCTATAATGGACCAAGAGAAAGGAAATTATAAAGTCTCTAGTAATTGGGGTTGTTTATAGATAATAGCTTTTGGTTTTATGGTTCAAGTGTAAAGTTTACAACATGTTTACATTTTGCGTAACTTATATGAATGCTTAACATTTTGTGTGCACTCTTGAGTTTCAAAAATCAGTAATACCTTCTTTTATATCTCAGTCAAGAGCTAGGCGAGTTACTGCTCGCTCATGCACGCGTACGTGGGCGCCTCTCGGTGAATCGGAAGCAGAGAAGTTATGAACTCGCGATTGCTAGCTAGCAATGGAATCACTTCACGGAGTTGTTGTCGGCGAGGGCAAGAGCAGGGCGGAGAGCCAGAGATGGGGAAAGGAAAGGGGAAACTGCTGCACCAAAAAACTGTCGAGCAGGCTGTAATTTTGTTGAGCCACATGCGGAGAGGAGAGAAAACACTGCAGAATGCTAGAAGCCATTGGATGGTAAGCAACGACGCTGATTGGGTTGATTGTAGAGAGACGTTGAGCGACCTAGCAACATTAGAGGATCTATTTCCCTCTCCTTTTAAGTCTTGTTTGGAACCTCAAATTCCGATCCATTCTTTGTGACGGGCTGAAATTTTAGTTTAAAATCTCGTCCCATCCCCAGTGAATGGATCGGGATTTGAAATTTCCAAAACAAACCCTGCTTGTTCAGTTAGGAGGGGAATGAAGGGGATTGGAATTCCAATCTAGCTCAATCTCTTTCCCCAATGAGATTAACCGAACAGACCCTTAGGGACAGATAACATGATACTTTATTACCAAAGACAACAGAAACGTTGTGTATGTGGAGTGAGGCATATATATGTTTTTTCTGACATATAAAATAGAGAGGAGCAGATAATGTGACCATTTATGTACATGGTTTTAGATCAAAAGTAAAAGTTTAAATCAATTTATTTTACTCTAGAAATTCTATATACACCGTATTGTTGGACGAGCTATATCCATGTTATTCTCTCAGTCCACATATACTTGCGTTGTTTGAAATAAACTCTCTTTGTAAAAAATATAAAAAATCGGCACGGTAATAAATTTAATATCATGAAAATTCAACTATATTACATGCATAACAAAACTACACACTTTTTACATAACTAGTAAGGGGTCCGTGTTTTGCGACGGGGCTTATGTCATTGCTACAATGATAATAAAATTTTTAGTGAATTTAACTACATATATGCAAAATTCATAGTTTTGTGTGATTTTTTTTAAATCCAAGGGCCTTTGGGAAAAAATCTTAGTGTCTGTGTGAGTAAAATTTGTACTTATACGCAAAATACAGAAATTAAAGGACTGAAATGCAAAAAATACATTTTTCTTTTTTTTCTTTTTCTTCTTTTAGCTGCATGCGGCGGGCGGGACACGCATGCGGGTGGGACGCACGCGGAGAAGCGGTTGCATGCGCGCACGGGAAAGTAGAGATAAAACGCAGACGGAATCCGCGGAAGATCTGATCGTTTTATAATTAATAGTATTATAATAGTAAAGATTGATAGCTTATTTTTAAAAAAAACACGACTCTGTCAAAGCCATTATTTACCTTTTTTAAGTCACGCTCGTCTTATACTCTTGTACGGCTGAGTATGCTAAGGTAGCAAGCTTGAAAACAGCTCGACGACAAACAAATAACTTGTAAGCTAGATCTGTTCTATGTTCAAAGTTTAAACAGCACACTCGATTTTTTGTCCCACAAAGAGCTCACATGCGGGGCCTAATGCGTATACCTTTATTTCTTACTGAAGTAGCAAAGAAAGTAACTTCAATTATACTCGGAAAACATTCAAATGTAGCAATTTAATGAAAATAATTAGACCACGAAAAAACAGCGCGTCTCAGCTAGCGGGTTTGTTTTACCATTAGAACCCATCTGTAACGCGCGAGTGATTTCTTTCCCTTGTTCACCAAGACTTTATTAAGGCTTCGTTTAAAATGGAGGAAATTTAAAGGGATTTCGAAAGATTCAAACAGAATTCCTTTACACTTGCTGGGCGTGTCGAATTGTTGACCTAGCTTTACATCCGTGAACTAACGGTCACTGACGCAAACCGCATCAGATCCAGAATTTGGCACAGCAGCACAAGCGCCATGTGGGCCCTGTCTCCCATTACAACGTTTGCATTTCAAGTTTGAAATAATAACGCACAGCCCGAGATGTCTCTCCCCTTTTCAAATTTCAAACCTTCCTCTCCCAGTCGGAAGAAATTCAAATCCCCTGATGGCCTCAACTCACCTCATTAGAAGCGGATCTAATGTACACGAGTGTTATTTTCACGATAATAATGTATTATCGGTTGGCCCAAATATATTTATCGAATTCGGTATTAATGATAGTTCCTTTGTTTGGATGATTATCTAAAATCAATATTATATTTAACAGTTAGTTGATAAATTTAAAATTTTATGGTAATACTACCGATTTAAAATCAATACTAGATTTGTCGCTGCAACTCGAGCCACGTGGCCAGTGCGCAGTCGGCGGTTCAAACTACAAGCGGAGAGGAGGAGGAGCTGACAGGTGGGGCTGTTGACATTAATTTTGGATCCTTAATACATAATAAAAAAATCTCATATTAAATATATATCAAATATGTGTGATTGTTTACCGGCATAAAAAAAACCATTCGGTACCCAGCACGTATAAAAAAACATATAAAAACGCATCCGAGAATAACACTCTCGACATGCAAGAAACATTATATATAAATAAAAATTTGATCACAACACCTACATTACAAATATTATATTGGTGTGATATCGATATATATATACATAAAAACATCTCTACTATTATAAAGCGTCTAGATTTCCGTATCCTTCGTCCGCAACCCGCCATTCCCACATCCCATAAAAAACCGACCAAAACTTATACCCTGTGAAAACCACCCCGGACCGCCGGGCCGCACGCCACGGACCGCCCTGCGCACGACCTCCTGGCCGCACAACGCATGCAGCAACCGAAAAAAAATGGACGCGCATGCATGCAGCAACTGAAAATGAACAGCATGAGAAAGAAGAAAAAATAAAAAATATACTTTTGCAATTCAGTTTTTTAATTTCTTTATTTTTATGCGGATGTACGAATTTTATGTAAAAACACTTAGATTTCTAAAAAATCATACAAAAACATTAATTTTACGCAAATACCCTGTTGTAAAATAAGTTTTTGTTGCAAAGCATATGCCTCTGACTAGTATAATAAATGTCTCATGGTATGAGATATTACGACTGCATGCGTGTGTGATATCAATAATTATATAGATATACGCATATATGAAATAAATAATATATATACTGATAATGTCTCTGTAAATATGATATTTATTGATATGGCATTGCACACATGTCATTTAAAATAAATATGATGGGAATGACACCATACACACATGTCAGAAAAGAAGAAATGTACGTACGCAATGATAATAGAGAAATAGATATTCATTAAGCGATGTAAAATACTAAATACCAAATATTCATCAATAGAGAGACATATATAAATTTTGTTAAAGAAAATATATTGTGGTGTGGCAATCATACAATCAGCTATAATACATTTTTTAAAATAAAAATAAGGATGTACATAATGATAAATAATTCATACAACTTACAAATAAAATTGATCACGAATTTTAAATATGGAACAAAATGTCAACCATATATAAATTGATAAATTTATATATTGTTTGAGTGTAAAAGAAATGAGTGATTTCTTGCATGAATGGTGTGGCAACTTTTCCCTTCAAGATAAACAAAAAAAATTAGAGTTTGCATGCAGATTTTTGCTAACAATAAATAAAAGGAAAGGAAACAAATGAGATATGCATGCTCAGGAAGCCATGAGGGCACTCTCCCACGTTTGATTAGTGTTTACTAATTATATTCATTAGTTTCATTCTAATTAATCAAAAGGAAAAATAAACATGCATATGGATTAACCGCACATGCTATCATCGCAAGGGGCCACTGCATGCACTAGGCTTCCACTACGCGAGAAAACGCAGTCAACAGCCACTCTTCATGTCGCAGTACACGTTCTACCCACATTCTGCACCCACGTCCATCACACGTTCTCTCCTCACGAGCGCACGCACAGGAGGCTGCCTCCACTATAAATAGCACACGCACAGGGTCAGGAGGAACAATCCTTCAAGAGCACATGCTGCTGCGCCACACACATATAGAGCTTTCGGAGTGGATACATGCTGCTAGTTGGAGAGCACAGGCTGCCTGCCGATAAGAGCAATACGCGCACATAGCGAAGTTTTGTTCATCCTACTCCTCAAATCCACGTCAAGTGATCGGAAGAAAGGAACTGGAAAGGTATAAAAAATCATGTTCTTCATCCGCATCTTCTCTTTTCTTTTCAATTAAATGCAATATATCATAGTTCTAGACTCGGCCTTTTGGTACAAGCCTAGGAATGCATCGCATAAAAACATACATATCATAGTCCTAAACTCGGCCTTTTGGTACAAGTTTAGAAATACATATACATATCATAGTCCTAGGCTCAGCCTTTTGGTACAAGCCTAGGAATGCACATCATAATCCTAAACTCGGCCTTTTGGTACAAGTTTAGGAATGCATATACATATCATAGTTCTAGGCTCGGCCTTTTGGTACAAGCCTAGGAATGCATCTTATAAAAACATACACATTATAATCTTAAACTCGGCCTTTTGGTACAAGTTTAGGAATGTATACACATATCATACTCCTAGGCTCGGCTTTTTGGTACAAGCCTAGGAATGCATCGCATAAAAACATACATATCATAGTCCTAGGCTCGACCTTTTGGTACAAACCTAGGAATGCACATCATAATCCTAAACTCGGCCTTTTGGTACAAGTTTAGGAATGCATATACATATCATAGTTCTAGGCTCGGCCTTTTGGTACAGGCCTAGGAATGCACATCATAATCCTAAACTCGGCCTTTTGGTACAAGTTTAGGAATGCACATACATATCATACTCCTAGGCTCGGTCCTTTGGTACAAGCCTAGGAATGCATATCATAATTTGTAGGCTCTACTTTCTAGTATGAGTCTAAAAATAGTTTCTCAACATATGTTAAATGTATAAGGGTCAACTAAAATTTTCACATAGGCTCTATGGTATAAGGTCAAAAATACCTACAAATGACTCATAAGCACGTTATGATAAATACTTGCATTTCTCACATACATATATGAATAGTGCGAATTGCATACATATGCATAAGTAACTCATGCGACGGTATCATAAATAATTAAGCCTCAATATTCAAGGCATGATCAAAATAAAAAAATATGTAGTTGAACTAAATTATAATTGGGATATCAAAATAAGCAAATAGCCTAATGGCACCATACTAAAGGATATAAATCATGGCATACATATACACGTCAGAATGCTAGCATCAATAGAAGAGCTAGGTGGTCATTTACATCTGCATCATGCAAGTTATAAAAATATATGCCATATTTCGTTGCCTCACGCTCTGTACATGAGTTCTATAAAAAAACATGGCATGATCTCAATAAAAAAATCAAATATAAAACAAACTAATAAGAGCCGACTATACATTGAACAAATTTGTACACCTGTTTCGGGTTACGTTTCATACCACATGCTGCACTAGCATTAGGCGGAGCAGTAAATTAAATCATTCATGTTCTAAATATACGTCAAACATATACACGTAGTTTAAATGAGATTAAATAATATATACACAAATTATGCCACACAACTCTCCGAATAATGAGTATTATGGCATGAACGTGATGACCTCAAATATATTGAAGCCTATTACGCTAGTTACTGCCTTGCAAATAGTCATTCATTTGCTCTATATGCGTACAAAAGTTAATGGACATGTCAAAATACACACCATATATAAGAAAAATAGCACAACCATAAAGGAGATGAATTGTGGCATATACATATATATGGTGTGGTCGTGATGTTCACGCTAACAAAGACGACAAGCACTTATGTTCTACACATACTTAAACAAAAATAAATATGGAGAAAAATCAAGACACCTCTTCAACGACGCTAGAGCTAGGATAGAATTTTATTTTCATTTCTTTTTTAGCTTCATATCAACATGCATTGTAATTTTCTTTTAGTCGCAACTCTTAATCAGGGGTTTTCTCTACGGAGATGTAATTAACAGAATTATTATGTAAGCGTATTAATTCTGGAAGTAATGGATTCACAATGTCTGATATTTCATTTTTTGCATTTAAATCAAACTAACTTGTATCTAACGATTTGTGGATAAGGCCCTCCACTTAACCATATTTCTAGAGGGTTCCCATTTTCCCGTCGTCAGGGCCGAGCACGCTCCGCACGCACGCACGCACGTCTGGCCCCCCGCCGTTGCTGGGCGGATGAACGGCCCGGATGTGTCGAGGATTCAAACGCGCTCGTTTCCCTCCACAAGTTAGGGTGATTTGGATTTTTTTGGGGGGGGAGTACCGTTGCACACTGCACGCAGCCTTTCGTTCTTTCCATGCACCCAGCCACAGCCACAGCCACAGCCACAGCCACAGCCGCAGGGTGTGGAGTAGGAGTATATTAATGACCTCTTGGCCCTCTCTAAATTGCATTGTGACAAACCACACCCCTGATATTTGAATTTTGAACATGTGAACTGCCAATCTCCCCCCTTCGCGTCGTCCTCGTTCCCTGCCAATCTCCCTGGGCTCTGTCGGGACCAAAACCCTCGCCGCCTTCGCCTCCGCTCCCCGCTGCTGTCGGAACCCTAGACGCAGCACGCCTTGGTGGAAGGAGGAGGAGGGTGGTGGTGGTGGCCGCGAGCTCCCCCGTTGTCCGTCGATGTCGAGCAACCACGCCGCCGCCGCTTCCCGCCGCTCGTCGTCGTCTTCGGCGGCGGCGAAGCGGCCCGCGGTGGCGGAGGGAGGGAAGGCGGCCGCGGGGGTGCCCGCGGCCGTGCAGCAGGCCAAGAAGCGCGTCGCGCTCGGCAACATCACCAACGTCGCCGCGGGAGGGAGGGTCGCCGGACCCGGGAAGGTCGGCAATGCGGTACGGCTCAGCTATGATCGTTGTGGGGTTGCGTTTTTCTTTAACGAAACATTTTTCTTTCGTCGTCTTGGGTCGAGATCTTTGGTCTGTTTGTGCTTCGAATCGTCTGTGAGACTGTGATGACTGCTTCATGGTTGCAGGCTGCAACCTTCGGGACGGATCAATTGCACTTTTATGCGTTTTTGGATAGTGAAAATTTTCGATGCGTAGATGTTCGATGTGATCTGCATATAATTTGGCCTTTTTCTTCCGTGGAGGACATGAACCTCTATTTGTTGGTATTTTAGCAAACAGGCAGTGTTTCCTTTTCGAATTTGTTTTCTTCAGTTCTTTCGGCCTACAAGATTTCCATTTGTTCGTCAATTATGCGACATTTCCCTAATTTCTCGTTCTGTACCCGACTGACGTACCTCTTCTTCGAATTCATTTTCTCATCCAAATTTGGACCTCTACCACAGCTGTCCTTTCCTTGCTGATTTTGAGATTTCTATTCATGGTCTTGGTAGTTGACTGGTTTTTTGGGGAGCATCGAAGGTGAACAGGCCAAATTGTACTTGACCATAAAGTTCATTGGCATTTTCAAAATAAAAATTCTTGGTGCTCGCGAAGTGTTTTTTCATGTTTATTTGCTTTGGAATCTTCTACTGTTTCTACTGGCAGTATGATATTGTGCGGACGGTGGACCTAATGCTTGTGATTTTTTTCTACCATTCCGTTCCTGATTATTGTGGAATTCCAAATGGATGGATTTGGAATAAAAATAATTTTTATTTTTTTCAATTATCTTGCAGAAGTTGAATTCAGTTAACTCAGCTGCACCTGTGAAGAAGGGATCTTTGGCCAGTGCCCGCAGTGTGAGCACGAACCGGGCCTCCGCTGTGAAATCGGCTTCCACCAAGCCAGCTCCGGCCATATCCCGCCATGAAAGCACCGCACAAAAGGAGATCGCTCCTCCTCCTCCTCCTAAAGTACCTAGCATTGTGCCGACGGTCGCACCAGCCATTGTGCCCTGCCGCAGCTTTGCGTCTCCCATGCATTCAGGAGACTCGGTTTCGGTTGACGAGACGATGTCGACATGCGATTCGATGAAAAGCCCCGACTTTGAGTATATTGATAATGGGGATTCCTCAGTGCTCGCTTCCTTGCAGCGACGAGCAAACGAAAACCTCCGTATCTCAGACGACAGAGATGTTGAAGGTTTGTTTTGGTTGCTGCGTTGCAAAGTTATGCCTAAGATTTGTGTTACTTATTAGATTTTCTGATTTATGTTAACTTTTGTTTCTTGGCAGAAACTAAGTGGAAGAAGGAAGCTCCTGCCCCAATGGAAATTGACCACATTTGTGATGTTGACAGTAACTATGAGGATCCACAGTTGTGTGCTACTCTTGCTTCTGATATCTACATGCATTTGCGTGAAGCTGAGGTGAGTATTTTCCCCTGAACACTGAACTTAGGAATTGTTTATTGAGTGCATATATCGATCAAATATTTTTTTTGCTTGCTGGTGATTGTAGAGTTGATTGCATCTGTTACTAAACCATGGTTTACTTAATCAGGCCAAATCAAGAAGACAACCAGTCATTTCCCCGGTTTTATGGGTGTTCCTGGCATGAGGCATATTACTAAAGAAATTTATAATGATGTTTTTCATATTTCACCTTGCACCATTTTTATGCCAAAATTTCATCTTGGATTCCTTTTAACCAATATTTTCACTTTGGCCTCAGTTTTGTTTCCTTTTGGTTTTACTTTGGACCCATTTTCATTACCATCTTAGCATCCTCCGCTACAAGAAATAATAACATTATTGATGAAAATGTATTCAAAGTGAAACAAAGAGATAATAAAAGGGTACACAATGAAAATAACCTAAAAACTTAAGTTGACGGGAAACGCAAACAACTCACCTTATATTCTAAGCGTGTGTTTGGTTCTAAAACTAGATGGAATGTGACTATCCTGTCCCAGTTTTATGGGTTGTGACCATCATGTCTCATGTTTAGTTTAAGCAACAATAAATGGGATGGGTTTATCCCAATTTTTGTTTGGTTGGAGAGATTGAGGAAGAAATATGGATGTCAACTGAAACACCGATGAAGTACCCACGTATTAAGAGGACCCACATGTCATCCTCCGCCGAAAACTCCAACCGCCGATGAAGTACGCTCGCCCTAGGCCTCGAGCCACCGCCGCCTGCTCCGGCCGAAGCCCTCACCGCCGCTTGCCTCAGCCCAGGCTAGCTTGCCTCGGTCGTTGTCGGCCGAAGCCCTAGCCACCGCCACAGGTTGCCCCGGTAGCCGCCTGCCGCCGGCCAAAGCCCTAGCCACCGCCTCACGCTCTACAGGCTGTCGCCTCATGCTTGAGCTGCCGCCTAAAGCCCCGACTGCCGATTGAAGCCCCGACCGCTCAACCGTTTTGAGCGGACAGAGCAAAAGTGGGATGACTTTGTTCGCTCAATTTTTAGGGATGGGAGCATCCCCCATTTTGCAGAATATACCTTGAATATTCTCCTGGTTTGATATCCCTATCCATTTTGTTCCTCAACCAAACACCAACGAAAATGGACTTGCCCCATCCTATCCCATTTGTTCTCTCCAACCAAACACACGCTAACAGTCTCACACTAAATAGGAAAACAGGAGATAAGGGTGTTTATGGTATTTCTGCGAAGCCTGCAAACTCTGTAGCAAAAAGGCAAAGACTTCTTAACTTAGTGGCATTGAAGCAATTTTTTTAAAACGGAGGGGGAGACAGCCCACCGTTTTTTAAAGAAGGAATGCGGCACCCGGCGTCGAATGCAGGTGGGAGGCTCCACGGCCGGCGTCCATCCCATTGAGCTACAGCTCAGGTCACTAATTGAAGCAATTTTCTCACCCTTGAATCGCATTCACACTGAAGTTCCTTATAGAGCTTGTAAAAAACAGCCTATAAAGCATATGGACAAATCGTAATGAAGTCATTTGCATGAAGCATTGATTGTACCTCAAACTGAACAAGAGTTAGATTGTTGTAGTCAATGCCATCCAAGTACTTTCAATTGCTCTTTATGTTTTTACATGGACTGCACTACTGAAGTCAGCTACTCAGCTTGATCAATTGACTCTCTTAATCTGATATGATTTGATATTTACATTGTGGTTTTGTGTTTACCTTGAAGCAGACAAAGAAATGCCCGTCAACTGATTTTATGGAAACAATCCAAAAGGATGTAAACCCAAGCATGAGGGCGATCCTGATAGATTGGCTTGTGGAAGTAAGCTTTTTATTCCTCACATAATTTTTTTATTGGTAGGAACCTAGAGATAACCCTTGCTTTACTTTCCAGTCGTTTCCACTCTACTCACGCTTTTGCTTTGCGCAGGTTGCTGAAGAATATCGTCTTGTTCCTGATACATTGTACCTGACAGTTAACTACATTGACCGTTATCTTTCTGGCAATGAGATCAACCGTCAAAGATTGCAATTACTTGGTGTTGCCTGTATGCTTGTTGCTGCGTAAGATCTGGCTATCAAAATTTCATTTATTCATATTAATTTTTCATCTCATTGTTGTACTGATTTTGCCATGTTCAAATATCAGAAAATACGAGGAGATATGTGCACCTCAAGTTGAAGAATTCTGCTATATAACCGACAACACATACTTCAGAGATGAGGTTTGTTCCACAGATCTGTGGACACTTGTTTTGTTGATCCTGCATGGCTCTTAACACATAGATCGACAGGTTTTGGAAATGGAAGCTTCTGTCCTGAATTACCTGAAGTTTGAAATGACTGCACCGACAGCAAAATGCTTCTTGAGGAGATTTGTTCGTGTTGCACAAGTATGCAATGAGGTACTACTATCTTAATCATCTTCTGCGTACGGCAGTCCCATCTAGTCATATGTTGCATTGCATTAACAGCTTTTCGTTGTGCAGGATCCAGCTTTGCATCTTGAGTTCCTAGCCAACTACGTTGCCGAGCTATCACTGCTTGAGTACAGTCTGCTTTCCTACCCTCCTTCCCTGGTAGCGGCCTCAGCTATTTTCTTGGCCAAATTCATACTCCAGCCAACAAAGCACCCCTGGGTACGTGGTGTCATCTTTGTATCGACAGTCAAATATGCAACTTTGCATGAGCTGACTTGTACTTGTCACTGTAAATTGGAAGCAGAATTCCACCCTTGCCCATTACACGCAATACAAGCCGTCGGAATTGGGTGACTGTGTAAAGGCATTGCACCGCCTTTTCAGTGTTGGTCCTGGGAGCAACCTTCCTGCCATCAGGGAGAAGTATAGCCAACATAAGGTATAACCGTATAACCGTGTAACTGTTTTACTTCAGTTAGTTGTACTGTATTTAATGCTGGTCCTCCTGTACCTTTCCTTGTGCAGTACAAATTTGTGGCAAAGAAGCACTGCCCGTCATCAGTTCCCACCGAGTTCTTTGGAGATGCACCTTGCTAAACTAGAACCCCCAGGGGTTAGTTGTTACAGTTGCTGACTGAATTCTTCCTCCAGAGGCTCTACGCCGAGCTGCGCCGCAGATCCATCTGTTTGCTCGATGCGAATGCATACTGATCGCCGCTCCTGTTCTTCAGGTGGTTGGCTGAGTGTAGATCCTAGATCGATGCTGCTGCTGTTGCTGTGTGGAATGTTAATGTAGTGATTTACTTTCTTTTCTCTTCCTTGATTCGTTGTACCTAGACGCCATGTTTCTTAGTGCACTGTACATTGGAGTTCTGCAGCAATTCAGCGAAGCATAAACATCTTGTTTGTAATGGCATCATACTGGAGTCACTTGGAAAATTTTAGGCATAGCGTCTTCAAAAAAAATTTCCTACCTTGTTATGTTGACAGATACATACAGCTGATGTGATCGACTTAAACATAATGGGCCAGCAAGATGCTAGATCATTGAATCTGGACATGCCTGTTTCATGAAAAAAGAAGAAAAGACTTATGGATAAATGCATTCAGAATGCGAGATATTTATCCACGTCCCTGTCAATGCATTCTTCTTGAAAAAAAAAAGAAGTCTTACTCAAGCAATTTCCAAACTAGATGCTAAGCACAGCTGTTTAGACTACGTGTGGCGCAATTATACCAAACTTAAACTAATTAATAGTACGTAAGTCGTATCAACAAAGATGTCGTCATGGTTAGCAACGTTAGGAATTGTTATTACAGCTAATTGCATGTTTGCATGGTTGATTGGAGTTGAGCCTGATTGCTTCAATTATTTCTTATTAGTTCCTGTATTTTTCATGATCTGTGATGAAGAATCATAGCGTGTTTATGCGTGTACACCACTTGTACATAAGAGAATTTTGTATGTATAGCTCTGTATATACGTGCCTTGATTTTTTTTGAGCCGTAGTAGTAGTGGTTGAACATAGATGCTCAGGGGGTCTCACAGCTCATATCCCCTTCTCTCGTCTTGTCCGCCCCCTAGCATCCTCCCACCGATTCGATCGCCCTATAAATACCCCCTGTTTAACCCTGTAACGAGGACCGAATAGTTTCCTTCGCAAACATTTCGTTTGTTAGTTTCTAATCTTCAGAAACCTGTTAGCGTAATCTTTTACGTCAACAGTTGGTGCAGTCCGTGGTAGCCTACTACTCCTCCCCCGATCTCCCCGCCGACCATCGTGTCGTCGGCGACCGACCCTCTGCTACGCTCGAGGCTTAGGGCCGCACCGCCCGTCTTTCCCGCTGTTGATGAGTCATGTGGCCTTTTCCAGCACTCCTGTAAGGAGCTTGTCGACCTTCGCAGCCAGGATGAGTGGAAAGCTAGACCGGCATAGCGGAACGGCCACGGCTCTCGGATGGCAGTGGTAGCGGCACGTACTGATGGACAAGCTCTAGGCTACTACCCGTGGCCGTTGGTGGGCGTGCGTCATCGGACTCTAGAGGTGCGTTTGGCCTCGATCGCTGGGAGGAGATCCAGATTTGGATTTGCTACTCTAGGGTTTGGGGGCTTGGAGTCTGGGTTGATCTACATTTGGTGGAGTGTGCGAGGTTAGCTCACTCGCGCATGTATGCTTAAACTGCTGCTTGATCGATCTTCTAGGATTTACTATATTATCTCCGTAGATACAAAAAAGTTTTCTACCAGCAGAATACTTACATCATTTTGGATAGAGGGTAGGGTATGTAGCACATGCACATCATATTCTGGACACACTATCCACTAATATATAGACAACAGATAGGAAATCCTTCTATTTCTATCAATACTTACAGGAGTGCACGGTCCTCTCTCACATGTTGTTAGCTTCAATAATCTTTGATCCCACTAAAAGTTGCATTACCATTCCAGATGTCACAATTGGGGGATACCCATCTCTATAGCAGCACCACAGTCTGATGCAAGAATAACACGCATCCAGTAGAGAGGATCAGCTCTCGTAGCTGAATGAATACCATAGAGTGGGAGCTGGCTGCACACCAGGAAAATGAAGAGAGAAATAACAATGTATATCATTTTTTCTCTGAATGGTATTTTCCTATCAGCACTCAGTACTTCTGGCAAGAAAGCCAGAAAGAGCCTGACAAGATGCAGTATTCAAAAACAGCCAGACATCTTTTTGTGTCCAGGAAATGAAAAACAGACCAGCATTTAGGAAATGAAAACAGACCGGCATTTGACACAATGCACATGAAAATTCAGCCATCTTTTTCATTCCTATGAAGAATTGTACAATATAAGTATTGTTTCTACAAAATACAAAATTGTGTAGCTTTTGTCCCTCTAAGATCTGAATCGAATTGAAACCAAAGTATGCATTTTTCACATTACTTGTGCTTTTCACTGAACAAAATCAATTCATTATGTTTGTAGAATTTCTAATATTTTTAGAAGAGAAGTTAATAATTAATAATCACATTGCTTTCTATTATTGATGTGGCCACCACTTGTTCCAGAGAGAGATCGTGACAAAATGGGGAAAGCATTCCACAGATGGTAAACAAGCAATACCAACCAGTGTTAAACATGGACAGGAGACCTAATGATAAGGCATCTCTCTCCCTTCCTCTAAGGTAGAGATATTATTTTGCTCTCTATTAATTCTGCTCTATGTGATTAATGGATGATTCTAAAACTTAGGTAGGCCGTAGGAATCATGTTTCATGACTTCACACCATATGTATTTTGTCTGTGTGCACACTGTGCAGAGGCCAGAAGTGCATATGTATTATCTGTTGAAATGAGAACCATTGCAAAAAAAAATACTCTTATCATTAGAGTATCATTATTATCTTATGCTGCACTTATCAAAAAAATGATCCTGAATTATGGTCATGAGATCAATTAGGTTGATTGAAAAATACTCTGAAATGTCAAATTATCTATTGTTAGCATTACAAATAATTTATTCACCTATGATACTATACTAATTCCTACATTACATTATTACCCATGCAGTCATGCAGATTACAGTTCTAAGAATCCTAGGGTAGTAATGCAGTGCTCACACCATTTCGTCTTGGCTATATTTATGAGTGGATGGAAGGAAGTGATGTATGCATTGTTTGTGGAAAGCAGTGATTGTTTGTTGTAGCTCGCGAGGCAGCATCACCAGCAAGGGAAACTCCGGGGGCTTGGCTTTGGCCTCTATATCAAGGGAACTTCTACTTTCTAAAAATCACAGTTCGAGGACACAATTGACATGATTTACCAGAGATTCACAACCTGCATAAAAATTCACTACAGAATACTAATACAAGACTAAAATAACTCACTAATGTTGGTTCCAGAAGTAGGGGCGCACTAATCACGCAGCGACGCCAAGTGGAAATCCGACGCGATGAATCCATGGAAAAATCATGCTATGGAGGTGAGCATAGCCTTACCCTGGTGTAGGCGTCAATGGCAACGCTGATGCAGTCCTGCTTAAATCCAACATCTTATTTTATTACTAATGGAATGAACTAAAATGTGATATGTATAGAAAGGTAATATGAGAGGCTGTAAGATTGTCATTAATGCAATTTCAACTACATATAGCTCCCAAATAATGTCATGCAAGGAGGTAGAAGCAACTTACAACACTCAATACTTCATTCCGGTGACCTGCTGCTCCAGAAAATATCAAAATACAGATCCAGGTGTGAACATTCTGAGCCATGTACATATCTTTGCTTAGACCATGCAACCATGCATGCATAATAGGAGGCGCTCGTTGCATCGGTGTTCTACTTGCATTCTGCTCCATCGATCGATCACCATCTTTTGACCGGCCAAGCATATTAGTCAGCTCCCTGGACCTAGGAGATCACCTTTCCATCATTAGTTGCACGGCCTGGAGAAATATTTTTCATGTAAGAACGACGGCTATGTAAAGTTGCTCTGTTCAGGCCACTAACAATAACCAAAAGTTCAGAGTTGTGGCATACAGCATACTACATCGCAAGAAATAATTGTCAAATATGTCCTTTCCCCCAAAAACTATGGTCGATCAAGTGTAGCACTGAGGAACCAAAAATGGCCTCCATGGCTTGCTGGCTGAAGGTCTAAGCATTCTTCTTAATTCTGCCATGGTTTGCTCCCATCTAGCTAAAGGGGAAGTGCTTGTATTCCAAAAGGTCCAAAATGCCAATTGTCTCAGCTTTGTTGGCTATATATATATATATATATATATATATATATATATATATATATATATATATATATATATATATATATATATATATATATATATTTGTGCGTTCATGACCAACTTGCATTCCCTGCCTCGCAAGCGTGAGATTGATCACTGGTCAGATCTTTCAGTGATCCAGATTTGATTGGTCATGGTCTCATGGATTCATGTCCTCTTCTTGTTGTAGATTGTGCCCCTGTTTCGCCATGTTGCTGCAATGTTAAACAAATACAACTTGGCATAGAGTTAATACCATGATCACGGCAATTGGACCACCTCAGTGTTAACAAAAATTGTTACTAGCAAATTAGCAACTATGCACTCCCTCTAATTACATATATAAATTATGTTAACCTCTTTAACTGTTTACTAAATATAAGTCATTTTATAACTTTTAGGCATTTTTTCATCTTTTCTTTCATAGTTGCTCTTGTTAAATAAATGCTACACTCTGTCCCTCTCACAAATAAACAATTTGTCTTCCAAAGCAGAATAAATGAGAAGTAACAAAGTCATTTAAGTTAATTTTTATTTCTTGTGTACAAGCCTACAGAGAAAGTAATAGGTTTGGAACATCTATCACAAGCTGAAAGGTACTCCCAGATGAGCATCTTGAGCAGCCCATTTAAAAAAAAAACCTGTCATTGAATATGGACAACTTTGAGTTAGCGAAGCCCCTTGAATACATTTGTCTAGTCTGTCCACGCTCCAAATCCAATGAAGAATTAAATGTCTTTACGTCCATCGCCAAAGGCAGAACCGCAGAAGCCTACGGAAGTATTAAAGGGCAAAGTGATCTTTCTGAAACAAAGCAGATCATATTGCTTGTTATTCAAAAGAGAGATGTTTATCTATTTCTACGTACGAAGCAAAGCGAAATCGTACCTGGTACTTGTTCCATGCAGCAGCGTGCTAGCAACGTCTTTATTCCAAAGTCTGGCGGCATGGCCAACCTGCAAAGGCTGCAATCCTTCAGCCCTTGTTTGGCTAAAATAAAACGGCTGAAGTCGACAACACAAAAGAAAAGGGTAGTTCAATGCTCCTCGCAAAAAAGATCAATGTTGAGTTTATTAAAGATATTATATCTGTGTTTTTTACATAACAACAAAGGTAGCAGGGCCTGATAGGCTGATGTTGTAAAGTGTAGCTAACAAGCACACCACCTATACATTTATTTACTATGTTACACAAAAACTTCAAGTCAACAAACAAATCAAATAAGTGCTAACTGATGGAATACATCCAGATTTATATCTAAAAAACATGGAGGTCATCTAGAGAAATTTTCTATTTGACAGGCATGCGAAATTTTGGACCGTCTTCATTTCGGTGATCTAGCCTCACGGATTCGCTTTTCGTCTGACAGCAACTTCGCAAATCTGCAGATATCAGGGGTGATAAGTACCTCAGAAGTGGAGTTATAAAACAGTTATCATATAGGCTGATAGGTGGTAGCGTGTTCACCTCCTGAGAGCTTCCTTGTTGGTCATTTCAGAGTCATTGCAAGCAGGCACCATATGGCCAGTCTCTAAATTTGTCCGTGAGACAGGTTTGTTTAGCAGCATTTCTCCAACATTAGCGAGTTTCTCCAGATTATCCCTCGTGGCAACATCAAGTGAGGCGAGTGTCCCTTGGAGAGTATCATCCTGTTATTCCAAAATGGCATTCTTTGAGGTAAGGAATCGGATTTGATAACTATTAAGTATTACCCAATGCAAAATAAACTGTTTCTATCTCTTTCTTACCTGAATCCTCAGATAGTTCTGCTCAGAATGTAAAACTTTGAAAACAGCAGCGATGTGGATATCCACCATATCAGCACTTGCCTGTGTGAAAATATCTACCAAGGGAGTGGATCCACCAACAAGCAACCAATCCAGCACTCCCCATGATTTAGCCTTTTGTGAATTGTAGTTCACCTCAAACTTTGAGGAGCCTGTACCAAGTGAAATGACCAAGAACCGGCCATAATCCATTGGTTTTATTGGGAAGAAATCTGGATTTTGCTTGAATATCTGCTTGCTTACTTCGCCAATGGCAATTAATGCCTAAACAACATAGACATATCACATATATTAGGTCCTTCGGAAGAAACAAAACTTCCCTTCAATACCTGAATTGAGAAAATTTGCCAAAACATTTTGCGCATGGTATAACTGAAATAATCTACAAACCTTATACTAAGACAAAAGTGCAGTTTTATGGTAATAAGTCATTTACAATTATAGATTCTTATTGTACCGGATTATTGGCAGCTACTCCTCCATCAATAAGATTGAACTCCTTGATGTTTCCTTGACAATCTTCAGTCCTGAAGTAGTGTGCAGGTAGGTAAGTTGGAGCAGCAGTCGTGCTGATGCAAATATCTGACAACAGAGCATCCATTGTCTTGTTCTTAACCTATGATATGAGAGAACAGAAAGTTCACTGTTGTGTTAGCCCCCATCATTAATGTATTTATGGTAATTCTCATTACTGGTTCCTAAATCATTCCCTTTGAATTACTTTCAACACAAAACAGAGAAATTTTTGTGTGTATAATACATTTTTCTGGTACTTTTTTGTGTGTATAATACATTTTTCTGGTACCATCAAAATTAAATTGTTATTATATATTGCAGAAAATGGTGTCAAAAAATAACATATAATTTTTTAGAAAACATCATAATACTCCTGAGAGACTTGAAAGGAAGAAGGATGAGGGGAGAGAGGGCAACCTCGTAGGAAGAGAAAATGGTTGGTTGTAACCACTTGATGTCGAAAGTTGGTATTACCACATTCGTTAAAGTCTGATGCAACCTGATGCTTCCTAATTTCTCTCTCACAACTTCATGAAGATGCTTGCCATCATAGAAAGGTCCTGACATTGATCGGAATATCCTCATCATCCTACCGAATGGACCCCTAAAGTAAGAAGCAAAATGTTAACCAGACAAATTATGAATCCTATCAGAAAACACTACAATGTATGTATTCACCTAAACTGTGGGAAAATTTTCGGAGCATGCTTCATATAAAATGCTTGAATATCCTTGGCTGCAAAAAGTGGCCTTCTTTTCTTGTTTGGTGCAGCCAGCATTGCAGTCACTAGCCCCCCTGTGCTAGTCCCAGCAATGACATCAAAGTAGTCTGCTATTCGGGCTTCCACTCCATCAAGTTTCTTCAGAAATTAAACAGAATAGAGTTGATGAGTAGTCAAGAGCATGAACTGTGTGTTTATAAGGATCATAATCTGAAACAGTCGGTTTTGTACACATGCCGTTGTTATGCTATTACAGAGGGCAAGGTAGCATGCAGATCAAACAGATAAATTAAAATGAAAGGGAAAAATATTTTAATGTGGCAAGTTTATTTTGATGGTGATAAAACATTCAATTCACCTGCTACATATGAGACATAACAATCAGATTATCTCAAATTCTCAATTAGCAGAATTTTTAGGTAATGACTAGCGTAAAATTGGATTAACGAAATATGTGAAGAAGAAAGAAAAAATGTTGAGAAACTTATGCAACTGTTAAAATTTTACATCTGCTTAAAAGAAATAGTAGGAAAAACAAACATACAACAGAAAGAAATAGTAAGTCTCACTCTGGAACTAATATAGAAGGTTTTTAAGATCTACTTGGGCCATGAAAGCATGTCATAATTTGTTTATGATTGAATTTATAGCAAGATATGATTATTGAATTGAGTTTGCATCTAAGTGGTTTGAACTTTAAAAAATAAACCAAGACAGCCTGTTGTTTCTAACTCTAAAGCGCACCCATTTGCCCTCATCCTTGGAACTTATATCTCTTGCCAAGTTAGAGTTGCTTTGGAAATCTTACAAGAAATGAAATTCATCGTGTAACATAACTACAGTTTACCTGTAACTCTGATTCTAGAAAGGTAAGAATAACAGCTGGAATGATTCCTCGAATCCCTCCACCATCAATACTGAGAACTGTTATGAGATTACCATAAGTTGGTGGGTGTCTACATGTGGTGTTTTTTTCACACTCCATATTTCTAATCTCTTGAAAGATAGGTTACAGACAATAATTTCTCTGGTTGTTGCGATTTGAGAGCTCAGGTAAACATAAGGATCAAGTATTAATAGATGTTGGGATGAGAATTTCATGGAATTGGTAATTAGGGAAAGTCGATAGCATTCAGGACAAGTCATCATGCACAAATTAAACATGTGACAATCAGATTAGAAATGTGGAACTGAAGTTTTTTAAAAGTGTACGCTTTATTGTTTGAAACATTGTCAATAATGATGGCTAGGTAAGGTGTTTTCAAGGAACAAAACTTGTGATAAATAGTCATCTAGGAACTTCCATGAGTAATTGTTAGTGCTTAGCTTTAGATGGATTAATTAACCAACTGGTATGCATAATAGAATCCGGGTCGCTGAAACTTAATCTAACTGTGCTTAGGGATCTTAAATGAACCTTTCCATGTGACAAAACATTTTTTTCAGAAAAAATAGAGAATTTCTCAAAATAGAAAGTGAGCATTCTTCACCATGATGGCTGAGAGGTTTGCATCCACCAGTTTGATTTGAAATGCAGTGCATATCCCTTCATGCAAGGGATAAACATCTCTTTCAGTCGCCCTTGGACTAAGGGATGTTCCAGTGCCCTGGGGCTGGGGGTGCTGCCAAAAAAAGGAACTTCTTATATCCAGATTCCAAATGTTGGTCATGTTGGAAAATTGACCATCACTTATATGGAAGCATAAAATCAAAGACTTGTTCTATATTTCAAATTAATCTTGCTTCTCACGCAACGAAAAGAATAAGATGACCAATTTGTGCACTATTCAAGTTGATTGACTGGAATTGGATGAGAAATATAAAGATCGTAAGCATGTACAGCTCTTACATGGAAGCATCAGAAGAAGGTGTGCCAGCATTTGAGTTTGGTTAGTATGCATAGTAACAGAAAGAAAAAAGCGACCATGTTACCAGCTCCATTCAATTGCCAGCTTTATTTTAGCTGGATGGTTGTTACATCAGTAGTGAGGTATGCTCATTCCTTTACATCCCCAAAGATTTTCATATACACGTGATATTATTTATATCAAATTAACTCATTTACTCAAGAAAAATATTGTCCTTTCCCTGCAAAGGTAAAGGAGATGAAAAGCGTAAACTTTGAGTGGTATCCAGGCTAAAAGTCTAATCAAAGGTGATCTTTACGCCAAGAAAAAAGCCATAACTGCGGTCAAATATTGCATAATGCATATTGAAAAATATTTAAGGATTCAAGACCTCTTAAACAAAGAATGAGTAGAAGAACAACCATAAGTTTTTATAGGAAGGGAAATAAGTAGGAAAACTAACTTGCAAAATACTTATCAGTTATCACAAGTCCAAGTTATCAAATATTGGAACAGCCTTTATTCAACTGCTATATAATATTCTCTCCATCCGATTAAAATTTCAATGCAACAAATTTCCGATCCCAAAATAATCTAGAACTTAGTTTGGTTCCTCATCAAACAACACATTTTCTAGTCCAGTTTTCTCTTTGCTTCCTACAGGAACACTACTAAAAATCAAAACGATTGATCAATGGTAATAATGTAATATAAACTTATATGAGCATAACTGTAACTCTGTAAGCAATGATGATGCATGGCATACCAATGATGGACATCACAACAAATTGTCATGTTAGCATTACGTGGTATATTTAGAATAAATGATTTGTAATGAACTCTGCCTATGTTGTGTCAACATAGCAGGTCCCAAACTCTGGTAAAGGAGGATGGAGGATATGTTTCCCCTAAAAGGTTGTGTTTGGTTTGGCAAGCCAATGGAGAATCTGCCACTCAAATGGAGATGAAACCCAAATTTGGGTTTCAACTCTAGCCAACCCAACTTACTTGGGATTGAAAGGCTTTGAAGAAAAAGAAGAAAGAAGAAATGATGTATAATGAGTGGAAGGATTGCTTACAAGCAAGTCTAACGAGAAAACCAAGCACATTATAAAAAAGTCTAATAGATGATTGCAACTTGCAACATGACTTGCATGCAAAAAATTTAAAGCAGTAATTACCTGATATGCCAATGCTAGGTGCCTAGGTCTATTTCAGTTCAGGATGTTGTCTGGTTGATGGTACCATTGGAGGCCTCTTCTCATCATCTCATGACTCACAATCCTTTCCATAGTAACCTTGCCTATCTCATGAACTGCCAATTTGCCTTCTATTAACTACACATCAATCTTTCTGGCACTGCAACACAAAATTATTTGATGCAACATTATCAGTAGTTTCTGCCAGCACTCTTTGGTTAATGCAATAACATTTCTTGATATACCACATAGATTATCCAAGCAGCATTGCTTCAAGACAATAAGGAAAGCCACATCTGGTCAATGATAAGACAAATAAGTAAGCACTGTGCAAAACCCTGTTGACACAGCAAATGAAAGGATAAGATTGTCCAATACATTATCCATGCGATCATGCCCTGCAGGATAAATGAAGCAGCAAACCAGGGACTACAGATCGGTAGTCAAATGGTTATGGCCTCCCTGAAAAACATCATCCAGGAGGAAGGAGCATATAAAGTAATACAATGTGCCTCACAACTATTTGCTGTAGATTGCTGGCTCATCACTATAGTCATAATCCAGTTGCTTGGTAGCTTAGGCTGTTCCTGAGCTTGCTTGCAGGTGATCGTTTTTTTCACACTTACATGATGTATTGCATTGGAGAGAAGCCTCTTAGAGTCTTAGGCTGACATATCATGTGACAAGATGGAAAGGAATTCAGAAGAGAGTCTGAACAGTGCTTAATATTTTTGTGAAGTTATGCCAGAAATAGAAATACAAAAGATGGTACGCCGTATATCCATCTGGAGACTTCTAGCAGTAAATATCTATGTAATAGACTTTCCAGGATAATCTGACACAAGTGAGCTAATTATGCTAAAATTACTAACCATTTTCTTTCTATTGTAGATTGAGAAGTTTATATTTGTAACTTAGCTTTTCTTGAACCTTATTGAAGCATAAATGTTCTAATGGATATGAATAGCCCACTAAGTCTGAATTTGAACTCCATATGATAGTAGAACATGTCTACTGAAAAGCAATGAAAGCAAACATTTCTAAGCAGAACACAGAACTGCAAATGTACTCTGATACCCAATTATAGAATGATGCCAAGATCATATGAAGTAGTGGAGTACCGGAGATCTCATCCATGGGCCATGGCTCAGGAACTCGGCAATGACATCATTGACATGTACTTGTGCCTCTGCTTCAGTACATGTCGGCAACAAGAGATGGAAGCCATGGCCCGACCCATCTGCCTCCCAGATCTCCACCTCCCCGTGACAACCACATTCCCTCAGTTTCTCGTAATACAGCTTTCCTCTACCCCTCATGGCCTCATTGTATCCTTCCCTGCAATGCACACCAGCGCACGCCGGCACCCCACAGCACAGCCAGGCTGGGTGCGCCGTCCGCCATAGGGTTGTGATCCACGAGTCGCCGCACCCGCTCGTCCCTGGGAAGACCAAAGGCCACAGCCGGATCAATTCGCGCAGCAACGCGATGCCCATCTCGTTTGACTCGGAGCTGTCACCGCCTAGGAAATAAGGATGGATCAGAACGAGCGAGTTCACCTTCATGCCGTGGCCCAGCTCCTAGGCGCCGGCCCGCATTGAGGCGTGTTGCGCGATGTTGGCGCCGGCGCTCTCACCGCCGACGTGGACCCGCCCGAAGTCAGCGTGGGCGATCAGCCAAGGCTCCTGCCCCTGACTAGCGGCGTGCGAGGCCACCCATTGGAGCGAGCGCCGCCCACGCGTCGCCGTAGAGCGCGGGGACCAGGCGCTGCGGTGCGAGGCTGTACTCCACCGACACGACGATGGCGCTGGCCCATGCGGCGAGCTGGTTGGCGTGGCCGTGCGTCGCGGCGTCGGACGCCGAGCCCCGGCAAAAACCGCCGCCATGAAAGAAGACGATAACGGGTATCCTGCGCCGGTAGCCGCCAGAGGAGGGCGCCGGGAGGTAGATTCGCGCCGACACGCCCTCTCCTAAGAGGATACCGACGTCCTTTGATGAATGATGAGACCCCGGTGGCGGCGTCCGTTGAACGCCGGGGAGAAGTCGATCCCCCGTAAGCGCTCGACACGGCCGCTCTTGGTATACGCGGATGTTGAAGTCGCGGGCGTCGTGGATGACCTCGTCGCCTCCGGCGCTAGCGTCGGCCATGGCGCAGGGAGTAGAGCTGGGACTAGGCCGTGCTGGGCAAATGGCGCTAGCCTCCGTATCTAGTTGGGCCGGGCCGACACGGTACGGCCGACTGGGCCGGGCAGGTCCAGCACGCAACAGCAGAAATCAGGCCCAAGCACGGCCCATAAACACGTTGGGCCGTGCCGGCCCAAGCACGGCTCAGCATGCCAGGATCTCTTCAACTTGTGTTTTCTTTTCTGTACTCCAGAAGTCCAGATAATTAGAAGAAAAATTACATGCGAATTAGACTTGCATTAAAAAAAGTTACTATAGGATAATACGCACACAATAACCGTGCCTACACATGTGTTTAAAAGTCATTGTATTTTTAGAAAAAGAGAATCTTAGTTTAATAATTAGCAAATATTCATTGTAACGTTACATTGTCAAATCATGCGTAATTAGTCTCATTAAATTTAGTTCGCCAATAATCCACCAAGTTTTATAAATAATCTATATTTAATATTTTAAATTAGTATATAAATATTTGACGTAACGGGATCCAAAATTTAGTCCTAGCTATGACAGTGATTAGAGTCGCAAGTAACGACATCATCAAGTAGATGTTTCTCCGGTTTGCCTCACTATAGATCCACTCTCACGTAGTATATCACAGCTAACGATTAACATTTAATAATTTTACAGTTTTCGAGGAGATATCAAAAAATTCAGTGTTAATTTTAGGAGCTTCTCAGAATCCGTAAAATCACCCGTTAACATTAGGTTAGTCTTTCTCGAGTATAGCAAAAGGTGAGTATGGTATCGATAATGGTAGTGAGCCATCTACATACCTTGCACAGTTGCACTCAAAATGAACCATTTGAAAAAAAAAAGTTAGAAAGAGCTAAAACAGCATGTAAATTATTTACTCACGTCGTCGTGTCAGTCCGAAAGGCGTGACTCGTGAGCCTGCACAGTCAGACATCACTTACATCGATAGCAAGCTGACGAGTCACTACTAAACATGCCAATCCAATGGCTTTGCTTACACTCTCACACAACACAAGCCCAGCGTGAGCGATCAGTACATGTGAAAAAGGTGGTGGGAGAGAACACATTAGCTGGAAAGAAGGCCAAACTGAACTTACAGACTGGAAACCAATTCCCAAGCACCATCAACGTTCTGTAAAGAACACACACGGCCACACGGGTACAGAACTGCAGTCTACAGATGCATATATGGACGCCTGTTTTGGTCTCGATTTTTTCCAAGATGGAGTTCGTGGCTCGTGAATGCACAAGTTGGCACCATGTGACATGGCCGAGTGGCCGAGTGCGCTTTCAGGCTTCAGCGAGCAGCCCTCATGCGTGCACGGAAGCTCAGTACAGCTTCGCAACAGACTGACACAATGACAGGCGAATTGGATGCAGGATATGGCTGTGATCAGGCAGGAGGCAGCACCGCTGCGTGGTATCCTTCCACAGGACATGCGTCCTCTTGTAGCTCTCTCCTACAGTAAAAACCACTGCAGCTATTGTTTGTGACGATCGCTACTGTAGCAACTAATCTGAGCCGTCTGTTTTACATCCAACTGCGGGTAAAATCGCTAGTACCTGTCCATTAAAAGTGAGTTTGGTTTGTTGGGTATTCTTGGATGGGATAGAGTCATCTCATCCGGTTAGTTGTTTGGTTGGAGGACGAAGGTGGATAGGATGGTCACCGATCCTTCAATATGCTGGATGGAGGGATTCAAGAAATTTTTCTGGATGAGCTCATTCAATATTAGACGAGATGATGTGTCGTTCCCTGATTGGTTATTACACATTTAATTTTTTGTTTATAAATATTCAAATGATTTTCACTCCCAAATTATTTATCCCATTTATGATCTAATTACATCATTGTATTGATTATAATTTAATCTATAAAATAATATATTATATGGTTATATTTTTATTAAAAATATATTTGACAAGTGGGTCACACTAAATTTAAACTCATCTAATCTAAGTTATATACGTTTAGCCAAACAAAAAATATCTAATCACATCTATCCAACCAAATATCTCAAATATATTGTCTCATCTCTAAATTTATAATTTATAGACGTCGTCCTCGCTCCTAAACCAACGTAACCTAACCAACGTAACCCAAGTACAGTTTGTTACTCAGTACAACCGATGATGGAGTACTAGTAGAAAATCTGTTCAGATCCATGGACGGCTAGACGCCATTGTCGCCGTAACCTGACACCCTGGGTACGGAGTAGTAGCTGCCATTTTCAGTCATTTCATAATTCAGATCGTTGGCATCGTATTTGGGCTACGAGCCTAGGACGGTTACAGTTTCACTGACAATCCTGAGCTCAGCAGGAGCTCACAGAATCCAAAGCGTGATTCTGTGATAATTCACCAACAGGCAACAGGAGGGCAAGGCATGGCATATTGGCAAATGGCAACTACACGGCACGGAGACGCAGGCGGGCCTGTTACGTTTATCAGGATCAAATCGCCAGGCAAACGATGCAGATTCAGGCAGACGTACGTGCAACATCATGCATGGCTCCATGGCTCTGCAGCGATGGGACCAAGAGTAATAAAACCAGGCCATGGATCGCAAAACAGTTTCAGGAAGAGAAAGTCGAAAACATGATATCCAGATGGAGCAGATCCATTGACAGGACAGGAAATTTCTCTAGGAAAAGAGCACAAGAACTGTATTTTCGGCTGGTAATAAAATTTTTCAATATCATTACAATTTTCACGGTTTTAAAATATGTCATTGATGTGTCACTGACAGATGAGATCTACCACAGTCACTGACAGTGGTATTTTTTAAATTACAGAAAACTGTAATGGCATTTTTACAAAAATTCCTATATATATCGGCAGCTCCAGATCTTTAGAAATCATGACTCGAAATCGCTGTCAAAGATCGCCATCAACCTCTTTAAGAACGGGGCACAGATCGGCAGCTCAGAATTTAGTACACGATAGGCTGTTAGCAGATTGAGGGGGTGTTTGGATACAGGGGCTAAATTTTAGCCCCTATCACATCCAATGTTTAGATACTATTTTGGAGTATTAAATGTAGACTATTTACAAAACCCATTCATAATCGGTGGATTATTCACGAGACGAATCTAATGAGCCTAATTACGCTATGATTTAACAATTTGACGCTACAGTAAACATTTGCTAATTATGGATTAATTAGGCTTAAAAAAATTGTCTCACGAATTATCCTCCGATTCTGTAATTATTTTTCTAATTAGTTCACGTTTAGTCCTTCAAATTGATGTCCAAATATCCGATGTGACACGGGTTAAAATTTAGCCCCTGAATCCAAACACCCCCTGAATCGCCCCTGCAGCTGGGAGTAGTGGAGTAGAGCTCACACATTCTAGCCTTGGCCCATATTAATTATCACCAAAGATCAAACCAATAGGATAGAATGAACCAATTCAGCTACCGGATTGAATCGCCCCATGCTTCGGAATCATAGCTACAACAACAGCACTCTCATCAGTTTGTTCCAACAAACAGTTGTGAGATCTCATCAGTTTAAGCGTGTTCACAAAAGGAGCACTCGCGTTTTGCAGTAGTACAGTATATGATAGGTGATCTTTTCTTCTCTGATCAGATCGCATCGCTACGTGTCTGCGCGAGCGCTGCTGCTGTACTCATGTCATGTCAGGTGGGTTTCAGTTCGAAATTATTGGGTTAGGTGCGGGCACAGCACTGCATCAATGGCACACCAAGAGCTAGCAAAGATTACGGCCAACAATGACTTATGTTCTAAAATCACATCCTTCGTTTCGGTAGATTATTTTAGTCTTGCCTACGTACATATATATATATGTCTAAATTTTTTGATATATAGATGAATTTGAGTAAGACTAAAATGACTTATGCTCTAAAACGAAAGTAGTAGGTATTAGCATCCTAGACCTTTCAGCTTCCACACAATACTGATTTATATCAGGCCCCATATTTAGGCGTTTATACGCATCCTTATAAGCGGAGAGTCTTCTCCATCTCAAAACACCGATCTGATGGAAGGATGACTATTCTTTCTTATAAGAGGCTTATAGCCTCCTTCTGTGGGTAATACCTCAGCACAGACACCCTAACATTCCACCCCTAAAAAAACCCCTAGGTAGGCATGACGGTGTTAGCTCTGATATCAATTGTTAGCGTCCAAGATCTTTTAGTTCCCACACAATACCGATCTATACCGATCTCGTTCCACGTTTAGGTGTTCATGCACATCCAACGCACCTTTATAAACGGAGAGCCTTCTCCATCTCAAAAGACCGATCTGATGGGAGGATGGCTACTCTCTCTTATAGAGGACTCGTAGCCTCCTTCCATGAGCAACGTGAAACTAAAATTGACTGGCAACAAGCTAAGTTGCAATCCTTCTAATGAGAGGCAATACCTATTACTTCTAAAATTAGGTGGAAAATGATCCGATTTCTTGATTGTTTATATGAGACGTGATGTAATAATTTAGTTTTTTTTGGGACGCGAATATGGATGGGATAAGATAGTCTCACGATAGGACGATGAGTTCACCGGAGAAAAAAACTGAATGAGGTTATCTAGCATTTAAAAGAAATGTTTTTGCAGACCGGACAAACTTATCAAATTTATTCCTCACCACCGAAAAGCATTGATCAAGAACTAGAAATCGGTAACGGTGATCACTAAATAAACCGACGATCAAGAACAGAGCAGACAACGAGGTGCAAAGCAGTAAAAACGAAACTGACTGACGCGCAAACACGCAAAGCTGCAGTTTCTGTGCCGGGCCGTGAGCCCGTGACAGGGTGGTACTGTTTTTTAATGGCTCGGCTCCACGAAAGCTGTGACTTTGCACGAGCACAGGTTGTGCAGGCTCCACACTCCAGCCATCGCTGCGAGCTCTTTGCCTTTGCGAGACAAAGCTAGCGACGACGACGACGAAGCACTTGGGGGCGATGGTGTTGAACCGTTTCAGGCCACTAATTGAGGAGTAATTGGTACGTGCCGCCCCACGCAGCCGAGACAGCCCGATATGGGGGGCTAACGAACGAACGAGACCACCTACGCGATCGAAGCAACGCGGCGCGGACTGTGGAGACGTGGAGGACGAGCAAACGCACAACTGACACAAGCGAGATTGACATGGCATGTAGTTCGTGCAAAGTATTGTTTGGTTGCTCTAATCAAAGCTATTTAGATGTTTGATACAATTTTTAAGAATAAATCTGTTTGATCAATTGTATTGTACGAAGCTTTTCAACGTAGGTTAGTTTATATTTTCAGAATATTTCCTCTATAAACTTGAATCGTTTCGCGTTGCAAAAACAAGCAAATGATATCGTCTAGGTTCTATTAACTACGCTAATTTTCTACGATTAATTAAGAATATTGATTATTAAGTATTTTTGGTGAAAAATTAATTTTAACTAGATGTTATTAGTCATTTACAATTTAAACAATCTACTTGTATCACCTTATCTAAAATCATCTCATCTTGAATCAATCTATTCAAAATGATATCGTGCCATTGGGCTTCAGTTTAACGAACCAAACACCTACAGTACCGATGTGCCCCACAAAACTTTGATGAGCTCTCGAAGGAATGCCTTGCAGTTGTAAGCTGTAACCTTGCTGTGCGGAAACGGTTTAGAAGAGATGTGTGAACTGAACTGACAGTTTCTGAACAACCTGAATCTTTACACTAATATAGCCGTGTTTCTGACAGCCCACTCGGCCACTCCAGTGTAGAGCGCGTCGAAAAGAAAAGAGCACAAATCGCGGCCATGGGGAGATGGAGTGTGAAGTGTGAACCGCGCGCGAGGTAGGCACATGCGGTGCACGGCGGCGCGGGAAAGGAAGGCCGGACCGGCGTTAAAGCGGTAGAAAGCCCACCACGATCCGCGCCCCGAAAACAGTGTGGTGCGCCCAGCCTTGTCGGCTGCCGAGCCACATAAAACCGGACCCATCCCGTTGCAGCAGCAGCAGCGTCTCCGAGACACTCGCAGCCAGTTCACTCTCACTCACTGCCACTCTCCCGGCTGCGCGCGACGGTGTCTGTCCCCAATGGCCTCGCGGATCTTGCTCGCTCTGCTCGTTTTACTTCTCGGCTGGCGCGGCGGGAGCGGGGAGACGACGGCTTGGGGGAGGCGGGGAATGCGGGTGCCGGAGCGGGCCGGTGACCTCAACTCGCAGGTCAAGTTCGACTTCTCCCCGTTCTTGATCGAGTACAGGAGCGGGCGCGTGAAGCGGCTCATGGGCACCGACGTGGTGGCGGCGTCTGCGGACGCGCTCACCGGCGTCACGTCGAGGGACGTAACTGTTGATACGGCCAACGGGGTGGCTGCGCGGCTCTACCTCCCCAGCTTCCGCGCCACCGCAAAGGTCCCCGTGCTTCTCTACTTCCACGGCGGCGCGTTCGTCGTCGAGTCGGCGTTCACGCCCATCTACCACGCCTACCTCAACACGCTGGCGGCGAAGGCGGGCGTCCTGGCCGTGTCGGTGAACTACCGCCTCGCGCCGGAGCACCCGCTCCCGGCCGCGTACGACGACTCGTGGGCGGCGCTCAAGTGGGTGCTCGCGAACGCGGCGCCCGGGACGGACCAGTGGCTCTCCCAGTACGGCGACCTCTCCCGCCTCTTCCTCGCCGGGGACAGCGCCGGCGGAAACATCGCCCACAACCTCGCATTGCGCGCCGGCGAGGAAGGCCTCGACGGCGGCGTGAGAATCAAGGGCCTGGCGCTGCTCGACCCGTACTTCCAGGGACGGAGTCCCGTAGGCGCCGACGCCATGGACCCGGCCTACCTCCAGTCGGCGGCGCGCACCTGGAGCTTCATCTGCGCTGACAAGTACCCGATCGACCACCCGTACGCGAACCCGCTCGCGCTGCCGCCCTCGTCGTGGCAGCGCCTCGGCTGCTCCCGCGTGCTTGTCACCGTGTCAGAGCAAGACCGCCTGAGCCCATGGCAGCGCGCCTACTACACCACGCTCCGTTCCAGCGGCTGGCCGGGCCAGGCCGAGCTATACCAGACCCCCGGCGAGGGTCACGTCTACTTCCTCACCAAGCTCAGCACGCCACAGGCGCAAGCCGAGATGGCCACACTCGTCGCCTTCATCAACCGCAACTAGCACCAGGCACAACCAGCCCAGCAACCCAGCTACTCCAATCTACCATACTACCACCACAAGTAATTAGTAACTAGTGAGAGATTGAGGAGGTGATTATATTTTTCGTTTTTACCCTTCTTCTTTGGAGTACGTGGAGATTCCTTCGTCGATCGGTACGGCGACGACTACGTCATTTGGTTCCTCCGCCACAAACCGGCCGGACGGAGAGGAGCCGGGACCGTGCCGTGCTGTGCAAACGGTGACGACGCTTTCAGTGGTTGGCCGCTGCGTGCAGTTACTCGTGATAGTGGTTATAGTACTAGTACCAATATATACTGTCACTCTATTACTACCGCAAGGTTGCAATGTGTAATTTTTTTGTACTACTACTGCTGCTACTACGGCGGTGAACCGGTGATTAATCGAAGTGAGCTTCTCGCTTTCTCAGTGAGCGATAGGAACGTCGTGCATGTGCGCTGATGCGCCGCCCGGCGCGGCGGGGAATGTGTGTCTCGCCACCGATTTGACCGGTTTCTGTTTGTTTTTTTTTGCCCGGGGTCGCATGCGCGAGCGTCGGTGTGCTCCCCGCATCCGGGGGGCTCGTGTGTGTTCGGCCGCGGCGGCCGGTGCGCGCGCTGGCGCTGGCGCTGGCGCGGCATGCTGCACGTAGAGTTTCTGGGCCACCCCGCCACCGACGAGTTGTCGATCGGTGCTGCATTTGGGAGCTTTGCCTGCACAGGGAACGGCAAACTCTGGTGCGAGCCATCATGGCGTGTGTGTGTGTGGTTCAGGACAGCTTCAAGCACGCGGCTTGCTAGCTATGGCTATAGCTTAATAGCTAAGTGTTCGCACTCACATGGGATGCTCAATTAGCCGTGTACTTCGGCAGTATGATTAGTACTTGTTGAGCTTTCAGAAATATCCATGATAGAACCCGTGCTTTCATCGGCAGAAGCGGAAATGCGCCGGTGACTACGGCTCGGAATTAACAGGCGCCGTTTTGGTGATCCGTGCTCCTCTGTTCCTGCCGACTGGACATGGGCTCGTGTCTCCATCTGGTCCAACTCCAGCAAAGCTGCTGTCCCTGTGGCTGTGATCTCGCAGCGCAACGTGCCGAGCAGGGCGGGCAGGGGGGAGGACGCGCGGACAGGCGACGAGGCGAGGCCGGCCGGCGCCAGCCAAGCCGCGGCGGGTCAGATCACATGGCATGGTGCCCCGCCGGTAGGAGTAGGCCCGTCCCGGCGCGCATGTGAGCGTCTTTTTCTTGGGGTTTCTCCTCTCGCTCCTCCTTGCACGGATTGTAGCGGTGCTCGCGTGTAGCTTCCGGTGATCTTCACGTGCAGAGCACACCGCCAGTTATGGAACATAACAGATGTTATTGATACTGGCTGTCGGTACTAAAGTTCGGCAGTATGGATATATCATTTGTTTCGTCGACGATCTTTTTTCATACTTGAATGATTCAATCGGTGTAGATTGGTCATGTTGTTCTGCACCACATTAACTCTGTTTGCAATGGCGTGATATCAAACAGTTCTTCAGCAACCAGCTTACAAACTTTAACATTTTTCTATTTGGATTCAGTGTCTTGATGAACCACACACAACCAAAACCACCATCATCTCCCAGTCCCAGCCATGGCTCTGTTGCTACAGAAAGTCAGGAAGCAAGAAGATGAAGTAGCACTAGTGGAGGGAAATGATACACCGGCTACGTATCACCGATACGCGATACGGGTATGTCGATATGGGTACGTTGATACGTCGAATCTAAAAAAATAGGATACGTCGATACAACGGGTATATTTATAACCATGTTAAGTTGCTAAAAATAACAATATAACATACATCAAAGAAATTTACAGATTGAAAACTAACAGCTTGAGATCTTCACTTTTTCCTTCCTCTTTCTAGCGGTAGTTGGGGGAATCGACTGTAGGGGGCAGTCGACTCCCTCCGCACCGTTGGATTTCGATCCGACAGGTGTCGAAGGGGCTTTGGAGGAGGCTTTGGAGGTGGACTCCGTATGAGGTGGGGCCTACCTCCACAGCGTCGAGAACCTCTGTACCATTAGACCCGCGCCGAATATTGAAATATACCAAAAATCCGGATTGATATGAAAAAAGAGACGATAAGACTCGAGCAGGGCATTTTTAATTCAGAAATCATCTTATAATTTTTATAAGTGTCATATCAAAAAAAACTATATCTCGCAATGTATGATTTATTGTTCAACAACTAACTTTACAGACTTTATTTTTTATTCATGTTTGGATCCTGTGTCTGAACCAATGTCACTGTCCGTGAAAAAGATATTTAATAATTTGTCATTCTGACAAGTATATTTAATTATCTGTCATTTTAAGTCACAGTTATAGACTCTAAAAATCACATATATCATCTCATCATGATAAATAATTAAATAATACTCACTTAAAAATAACAAATAATTTAATCCTCTCAAAAAAATCAAAATACGGGAGAGATTATTGCCGTTAGATCTATCGTAGACGGTCCAGATTGAGATCCATTAGAACTAGCTGTCAAGCGCGCGGGTGTGATTTCATAATTAGCCTCTTTCTTTCGGGAAAGTATCATGTGCACATCGACTAGCCGTGTACATGGTGCACATGTGAGATCTCCACCTTTAATCTGTAATCCAATGGACAACAGTAGCTGGGGGTTATCGCAAAATGACAGAATGGGGGAGGTGGGAGGTGTTTTCTGCAAAATGATCTGATGGAGCTGTTGTCTGTTGGATTACAGATTAAAGGTGGAGATCTCAAGTGTGCACCATGTGCACGGCTAGCCGCACGGCTAGCCGATGTGCACAAGATACTAGCCGGTACAGTAGTCAGCCCTTCCCCTCCGTCCGCCGGAGCGCCGTACGCTCGCCGGAAGTAACCACCACCTAGCCGGCGCGCAGTTGGACTCAGGAGCCGGAGACGAACTTGACGACGCGGTCCATGAGCTGCTTGGCCGTCGCGCACTCCGGCCTCTCCAAGAAGAAGAACACGTGCTGCTCCCCTTCCGACTCGTACCACGCGGCGCTCCCGCGCCACGCGCTCGCGGTCACCGCCGCGTAGTACGCACGGTTCCGCGGCCTGGCCCAATCCTTCTCGCCGGTGCAGACGAGAATCCGCTCGCAATGGAGGTCATCCAGCCCCGGCGCGCCCGCCGCCAGCGGGTTCATCCTCGGGTCGTCGGCGCCGTCCACGGCGCTCGGGCACGCGAACTCCCAGATCTTGGCCATAATGTCCTTGACTATTTCCTCGGGCTCACCTTCCATGAGCGTGTTCCCACCGAACCAAGGGTGCAGAAGTATGGCGCCTTCTATCTTCGGCGCTGGTTGGAAAGACGCCGCTTTGATCAGGAGGTGGTGCACCATGTTGCCGCCGACGCTGTCGCCGGCGAGGAAGAGGCGGCCAATGTCCCCGTGCTCGGCGATCCACTCGTCTTTCCCCGCCGCGGTCCACTGGAGCGCGGCCCAGGCGTCGTCGTAGGCGGCGGGCACCGGGTGCTCCGGCGCGAGGCGGTACTCCACGGAGACGGCGATGACGCCGGCCGCGGCAGCGACGGACGCGACGTAGCTGTGGTACGTCGTGGAGACGGCTGACTCGATCAAGAAGGCGCCGCCGTGGAAGTAGACGAGGACGGGGAGCTTCTTGCAGGGACCTGCACGGGCTGGGAGGAAGAGACGCACGGACAGACCAGTCTCACCGTCGACGACCACGTCCTTGGACGTGACGCCGGTGTCCGCATCGACACCGGCAGGCGTGCGCACCAGACGGTGGAGGCGGTCAATCTTGCCGCTCCGGTAGATCCGTAAGTGCTGCGAATCGAGCACAACCTCGTCGGCGTTGGACCCCATGGCCGTGGCAGAGTGGATTTTGCTGTTGCCGGTGAAAAAAAAATCAGAATTCAGAACTGCAGGGCAACACAAGACCCAGTGTCGTCCTCCCCCTTACTAATCAACAAACCTGCCAGTACGTCCATCACATGGCAAAAAGTTTGTGATTCAGATCAGATCCATTTTGAAGATCTCAATAACAACAAATAATATAAAAGACCCAAGCAGCATGCACGAAGGCACACTTGAATTACAATTCTGCTGAAGAAAAGATGTCACTTAATTAGGAACTGAAATAGCTACATGAAAATACTTGTAGCATCATATCGCAAATGCTAAAATATAACCAAGTGCTATTTTATACTACTAGTGTACCACAACTATTGATTTTATAATTCCATATTCCATAGCACGAAATATAGTGCATTAATGCTACCGATAATTTTAGTGAGAACGTAATTTTCAACCAGCAGCTGAGAGAATTTTGATATGGAGTATTATTAAGAGAATTTTGGAGGCCTGACGTGGCGCCACGCATGCATGCATGCATGCATGCATGCGGATCTAATCAGGCAGCAGCCCCCGCGGAGATGAAGGCGACGACGCGGTCCATGAGCTCCTTGGCCTTGTCGCAGTCCGGCTTCGTGAGGAAGAAGACGTGCTCCTCCCCCTCGGACTCCAGCCAGTCCACCGTCCCGCGCCACGAGCTCGCGGTCACAGCGTCGTAGTAAGCGCGGTCCCTCGCCGCTAGCCCGTCCTTCTTCCCCGCCGACACGAGCAGCCTCTCGCACGCCAGCTTCTCTAGCGCCGGCGCGCCCGGCGCCATCGGGTTCATCCTCGGGTCGTCCGTGCCGTCGACTGCCCCAGGGCACGCGACGGACCACATGAGCGCGGTGATCGCGGCCGCGACCGGGGGCTCCCCCTCGATCGCCGTGCTCCCGCTGAACCATGGGTGCAGCAGTATCGCGCCCTCTATCCTTGGCCCGCCGTTGGAGGCAGCCCTCATGAGCATGTCGTGCACGATGTTGGCGCCGGCGCTGTCGCCGGCGAGGAACAGCCGGGACACGTCGCCGTGCTCGGTGAGCCAGCCATCCTGCACCGACGCCGCCCACAGTAATGCGGCCCAGGAATCGTCGTACGCCGCCGGGAGCGGGTGCTCCGGTGCCAAGCGGTAATCCACGGACACCGCGACGACGCCGGCCGCCGCGGCGAGGGCGTTGACGTAGTTGTGGTACGTGGACGAGTCGGCCGACTCGATGAGGAAGCCGCCACCGTGGAAGTAGACGAGTACCGGGAGCTTCTCGGAGGGGTCTTGGATCTTGGGTCGGTAGAGGCGCACGGAGAGACCGGTGTCGGCGTCGAGAACGACGTCCTTGGAGGCGACGCCGGTGGTCTCGTCGACGCCGGCAGGCAGGACGGGATGTCGTTGGAGGCGCTCTATCTTGCCGCTCTTGTAGATGCGGAAGTGCGCCGGAGCCTCGAACACCACCACGTCGGACTCGGGCTCAGTGGCCATGGCGAAGTTGGTGCTTTGGCCTGGGTTGAATGGATGGGATAGCTGAAATGCTAGGATATAAATGGAGATAAGGGACAGCATTCGAGCGACAGCGCCTGATCGGTGACCGCACGAACTTTCAACCGTAGTAAGTGGTTGTTTGGTTTGAAGGATTAATTTAGATATTATTTTAGAATATTAAATATAGATTATTTATAAAACACATTCATAATCTGTGGATTATTTACGAGACGAATTTAATGAGTCTAATTATGTGATTTGACAATGTGATGCTACAGTAAATATTTACTAATCATTGATTAATTAGGCTTAATAAATTCGTCTCATGAATTATCCTCCGATTCTACAATTGTTTTTATAATTAGTTTATTTTTAGTCCTTCAATTTAATATCCAAACATTCGATGTGACACAGACTAAATTTTAGTCCACAAACCAAACACCCTTAAAATAACCGGACGCGACCCTCAGTCAAATGAGATAAACCACAACCAGCATCATCACTGGGTAAGTGGGCAGTCCTAGATCGTTTATTTAACTGAACTGGTGTGAACCGGATGGTTTTATAGTGTAAAATCCTGATTTTTGAAACTCAACAAAAACATATTTAAATCAAAAACACAACTTTTTGAGTTGAACTCTTGGATTTGAAATGAGTGCCAAAATAAAAATTTTCTCCTCAAACCAGTAATCAGTTACTATTCTAATTATTCAAACCAACTTCCTGAACTTCAAATCATTTTCTTTTTTTTAAAAAAAAATTTAAAACTCAAATTCAATCCTCCTTTTCATTTGTTTAAAACTGGAGACTTTTCCTACCCCATTTCCTTGTCTTTCTCTTCCTTCTTTCTCTTTCCCCTGTAAAAGCAACTCCAATGGTAAGCTATTTCACTAACTAGATTTACTCTCTTTCCTACGTAGATAGAAAATGTTGGAAAAAAGAGAATAGCCAGCGATGAGCTAATAGATAGGAGATTTCACGTATTCCAAGAAACTGAGTGTATTACGTGTGGGACCAAGTACTAGTGGTGAGATAAATTATTATTTATATTTTTCTCTCAGCTCCACATCAACTAGCTATTTGAAACAACCATTGTGGATACTCTAACACTCCTGTCGGCTGCATGTGTGTGATTGCACTGGTCATGTTCCAAGTGCTCGCGCCGCGCCGCGTGCCTGCATGCTGGCCCCACGGCAATGTACCCTTGCACATGTGCCTGTGCGCCTCCCGCGCGCGCGTCGGGCCCGCTCACCTCGCTGCGCCTGGCCGCTTCGACTCCTGCGCTCAATCGCCTGCCTATGACGCCTCGCCTCCCGTGCACTCAAGCGTCTTTGTTTTCAAATCCCTTTTCTCCTTTTTTATATTTCTGAAATTGTTTCAACATTTTTCTACTAGGAAAAAGACCCTCCTACCCCTCATTGCATTGCTTAAAAAGTTGGTGTCCCCATCGGCGCGGCCATAGACGAAGATCTTATGCGCGGCCGTGCTTGCAAAAGATCCTCATAGTCGGTACCGCCAGCGCTGCCCTCCGCCACTACCACACAAATGGTCTTTAGGGACGTAGCTTTAGTGACGTATAAAAGACACGCGACACTAATCTACCTTTAATGACGGGTGTGTTTATAACCATCACTAAATACCTACCTTTAGTGACGCATGTGAGACCCAACACTGAAGACCTACCTTTAGTGATGTGTGAATATCTAGACCTGTCACTAAATACTACCTTTAGTGACGTGTGAATATCTAGACCCGTCACTAGAGACTGACGCATACGATTTTTTTTAAAAAAAATTAGGCAGGCAGAAGAACATTAGCCCGAATATATATACACACTATTATAAAACCCTGTATCATCTTCAGTTTTTACTCTCAACCATTCTATAACTTCCTTCTCTTGCTCTCTCTACTTGATTTTTACCATTCTCATCTCGAGCTTTATCGATGGTGACCGGCATCAATACAAGATCTACTCTACGCGACCGGTGTTACTTCATGCTTTACCCGATCATGAACTCATCGGTATTGAACTACTTTAACAAATGGTACAGAGTTATTGCCATTGCTTCACCAAATACTATTGTTTTATCTCCTCTATTGTTATCACCTCTTATCTCCTTCTTCTTTATCATCGTCTCTCCTCTATTTTTTCTCAAGGTAGAGGCCTCACCGACGATGACCACATGAAAAACATATCAGGACAATGACAAAAATAATAGAAAGAGTGCATCCATGATCAACTTGGATCTATTCTTCTTCTTCTTCATCATCATCATCGCCTCTAATCCTCTATTACGGCTCAGGGTAGACCTCTCAACGATGATGACCACATGGAAATCACATTGAAACGATGACAAAAATGACGAAAAGAGAACCTACACGATCATTTCGGATCTAATTGTTAACTCATTTGAATTGAAAAAACTAAACGAAACTGTATAGAATAGATTTGAAATGAAAAAATTGACCTTTAGTGACGCATGAACGTCTATATCCATCACTAATGGTATATAACAGCAACAAATACTTACTAATAAACAAGAGAATTTACATGCTTTTAACAGAATTGCAACGAAAAAACTAGAGAAGCGGCAAAAAGGAGTTAAGAAATCATACATATTGAACTAAAAACTTGATAAAACTTAACAATCCAAAAGCTCCAGCAATATTCAAACAAACAAGTACTCTGGACTGTGAAATTCCAACTTTAGAAATTTAGAATAGCTCTAACATGTGAATGAAGATCAAATTGTGGCTCAGAACTAAAGCATATAGAACAAAGAAAAGTTCACGTCTAACAAAATACGTCTTTTGAGTTAACATCGAACTAATAGGATCTGGCATATCCATTTTACAACTTTCTCTTCAGAGTCACTTTCTTATGTGGAGGTACACTATGGAGTGTCTCATGAGTAGTGGTTGTTGTCCGTAAAGAACTGCCTTCCCCGAACAAGAAAACAAGACGACTACACATATATATGTTATGAGATTTAAGTTAATAAATAATTATTTCATATTTGTATATCTATAGACGTAGATATGTACAAATTTTTATTACCTTCTAGTCACCATAATGCCTGGACTATCATATATTATTTGTTCTCTTGTTGGTTTTTGTGGGGTGCTAGGTTCACCTAGCCTCTCTTTCGTAACATTCTTTCTAGGCTTCGTCTTCCTACAAGATATAAATAGTGCATTAGTATGACATCTTTTCAAAAAAACCATCAATGCATGGTTTAAGTGCACAAAAAAATGATGGAAATACACATTACCATCTATCTACCTTGAGCACGCCAATCTCCACAACACTTTTAGGTGATCTCTTCAGCACCTCGGACTTCCATCTATATAGCAACTCAAATTGTCCTCCCGTTTACCATAAACCTCAATGAGGGTTTTTTCTCTACCCCTCCAAACAGTGTCATATGAAATTGTTACAGAATATTCATTTTGTAACTTGTCCCGCAACTCTTTAGCATATATATTTGGCAAGGTTTCAAATAGCTGGCTATAGAGGAGGCTATAGCGGGCTATAGCCTGTGGATAGGGTTAAAGCTAGGCTAGCTATCGTTTAGCGCTAAGTGATTTCTTCCGCTAATAGTTGCGATTAGCTGGCTAAATCTGCTAAATAGTGAAATGTTTAGCGCTAGACTAAAATCAAAATGGGGAAATCAAAATGGGCTGCGTGAGGGAATTAAAATAGGCCCAAGTTCCAAAGGAGTATAAATACGTACAAACCCTAGCTTTTGGTATTCCTCATTTCCTCCTGTAAACAACGGCGCTAGACTGCTGCAGTGTTGCTGCTGCTTTTGGTGTGAACAACGGCGGTGGTGGCCATTGGCTGCAGCGATTGGAGGCAGCGACTGCAACCAGAGTTGCTTGAAGATCATGTCCCAGCCGCCGGAGCAACAACGACCAGGCAAGATTTCTTCTTTGATCATAGGCTTCACAACTACATCAGATTTGCTGAAAAATAAGATGCATTTATCTAATCCTAGTTTATACATATAGCAGGCATATGGTTTATACTATATATATATACATATGTAGTGAGCATCAATGTCAAAGAAATGGATCATAGGCAGAAAAATCTACACTGTTAATTATATATAGAGATTGATAGCTTAAAAACTTGTTGTTTGATGATATATAAAATATGTTAGATAGATAGTGGACAGTGCAGAGATAGTAATTTGAATGTTAGCAAGTTATGATCAATGTAGTGCATATTGTATATATAACAAATTATATACTGGATTGTTTATTTTTTGTTTTCAATTTTTCATAGGTGGCATATCAAGTGGTGCCTCTATTTCAGTAACACAAGAACGAGAAGGAGAGTCTACTATAAACTCAGATGACCCTGCATGGGCTCATTGTTCTTGCCTAGACCTAAAAAAAACATTCATTGCAATGCAAGTATTGTGACAAGATGGTCAATGCTGGAATTACTAGAATGAAGTATCATCTTGCTTGCATTGCTGGTTTTAATGTTGCCAAGTGCAAAAAGGTTCCAACTCTAGTGAAGGAGGAGATGCATGCTTTACTTACAAAGAAGACAAGTGATAAGGAACAGAAAATGAAGGAAAAGCAAAGGGGAAGAGATGAAATTGACCTAGACAATTCAGATGGTAGTAGTGAAGAAGATTCTAACAAAGACAATGAAGTTCTTGTGCTAAAGTCGACAAAAGGAACAAGTAGCTCCAATGCTACGACTATAGCAAGTGGTGGCTCTATTGAGAATTTCTATAAGCCATGTTCTATAGAAGAGTCTATTCACAAGAATAAGACTCAAACGAAGTTGTCAACTCAGAAAAGAGAAGAGAGGAGAGATAGAGCATGTGAGTACATATGCCAATTTTTCTATGAAGCTAGCATTCCACACAACACGGTCAACCTTCCAAGCTTTGCATATATGCTCGAGGCCATTGGAGCCTTTGGTAGAGGATTGATAGGACCTAGTCACTATGAGATGAGTGGACCATTCTTACAGAGAAGGAAACAAAAGGTGTTAGATGGATTCAAAAATCATAAGGAATCATGGCAACTCACTGGTTGCACAATTATGACAGATGCATGGACAGATAAAAAGGGTAGAGGACTAATGAATTTAGTTGTGCACAATGCTTATGGTGTCTTATTCTTGGATTCCGTGGATTGCTCATCTGTCAAGAAAGATGGCAAATATGTCTTTGACCTTGTCAACAAATGCATTGAAGACATAGGGGAGAAAAATGTTGTCCAAGTGGTCACTGACAATGCTAGTGTCAATACAGCAGCAGCAAGTCTACTAGCAGCAAAGAGACCCTCTATATTTTGGAATGGATGTGCTGCTCATTGCCTAGATCTTATGTTGGAGGATCTTGGGAAGCTTGGACCAGTTGAGCAGACAATTGCCAGTGCAAAACAAGTGACTACATTCCTATATGCTCATACAAGGGTGTTGGACTTGATGAGGAAATTTCTTGGGAAAGATTTGGTTCGCTCTGGAGTTACTCGATTTGCTACAGCTTATTTGAATCTAAAAAGTTTACAAGACAATAAAAAGGATTTAACAAGACTCTTTAGATCAGATGAGCTCAATGACTTGGGTTACTTGAAGAAAGCAAAGGGGAAGAAAGCTAACAAAGTGGTGAGATCTGAATCTTTCTGGAAAAATGTTGACATGGCTGTTAATTTCTTTGAGCCATTGGCTAATGTGCTAAGGAGAATGGACAGTGATGTGCTAGCCATGGGATTCTTACATGGATGTATGCTTGAGGCGAAGAAAGAAATTGCTATGAGGTTTGATAATGATGAGAATAGCTTCAAAGTTGCTTGGGATATCATTGACAAAAGGTGGGATAACAAGCTCAAGACTTCACTTCACTTGGTTGGGTACTATTTAAACCCTTATTATTATTACCCAAACAAGTCAGAGATTGAGCATGATGGATCATTTAGAGCAGCTGTAATCACATGTGTTACAAAGATGATTGATGACGAGGATACACAAGATAATATAATTGAAGATCTTAATATATATCAAGAACAACAGGGAACATTTGGACATGACATAGCCACAAGGCAAAGGAGAAACAAAAACTTCAATCCAGGTGAATAACTGAATGCAATATAATTGATGAATGTCTTCATTTTGATATCATTATTGTTTAAATTCTAACTTGTTCATGTAGCAAAATGGTGGCAAAATCATGGCACAAGCACACCAAATCTAAGAATATTGGCAACAAAGATTCTAAATTTGACATGTAGCTCCTCAGCTTGTGAGAGGAACTGGTCAGTCTTTGAACAAGTAAGAAAAAATGTTTGTACTCTGATTTTTTATCTAACTTTGTCATGATTTGTTCTTTATTTTTTAATTTATCTGTATGTTATTAGGTACACACAAAGAAGCGCAATAAATTACTTCATGACAAGATGAGAGATCTTGTATTTGTGAAATTTAACTCCATACTAAAGCTCAAGAAAGAGAAGAAAAACAGAGATCCTATATTAAAGGAGTTCAATGATGTTTTAGAAGATGACAACAATGAGTTTATGACTTTCATACCAAATGCAAATGGAGGTCAAGATGCAAATCATGAAGTTGCACAAGTTTAAGGTGGAACATCAATGTCACAAGAACAAGCCAAAAGAAAGCGGCTTGTGCGCCCTGCAAAAAAGAAAATCAGGAGCTTGCAGTCTCTTATGCGTGATGTTTCAAAGCCTGCAGTCTCTGCTTCTTCTGAATCAGAGGATAATCAAGATGGTGATATTTTAATGCATGTTCAGAAGATGAATAGACATATTTGAATGCATTGTAAACTTCAGATTAAATTTCTGTGTTTGATTGATGATGTAACGAAGACATGTGGTTCTGTACTGCATACGTTTATGTGCTGAAAACTTTAGATTAAATTTCTGTGCTTGATTGATGATGTAATGAAGACATGTAGTTTTGTACTGCATATGTTTATGTGCTGAAAACTTCAGATTAAGTTTCTGTGCTTGATTGGTGATGTAATGAAGACATGTAGTTCTGTACTGCATATGTTTATATGCCCAATTATCCTTGATTCTAAATTTTTATGTGTATTTTGTCTAAACCGCTAAATTAAGCTATTTTAGGCTATAGCCCGCTATAGCCTTTATAACCTTTTTATTAGACATCCGCTAAATGGCTTAGCCGGCTATTTAAAACCTTGATATTTAGAGAATTCATGAGGATACTCACAAACTTGCTAGCCACCTAAGTCTGAGATGGTGTTATAGTTTCACCGTGCTGCTAGAAATACAATCATATCGATCAATCAAAACTGCCACCTTCACAATACTTTTATTACCTTGTATACTACCAACAATCCTTCAAGGGCAATCTGCACTCGACTTGCAAAACCCTCTAAATCTTGACCTATCTGATTTCCCCGTGCCTAACTCAAATTTCTCATTGATGGCGAATTGTCGCACTGCCATTCTAAACTCTGTCGTTGATGGATACATCGTGCCAAGATTCATAGTTGGGTGGTCCTTATCGTTAGTAATCACGTCTCATGTAAAACTTTATTATTAATATCAAGATCATTATCATTGTTGTCAGCTTCCTGTACATCCATTACATAACTATTTGATGCTGACCATAATTGTTTTCTCATCCTCATCTATCATTCCTAAAACCCAAGAGTTATGTGATCTCCGCTCCACTCTCCACTCCCCGTAACAATCCCCATATATCTATCATAATTGTGATCTCCCCATAACAAACAGCACGAGCAATGCAGCACCGCTGGTGCGGAGAGTGGAGGCGGGTTGTCTAGCGGCAGGAGCAGCGTGGTGCGGTCGCCGTCGCGGCCGCTGGTGCATCTCCCCGCGCGGCGCTGCCCTCTGCCCGCCGCCCGACCGCTCTCCAAAATTCGAACCGTTTGGAAAGGAAGAGAGAAGCGGAGGGAGAGCGAGAAAAATGCCTGGATTGGTGCCTTTCTTCCCCGTTGCCGTCGCTTGTCGGCTGCTCCACCGCCCGGCCGCCCGGCCGCCCGGGTTAGTTTTCTAGTCGATCTATACCTAGCCTCCTCTCGTCTCACTCGGTACATCCCTTGCCTTGCGTTTCCCCAGGCAAAGGCTCATCGAGCTCCGCGCTGCCCCGGCGATCGAGATCGAGCTGAAGCCCGGCATATCGGCCCTTGTCACCGGCGGCGCCTCCGGCATCGGTATGCGCGCCCCTCTCTCTCTTTCTCTCTCTGTGCTCCATCGTCGTGATTCCGCTTCAGGCCGTCGTCAGGCCTGTTTTTGTTGTTGGGTTGGGCTCTGGCCTAATGGATGGGCAAAGTAGCTGCCTGGTTGCAGAGTTCTGTCTGCATATTCATCAAGTGTGATGTCACTAAACATGTAGTTGATTTGTTGTAGCTAAAAGTTTGAAAGCGACAATGAAGATAACAACACAACTCAAGTAATAAAATTTGGAAAATTTCATGAGGCTGTTATTACAAATCTCACAAGTAATAAAGTTTGTACTGAACATTTATCAAGCATTATATAATATCCAGTCTATCAAGCTCAATTAAATAACATAATGTTATACACACGTTTTTTGCGGCGGGGGTTTCCGTAGAATTGGAAAGAACTAATCTACGTAGATTATACCGAAAGAGGTAGCTGGTCGAGGGCCCAAACCTCTCCGTCACGGCGGCGCCGTTGCCTCGACGCGGCGAAGAGGCAGGGATACAACAAGGGACTAACCAAACTGAATACTCGATGATCTAAACCCTTGGTCATGCTCTATTTATACAGTAGAGAGTCTCCGGATCTAACAACTAACAAACCAATCCAACTCTAATCTAATTGCAATACTTCTAACAACTAACAAACCAATCCTAATATGGTTACAATACTTAGGCATTCAGACTCCTAACCCAAATCTGATCTATAATTTTATCTGCTATAGTACCGCAGTACTATTCACATGAATAGTACCCCATGATACTGTTCACGGACTGGAGGGCTTGGGCCTAGCCCACTTCCTACCGTGACACTTCACCCCCTAAAAACGCAGCTCATCCTCGAGCAGCTGAGTCGTGGTCCCCGCTGTCGCCCACCACTGTGATGACGATGGCGCGGAGGAGATGCAGACAACGGCGGAGGCCACGCCGATCGACAGCACCACTCCATGCGGGGAAGCAGTAGTCCACACAGTGTCCAGCAGTGGTGCCACACCGTGCAGGGTAGCGACGACCGACGATAGTGGTGGCGTCAAAGGGTCTGTGGTGGACCCACGGAGCCGTGCAGGGCAGTGACGGCCGACGATAGTGGTGCGCCGTGCAAGGGTCTACGGTGGACCCACGGAGGGATTGGGCAGCGACGTTGTAGGCATGGGCCACCTCCTTGGTGGAGTCGAAGGTGCCCAACCAGATCGGAGTCGTCTTCGTCGGGACTCGAATCTTGGTGGCGTAGCGCCCCAGCGGTCACTTCTGCACCCCGAGGTACCGGATCTTCGGCATCGGCTTCAGCTACTTTAACTCCGACGTCGCGGGGTGCGTCTCGGAGGCGAAGGTAGAGGCGGCCCGCAGTAGAGGGAGCTCGGCTAGGGCTTGGCCAATGGCAGCGTCTCCCTTCCCTCCTCCCCCTTATAGATCTAGGGGACCGTTTCTGCTACAAGGGTATCTAGGCGCCTTTCGATGGCATCTAGGCGTTGCATAATTACCTTCGACATGTCATCGATGGTGCTCCCCAAACCGGTACTAGATTGAGAATTCATCACAGTGGATGGTGAACCTGAGCCGTTTGATACCAAGTTGTCATCGGCAGGGTTTCCGTAGAATTGAAAGAAACTAATCTAAGTAGATTATATTGAAAGAGGTAGTTGGTCGAGGGCCTGGACCTCTCCGTCGCGGCGGCGCCGTTGTGGTGACGCGGCGAAGAGACATGGATACAAGAAGGGATAGCCAAACTGAATACTCGATGACCTAAACCCTCGGACAGACTCTGTTTATATAGTACAGAGTCCTCAGATTTAACAACTAACAAACCAATCCAACTCTAATCTAATTACAATACTTTTAACAACTAACAAACCAATTCTAATATGATTACAATACTTAGCCATTAAGACTCCTAACCAAAATCTGATTTATAATTTTATCTGCTATAGTATCGTGGTACCATCCAGGGCTCGAGGGCTTGGGCCTAGCCCACTTCCTACTCGTGAGACACACCATATATTTTCGTATAGCATGTAATCTTTTAGTTTTTGAGCACTGTATGAAAATCCAATAAATAAGGTTAACGAGGCATCACTGCTGTCTTCCAGAAATTTATTATAATTCAATATATAATATTTTTAATAGCATACTTAATCCATATGAATTTCTGCAGCCGAAAGTGCACCCCATCTGATCAGTTTGCACTATGCAGGATAAGACTGCGAGCGACTGAAAGTGCAAGCAGTGATATGGAGAAAACACAATAAGCTTTAAAGCAAGGAGACTGCATTCCATTTAAACGCATTGCTGCATTAAAAGAAAAATTAATCATATACCTTCCATTTAAATGGAAATTGAGAATTTATCCTTCTGGTCCACATGTCATTGAACTATGTGGATCCCGCATCTAATTGAAATGTGGTGGATAAATCTTCAATTTTTATCTAAAGGGTGAGTATATGATCAAATTCCCGGCATTAAAACGGTACGGTGGCTTTTCTTCTCATGTCTAAAGTTTATTGAATTAAAGAACTTGCGTGGAGAGAAAAAAAAACTAGGTAAAGATAGTACCATGAGAATGTCTTGTACACTTGACAAAATGGGAGTACTTCAGTAACTTCGTCGGTTCTACGGGCTCAGATGTAACGGAGAACACAACAAGTTGCGCCGCAGACAACGACAAGTTAAGGGCACATGAGTTACAAGCGAAGCATCTACTAACGTACAAGGTGAGCTTTGACATGATTAGACATCTCGTGAGCTTAATACTTACAGCTAGCCACATGACAAGGTAATAACTACAGAGTAAAGAAAAAAAGATTCATCACGGCAGGATTGGTCATTTGGTCTGTGCATGCATCTGACATTTGACTGGCTGTTGCTGTTGCCGTTGCTGTTCCGGCATATCCTTTTACGGGCGTATCCTGACCCACTCGTACCGGCCGTCCACCGGAGCGTCCTTGGCGACGTCGTAGTTGTACCTTAAACAGAACCAAAAGATGCAAACGTTAGTGGTGATTAGTTATTACTGCTTCCAGTTTGGCACACACTCGAGCTCGAGCTCGTGACATGTCCCAGTTGGAGAACATCAGCACAGACTGTTCCGGCTGGAGTTTGGTTTAGAAAAAAGCCCACTTGGAGTCTAGGATTGTAAGTTTGCAATGAGAGGAAATACATTGTTGTTCGGGCTATCCCATGATCTGCAGAACTCCAGTTTGTTAATTAGAAACCCCAATTAAGAGGCCAAGACTCCAAGATGTACAGTAACTCTGTTCAGATATAGACTAGCAGCATTCTCCAAAAGAACACCGGGAAGAAGAGAAGAAGCATACAAGAGCAACAGAAAATACAGAGGAAGCCAGCAAGTACAGTAACTCCATTTGGCATTTTTACTGTCAGCAAGTGCAACACCACCACACTGACAGAACTGCAGTGCGAGGTGCCCAGCCGCGGAATTACAGGCCCACTGCTGCTGCTGCGCTATATAAAAATCCCAAAATCCAAACCTCTGAAGCTAGGGGGCAACTTCTCATCACGAATGGCGATGGTGATTATACAAAATTCTTTCTATACGGTTTTCAGTTTTTATTTCATGGGCTTTTTTTCCCAGTGGGGAGGTGGAAATACCTTACTGTTCTTGGTTTCTTGTGTGTTCTACCGTTCTACTGAGTTCTGAAATAACCTAACATATTTATTAGTTCACATGGAGAGTTTGCATGCATGCATGCATGATGGGATGGTTGGCTGATGTTAACTCTGATGACTCCGGCTGTTGTCTGTGTGTTTCTTCATTGGGGCATTTGGAATAGTTAGAATTGTGGATAAAGAATAGATCTTTAGACAGGAGGAAGAACGAAGCAGACTCTAGGACGACAAACTTTGTAAGTCTTCCCACTATTGTGTATTTTTTATTTTTGAAATAGGTAGGAGATGAAAGATAAGTGAAGCTAAGGTTTATAATAATTATGTAAGTATTTTCGATAATTTTTATATATCTTTTAAAAAATATTGTTTAAGAGTTTACGAGGTCTGGGACTTTCCAAGCCTAAGACAAACAAGGGCTCAGTCCACAGTTCGCTCGCTGAGACGATGCACACTACCGTAGTGTACTCACTTGGCCGCGAAGCGCCGCGCCACGCTGCTCTCCGCCGCGGCGAAGAACGCCTCCACCTCCTCCGCCGGCGGCGACCTCCCCTTCCTCGTCTTCTTGACCCTGCACGCGCGACACGAGTCAGCTACTTCTTTTCTCTCTCTCTCTCTCTCTCTCTCTCTCTCTCGATAAGGAGGCAGTCCGTCAGGGAGATGAATTAAGGGGAGCTGAGAGGCTGAGACTGACATGTCGACGACGCAAGCATTGCCGCCGTCGCGCTTGCCGCAGGTGGACGCCGGCACCGCCGTCACGGCGGCGGCTGCGGTAGCCATGCCTTTTCCAATTACTCTCCTCCCCTCTACGTCGGTCTTTCTCCCTCGTCTCAGCTCGCTGCTAATGCTCCCGTGGCTGTGGGTGTTACTACTAGTTTGTTGGGTGTTAACGGGGCCGGCGCCCGGACTGGCCGGGCGGAGATAACGATAGGATTAGGTAGGAGACGGCGCGACGTACGCGCGCGAGCTTACTGCGTGCTTCCGGGCCGGCGGGCGCGTGAGATTCGCAGCGGTAGTTAACTTAACGGCGGGCGGGCTCGAGCATGCGCCGTCGCTCGTCTACGTGTCGCGCGGGCGCGCACCGGGGGCCCGGCGGCGTGCTGTCACTGCTCGTCACGACCTGTACTTGGCCCGGGGCGGGTGGCGCGCGTGGGCGCCAGGCTGCCTGATGATGCCGGAAGTGCGGATGCCCGAGGAGCGGGGGGAGGATGCCCCGTCGGTTGGCGCGGAAACAGTACGCGAGTGCGACTGCGAGCTCGCGTGCGGAGAAGAGGGGACGGGCGGACGGCGGCTGGTTGGCTACGCAGCACAGTTGGTGGGTTTCGGTGTGGGTTGGCGAAGAATTCGAGGATGCCAGTAGGTAGTTGAGCAGCACAGTTACCGATTTAAGGGTATGTTTAATTTGCTTCAGATTTTCGAATCACTTCTTAGATGAATTCTTTTGGCTATCCAGATTTTTTTAAAATTTGTAGATTCTCGTAGTGTAAATTTGAAAACTGGTATAACTCAAATTTTACAGCTTCTCAGTTTAACTTTGAATGAATATTACCTACCATGCTATTAAAACATATCAGTTCACGTAAAATTTGAAAAAGTGAAATTTTAGTAAAATATATTATTTTAGTGTAATTTAAAATATATAATTTTAGTATAAAAATTACAAATTTTTATGATTATAATGATTTACATGTAAAATTACACATTAATGACGTACAACTAAACCTAATGAACTACTGAAATATAAATCAATAATTATTCTAACCAAACAGCTTCTCAGCTTTTCCACATCTCACCAGCTCACAATATCTTTTTTTAAAATCTACAGCTCAACTAAACACACCCTAATAATTATTCTCTACATTTTAAATTATATTCCCTCTGATTCAAAAAAGAAACCGTTTTGTACATGATTTCAAATACTAAGTAAAAATTAATTAGTATGTAATTTTTATGTTTGTCTCTATTAAATATAATGCGGAAGTAAACATAGCATGAGAAACGAGGAAGAAGTCGTACTACATCAGGGTATAATTGTTCATAATGCACAATAAAATACAAAATGACTTGTTTTAACTAACTCTTGATACAACCCTAAATGACTTTCTTTTATGAACCGGAGGGAGTACTTATTTTTAAATTTTGATATGTTTATTAAGATGTACTCCATCCAGAAAGAAAAACAAGTTATTTTAGACTTATATCAAGAGTTGCATAAACACAAGTTGTTTTACATTTTATTCTGTATTTTGGACATTTATACTCTTGAAGTAGTACTATTTTTCTCGTTTTTGTGCTATCTTTACTATTGAATTGTATTTAATAGAGGTAAACAAGGAAAATACACTGTTGGCGTAAAAGATTACGCTAACAGGTTTCTGTAGAAGAGAAACTAACAAACAAAATGTTTGCGAAGAGAACTGTTCTAAGCCTCCGAAAGGATAATAACTTAGAAAAGTTTGAATGTGTGTATTGAATAACTTGTATTCGGTCCCTATTACAGGGTGAAATGGGGGGTATTTATAGGCCCAAACATTAAGGAAAAGACCTATTTACCCCTCTATTACAACCGACATAGTGGAAACTATTCGGCTCCCTTAATAGGGCTAAAATGGTAAAAGACTAATCTAATGTGAAAGAAGATAAGTCTTCCATCTTAGCTGGCGGAAAAGATCTTGAAAAACCTTAGTTCGAAGATATACTTCGAACCAATGCCTATCTTCGTACTTCGAATTGGGCTCCGGGTATCTTCGAAGATGATCTTCTGGGAACCTTCGAATCTGTTGTCTGCCTTTATGTTGCTTCGGCAATAACCCCGAAGATGAAATATTTTCCCCCAACATACACATTAAATAATAGCTCCTTGTATCTGAAATCATATCTAACATGATTTGTTTTTCTATACCGGAGGGAGTATAAGATCTATTTATGTATATTTAATGTACTCACATCTTCAAATCTATACAATTGAAAATAACAGAATAGGAATCGAAAGATTTCTTGAAATTGTTTGTTTGAATTTTTTTCAAGTAACACTCCAAATCTATAATGGTGGAAAATGAACCGAGATCACCTCTCTCACTCTATCTCGCATATATAGGTGAATCATTTTGCAAAGAGAAATTTTAAAGTCCTTGAGGACTTACCACATTTTTTAGTGTTAATTTTGGTACTTCCTGACATACGAGGTAATAGGAGATATCAAAATTAACATAAAAAATATAGTACCTCCTGATATATCTTAAAGGACCGTAAAATAACTCTTTTGCAAATTGACGCACAGGATTCTACGCTGCAGATAATTGATACTCCTCGTTTGATTGGGTGTGCATTAGTGCATAAGATAACATTCTTTATTGTGAATGAGAGTGATAGACGTTGACCAACACGGACAGAGTTTGTGCCTGCTTCATATGAATATACGATGCTCGGTTCATATGGATCTCGTCAACGGTCAACTCGTTTGTTCTTCGTCTTTAGGTTCCGTCTCCGGCACAGTTTGCCAGTTTGGATCAGAGTTCACTTGGGATCTCGTGCAAGTCCTGTTTGAATCGTACTTGCTTATTTTTTAAATTAATATGGACTAAAGTTTAGTTCTTTTATTCAGAAGTATGGACTAAAGTATTATAAAATAATCACATTATCTTTAATCATTGTCACCCTTAACTTTTTTTCATCCTCTTAAATAACCATAAATGATGGTAGATGATGTACATGATACATTTTAGTCTCAATAAGCAACTTCTTAGTGACTTATAGACTAAAGTTTAGTCCTCATAAACAAAGTTATTTAGAATTTTAGAGATTAAATATGACTAAACTTTAGATCCAAAAATAAAAAAAAAGATTATCCAAACAAGCCCTAAATGTAGAAATACCGACAAATCTTGGTCTCTCTCACACACACTGAGGTAAATGCCCCAATGACATTGCTGATGTTGTGCCCTCGATCCCTAAGGTACTTCACGTGAACTTTGATGAGATTGGAATTTCAGTCTTCTTATTCCGATTCCGATTCTGTTCTGGAATCCGTTGTTCTTGGCTGTGACACGGCTGGTTACAAATAAACCCCCACGACGATAATGTTTTCCTATGGTTCTATGCTTCGTCAGCAATGACATTAAATTTTCAATCTAAACTCGGTTTGATAGCGATTGGTTCATGAGTTAGGTCGAAGCAAATGGCTCTATTCTATTTTATGTATGTTTGGCTTGGAATTAGATGGAACGGAACGACTTCAAAAAAGAAAAATTTTTATAGATCTAGAATCATCTGCTACCAAAAAATCCACCGAACCGAATGACTCACCTCCCACACCATCCGCTCTTCTTCTCATCTGTGTTTTTGAACCAAACAAGAAACAAAACTGCTCCATTGTATCAGATTTTAGAGCCGAACAAAAAAGTAGTGTGCGTGATAAATGACAATAATTCGACTATTGCACTCAGCTAACCAACCACCTTTGTCAACTCATGCCGCTGGGAATTAATGGTGCTTATATTATATGATGATTAATTACTGAAACCTGCCTTTTGGAAAACTTTGTCCGTTGACTGATTTGTTGCTTTCACCGATGAGTTGTGCACCTGCACAAGAGCTAGCTGTATGAATGGTTACCATTATTTTTTAGGTCTAAAAAGATGTTCTCTTGACAAGAACCCCTTTAATTTGTTAGTTTGCGTCCTTGCTGCAATTTATAGCTCGGCTGTGTCTGTAAATAGGGCGTGTACAACCTCATTTAATAGGTGGTCTTTTGAGAGGTTTTTAGGAGGTTAACTGAAAAAAATACGGGCTCTTCGTGAAGAGTCTGTCTCTACACGATTCTCCATACGCAGAAGAGTCTGTCTCTACACGATTCTCCATACACATTGTCTCTTAGCTGCATTTATGATTCAAGAGCTTAGGGTTGTACCATACAGTTTCTTTGTTGTCTTTTATATTTTGAAAACCGTTTCGCTGTCTCGAGGTTGTACATGCCTTTAAGTGCTAAGCAAAGACGGTATCCTAAGAACAGTTTGTGTTATGTATTCTAATGATAAATAACTGCTAATTAATGGCTGATGCATCAGCATTCGGCATTAGTTGTTTATAAGATTTTCGAAGCCAAGTTGTTTGTAAAATTATATCTGCCGTTACGGGCAAGTCACATGTACAAAGACGGTGGTCACATCACTCTAGTTCATGTACACGTAGGAATCTGTATGTGAAAACCGTTCAGTTTGAGTTGGCTACTGCACTGACTTGACTGGAGTTCGTTGTTTTTGTTGGTTTTCACTTAATTTTTGATAAATCGGTTTTCAGTAAAAAAGGTAGGATAAAATGAGAAATATCCATGAATGAGCGAGTATAGTTTACTGATATAAAACAAACACCAACAAAAAACTTTTCAATCTTAAACAAGTTAGCGTAGACTAGAGTTCAAAACTGGCCCGAGCTATTGTTGGGGGAACTGACTCATCATGCTTTGGGCTCAGGATGAAAGATCTTCGAAGCCATCCTCAGCACTGATGTCTTCGGACCACGCTCCGCTAAACCGCTCCGAAGCCCTGATACCACTTCGAAGCTGAGGCTCAGAACCGAGGGCCTCTGTCTCCTTAGATAAGACATGAATTTTATAGCGCCGCACAATATCTTTTACCATATTACCCATATGAATTCCACCGTATATTACTATTATAATCGGTGTTGTAACTAGGGGTAAATACGTATTACCTTATTCAAATTGAACCTATAAATACTCTCTTTGCTGTTACGACGAGGGCATCAAATACTATGTATTTAAATTTATACACATTTTTTGACGTAATGTTATTATTTTATTCGGAGTTCTTTACCAGACTTAAACACTTTGCATAAACTTGAGTTCAGCGAGGCTCGTTGAAATATGTCATGTAATTCGTAATTACCGCGACAACTGTTAATCAAGTTTAAGTACGTAGATAGTTTCTCTCTGTATTCTCTTATTCAAGACCAAATGTATTCCATCTCTTAGAGCCTGTTTAGTAGGCCTCTATTGAAATTGAAGTGAAGCACTTGAGGTTTGTCTAGACCTTGCTCCACCACTCCATTTTTATTTTAATTTTTGTCGGTTTTAATGTGGCCGATGACCACAGTCAAAAATCGACGGAAGTTAAATAACTTTCGTCAGCTCCTCTAGGCCGATGGAAGTTATTTAACTTCCATCGCGTTTTGTAAAGCTGACGGAAATTAAATTGACTGACAAAAATATTCTGTTTTCTTATTCTGACTACTCAGAAAAAATATTTAGTTTGATTTCAGCTTCATAAGACAAAGAAGCTGGAGATAAAACCAAACGCAACCTTATTTTCTACTCCTAAATCAGTTTGGGTTGTTCTGCATATCCTCACACTATGTTCACCTTCATCTTCTTCTATCCCAATCATCCTGAAAGCTACACGCATGGGCTTCTTCATGGCTTGCAGTGTTCTCTCTCCATCTCTTGCACAAGTTGTGCTATAGTACCGGAGGCCGGAGGGAGTAGCTGTCTCTTTCTCTCCTCTCTTTCTGGGTGACCTCATCGTCGTCGTCGAGATCCCTACGCGCGGTAGCTTTCGCCCTGCTTCGCCTCACATCACACTTGGCATGCATAGCAGTGGACGGTGGTTGCGAGGTTGGTTTAGCGTTTGCTTTAAGAGAGCCGCCAAAACTACCGCCACGACGGCGGCGCGCGCGCGTTTCGCCGGCCGCGCGACGAGCTCACCGTGGAAGCAAGCGGCAAAAAAAAAAACGTATTCTGACGCAGCCACCGCAACCGCAAAAGCAAATACGGCGCCATTTTCCAGGCGCCGCCGTCGCCGTCGCCGTCGCCGTCGCTCTGCCCACTGACGATGACTGACGCGTTGAGTCGTAGCTAGCCTTCGATCGAACCGTGCGTATCCACGAGAAAGGGTGTTTAGACAGGGGCTAAAATATTATTTTAAAATATTAAATGTAGATTATTTATAAAACTCATTCATAATAAGAGGATTATTCACGAAACGAATCTAATAAGCCTAATCACACTATGATTTGACAATGTGATGCTACAGTAAATATTTGCTAATTATGGATTAATTAGGCTTAAAAAATTCGTCTCGCGATTTAGTCTCTGATTCTGCAATTATTTTTATAATTAGTTCATGTTTAGTCCTTCAAATTAATGTCAAAACATCCGATGTGACACGGGCTAAAATTTAGCCCCTCGATCCAAACACCCTATAAGACATGCGGTTATTTTTGTACATATGAAAAAGTATAAATTACTGTACTGAAATGGAAATGTCATGTGATAGTTTAAATACAAAATGTGATAGTTTAAATAACTTCTCGAAGTATAATACTGTTTAAGCAACCCTAAACATTTCAAAATTAGTTCACTGTTGAATTTCCGAGAGGTTTCACTGCCGTGACAGCGGAACCGGTGGTTTTCGCTGATGCAAATAACATATCACATACTAAGGGCCCGTTTGATTCCTTTAGGAACTAAACTAAACTTTAGTCTTCTCTTTTTTATAGGACTAAATTTTAGTTTCTTGCTGTTTGGTTCTAAGAACTAAATAACTAAAAGAGAGTGAGGGATGAGAGGTAAGTAGTACTTTTAGTCTCTTTTAGCAAGGTTTTTGAGACTAAAGGGCTAAAGTTTAGGGTTTAGTCCCTTTTAGCCCCCATGTTTGACAATTTAGAGACTAAAAGAGACTAAAGTTTAGTCTCTAAACTTTAGCAACCCCAAACCAAACACCCCCTAAACTAGCCGACAACATATTTACTTGGTTAGCCGCATCATCATACCGCGTATGTCCCAGCCCGCGAAAATCATCGTTCCGTCGTGCCACGTTAGCAAAATCATTCGGAAAGTTCGACAAAAATTTAGTTTTAAAATTTTCAAGAACCGCTTAAACTGTATTATATAGTTCGGGAGCTATTTAAAATATCGCGATAATTTAGGATAGTCTCCTTGTATACACAATTGATCTTATATAAATGAGGTATTAAAGAATATATGTACTTAAACAGAAACAGAGTTCATATTAGACAAATATATATCTATACATCTTGTATATTGAGATGCTTATTATAATTCATTGTTTTTATACCTCTCATCTCATAAAAATAAATTTTATCGTTCTAGCGCTCTGAACTCTGATCCCTAACAGTTATTTTTTTTCGCCTGAACTTAGTGCTGATCTACTGAGGGGAAAATATCCTGTGCAATCATTTATATTAGTGTAATCGTGCAATCAAACGATCTGGTGCATCCATCTAAAACCTAGTACTTTTTTACTTTTAACCACTTTCATATGTAAACGTTGGATCACTTGATTAGATGCACCAGATCGCTTAATTAGACGATTGCACCAAATAAACGATTGCACATGATATTTCCCCTCTATTGAGTGGGAGTGGGGTCAAGAAGGGCAGATTTATCACAAACGGGAAACGGCGACATTTCACCGGAAATGCGTACCGGTTTGGTACCTTGGAGTTGGAGGCTTGGAGACGAGCTCTCCAAGAACACCGTTGATTAAAGAGCAAGGGTTGCAGACTTGCAGTTGTTGTCGTGCTCTTCTTGTTAGGCACACATTGTTCAGCGTTTAGTGTTTCCTAGTGACGCAATTTCCTTCCTTTTGAATTTCTGCACCGATCTCGGGTTTGCAATGATTGAGACGAGCTTCATACTGTCGGATCTTAGCTAGTTCTTCACTCTTACTTAGCCTTCAATCGAAAGGATTATGGGTTCTTATACAGGCTCCAATATGATCAAGATCAGAGCCTCTCTTTTGAGTTGCAGGGCACTTGTCATGCACGTCCACATCCCTCCTCGATCTAAAAACCCATTTCTCCACAGGGCGAAGCCACCATTTATACGCTCCGATCCGGCCACCGATCGATCATCGCATGAACGATCAACACGATCACAAGAAGCTGGGCTGGGCTGTCCGGTGATCGATCGATCTGTTTGTGAGGAAAAAAACAATGCCTTGCTTGGCACAGGAGTACGGCCACCCCAAGCTCCCGGCGACCACGAACCACTACTGCAAGTCCCTCTCCTCGCTCGTCAGGGAGACCTACGCCCACTGCCATGTCCCCTGCGTCAGGAGCCCTGCCGCCGGCTGGAGCTCCGGCGACGACACCGACGACGACGACGACGACAGCTTCCTCGACACGAAGCAGGTTCACAGCAGCAGTAGCATCATTACAAGAGAAGTTTTTCTGTATCTGTAGCTACTAGCTAGTTCTTGATGATCCATCGATGCGTTTGCAGGTGGTACTGAACGAGATGAGGAACCGGCAGATGAAGAAGAGGTCGAGGTGCAGCGTGGATTCCCAAACTCCGTCGAGCCCTTTCGTCTGGTCGCCGTTCACTCCGCTCGATCCGAGGAGCGTTCTTGAGAAAGTTTCAACTCCCAAGAAGTGCGTAATGAAGGAGGAGGAGGAGGAGGAGGAGGAGAAGGGGGAGGATGGTGACGACGATGAGGAGGCAGGTCGCGACGACGAGAGCGAGGCGTTCTTCTCGGTGAAGAGCTTCTTCTCCCGCAGCACGAGCCGTGGGGCGACCGTGGCGTCGTCGTTCGCCGTGGACCCGCCGCCTCCGCTGCAGTCGCCGGCGACGTGGGAGGGCTTCAGGGACTGCCAGGGGTGGCCGTTCGGGCTGTGCCGCCGCCACGCAGTCCTGCCGCTGCCGCCACTGCCCAGCACACCGGCCGACCCGTGGAAGTGGCGCAACCGGAGCAGCACCCTCACCGCGAGCCCTGCTCCTGCTTACATTTACAAAACCACCGGTAGTAGCTAAACATGTCGACACCATTGTTAGCCAAGAAGATCTAAAGTTTAACTGTCCATGCTAGCAACGCTGCTGACATGTGACGATGCTTGCGAGCTCTCACTATCAGGTAAAGTTAACCTCGTCGTGCGAGAGATGATTTGAGAGTGCTTCTTGTTGCTCTCTGTTTGGAATGATACGCACTTGGTTTCCATGTTTTGGTGTAATCGTGTCGTATGTTCTGAATAATTCAGATGAACATGTGGGGTTTCAGTCTTTCAGAGCTGCATGGCTGTAAGTCTGCAACACGCATGTTGTATTTCTGGTCACTGTTCTTGCTTCAGAGTTCATATCCCTCATTATCTCCCTATGATCAAAACCCTTCAGCTTTGTCTGCGTCTGTTTTTTCAAGTTTTTTTTTGTGAAGAATTGGCTTTCTGTAATTCTAGGCAAGCAGTTCTTGACTCCAGAACTTTGCTGCTTTGCAGCACAAATGTAAAAGAAGAATAAAGTGAGGCCGGATTGCACGGTTGGTTAACTTTACTCGATGACATGTCAACTCAAATGATACGAACAAGATGAAAAGGAGAGTGGCTAAAAAGCAGTGGCATCTGAAGAATTTCTTGGAGGGGCGGGGGCCAACCACACACTCCACTCCACCACTCAAGACTGGTTTTGCATGTTCAGTTCAGGTTTCGCCTGGTGTGCATTGATTTGTCCCTTGTGTTGGACCATTTAACGGCTAAAATCGCAGTGTTTCTGAACATGTTTGTACTGGTACTGCTGCTAGTTTGCAACTCACTCAAGAGCAGTAATGGCGACACTGGCGAAAACATGCATAATCAAGGAGCTCTGACGGCTTGCATTGAACTGAATGAATCTCATAGAGTGAAGTCAGTGAACTACTCCAGGATGCACGCTGCTGCGTAAAAATTTGGACCACAAGGTACTAGTAGGATGATCCGTTGGAAGCTCTTGTTAAATCACTTGTTGAATCACTTGTTGCTCAAATGATAAGCTTTGTTACAAATCGAACGAAGTCTAGTCTTCAAGGAAAAAGGGGCAATCTCAAATGAAGAAGCTGCTAGCTAGGAGCAGTGTGGCACTATGGCAGTGTAGCAACAGCACCATGTGTGGGTTAGAAGTTGTGGGTTATTTATGGCAGACAGTTGATTTGTCATTGCTCGTATTGATAGCAACTGTCCATTGTTTCATACTAGCATTCAAAAGCACGCCTGTCAAGTTGATGGATTCTGTGATTTAATCGGTCACTCCATTCCACTGTTAATGGATTATGTTATATCATGATCCGAATTTGGACAGCGATGGATCAGAGGCCGGCGGGCGGCGGTTTGTTGAACATCGCATATGAAACATATTAATACATGAATAAATATTCATATTTCATCAATATTGATGGTCTTTTTTGTTCTATGATTAGGCCTTCATACATGTGACATCTCATCGCATATGATTGAGGGGAGGGCGGCTACGAAAGAAGAAGGAATACCTTTGATTCGATTCGAAGAGCCTAGAGGCCGGTGGACAGTGGAGGCGTCGGCGGGCGCCGGTGGACGGTGGCGGGGCGCACGGGGCGGACAGCGGTGGGCGGCCGGCATCGGGACGGGCGGTGCGGATCGGGTGGCGTTGGGCAGCAGCGGTGTGCAGGGCGGGCGACGGGGCGTGGGGCGCGGGAACAGGTGGCTGGCGGCGGCGACGGGTGGCGGGCGAGAGAAGGCGGGGAGGAGCTCAGGCGGCAGCGGGGTGGAACGGGTGCGTACAGAGAGTTAGGTACGTCTCCATGTACGTGCAGGGGTTGGGAGAATATATCCCTTAACTTCCGTCGGCCAACAACTGTGACCGACGGAAGTTAAGGCTTCTATACCGGGTGGGGGAAATCCCTGTCGGCCACAGTGAAAAGCCGACGGAAGTTAGCTTAATTTCTGTTAGCTTCTTTAGGCCGACGAAAATTAATTAACTTCTATCGGCTTTCGAAAAAGCCGATAGAAATTAAAGAGGCCGATGAAAATTTCTATTTTTCTTGTAGTGTGCTATAAATATCTCTTTTATAGTGAAGTTTTGCCAACCGGCAGGTGTGATTTTTCTCATAAGGATTTTCCACATTAAATCTCATGTGTCTCGTCCGTAACCTTGTGCTTGATTTTGTAACATATTCATTATGTAAGTGATTAATTCTGGACTTTCGGTGAGTAGTTCCCGTGAAGAAGCTGCTAGTAGGGCTGGCAACGAGCCGAGCTCGGCTCGGCTCGGCCGAGCCGCCTCTTTAGCGAGTCGAGCAAGGCTCGACTCGGATGGTTTAATGCGCTCAAATTCTGGCTCGGCTCGGGCTCGGCCGAGCCACAAGTTGGCTCGACTCGGCTCGTTAGTGCCACTGTCCACTTGTTTTTTTAATCTTTTTTAATATGTTATGCTCACTTAACTTAGAAAGTGGCATTGTTAGGGACTCATTCCTCTCAGAAAATCAGGTGGTGGCACCGGGTGTAGGTAGCGGTGGTCGGTGGGGGTTGTGGGCTAAGGACCGCTGGCCGTCGAGGGCATCGATGGTGACAATTGTCAGGAAGGGAGAGGAGATGTGTCTATTGTTCGATGTTTAGAGCTTAGTGCTCACGCAATGATGAAAATACACGATTTGATGTTATTTACTTCACATGAATACATGATTTTATGCACTAGATAGAGGAATAGATTCGCTCCATGTGCCGGTGACCGAGCCAACGAACCGTCTCGGCTCGGCTCGAATGTTGGACGAGCCAAGAGGCTTGGCTCGAATTCGGCTCGGTGGCACAGCGTGGCTCGGCTCGGCTCAGCCGAGCCCCGAGCCAAACTACCACCCCTAGCTGCTAGAGCACCTTTTTTGTAAAAGAAAAACCAGGAAAACAGAAAGGTGTTCGGAGTTTAGATGGAATATAATTCAAACTTAAGGTCTTCGGCTCTGATATCATATTAAGCGGCATGTTCCAACTAATTCAACCCAAAAACTTCAACCGATAAGAAAATATGAACAATTCATTTTATATTCCAGCAACCGCACGTTATTAGAACTATGAATTGTTTTGGGGACACAGTTGGAACAATCATTTACTCAGATTGACGGAAAGCCCGTTGGTTAATTATAGCTCCAAAAGATCCTAATCTATAGCCGAACAAAATATAATTAATTAAATAATTTTTTATTTAAAAATAAAAACAAAAGTTTAAACACTTTATTTTACTATATCCACAGATGTATGAAGCTGGAGTTGTAAAAAATACTAATTATATATTTTATCTTAATATCCACTCTTAACATTAAGAATTAAGAATTTAATGTGTTGGGTTAAATTTTAGCTCCATGAAACAATCTCCACTCCATTGAATTTAATATGAGCCACCCGATCTGGCTACACGTCTAATCTCAGCCGTCCGATAGCTGTGCCACTGACTACTGGGCCCCGAGGCCCATCCGCCGGCGCCCACTCCCTCCTCGTTGTTCTCGCTCGAGTTCCGAGTTCCGACTCGCAAGGGGCGAGGGCGGAGTCCTCCCCCGATCGCATCACGCGCGCGGCCGGCCGGCCGGCCGTTTCGCCTCCTCGTCCTCCCCCTCCAACTCCGGCCGCCGCTTCCTGCGGCGAGGTACTGCCAGGTTAGTAGTTCCCGGTGCGGTCCTAGCAATCGGTTGGTCATATCTGGGGGGCGAGGGTTGCCGGGAACGGGAAGGATTCAATTTCGATCATTTTGCGGAGTTTTAGCATGTTTAGCGATTGGGAGGAAGTGAGGAACCCGTCACCTTTTGGGGAGCACAAACACAATGTGGGGATTGCGGGCTGGAGATATGATACCTTTGTTTTTTGTTTGGTCACTGTGTGTAATTATGTAAATTCTGCGAGTTTGAACTTTTTCTGTCCCCTCGGTGTAGTTGGGCACGGCAACGGAATATTGTATACTGAGAATTTTGCAATTTCACACCGATTTGGCCTCATGAAATTGAATAACTAGGAATGCCAAGCATTAGCACAATTGTGTCATGCGTAAATTGACATTTGAAGGTTTTGGATCAGGGTTACTGGCACTCCTTATGTTATTTTAGTTCACCGAATCGAGTGACTGGCATCCACTTGCAAGGGCCTCTTTTATTGTTTTTTTTTGTCTTGATCGTATTTTTCTCCGTATTTCTTGTTTACTTTCAGTTCATCAGTATTTCACTTGCTGATAGATTAATATTGCAGGTAGGATATAACTTCTGGAGGCCTGACAGATCTTCTGCTGAAAAATGTCCGAGTTCCTTGACCTTGAGGCACAAGATGGGATAAGGATGCCCTGGAATGTTATTCCGGGCACAAGGGAGGATGCTGTGAGGCGTGAGCTGTGTTGTGCCTATTTCTGCTATCTACACTCCTCTGAAATCAGTTCCTGATATCCCAGTTCTCCCATATTCTCCCATCCTCTCCCGCATGTGCCGTTCCATCCTCAACCCTTTCTCCATTGTTGACTATGTCGCAAATGTTTGGGTCTGTCCATTCTGCTTTCAGCGCAATCACTTCCCACAGCACTACTCATCGATCTCAGAAAACAAACTCCCAGCAGAACTCTTTCCTCAGTATACCACAGTTGAGTACATATCCACTGCTGAAACAGGCCCTGCAGTGCCACCAGTTTTCATGTTTGTTGTCGATACTTGCATGATTGAGGAAGAAATTGGTTATTTGAAGTCTGCACTTGCACAAGTTGTCGAGCTATTGCCAGATAATTCTCTTGTTGGATTCATCACTTTTGGGACATATGTGCAGGTGGTCCACTGTGCTCTCACGAATGATCCATTCTTAATTGTTTTATGCAATGGCTAATTTGATAATATTTTATATATTGGTGTATATAGGTTCATGAATTGGGTTTTGGCTTACTGCCAAGGTAATATGTGTTCAAGGGAGCAAATGTGCTTCTTTGCAAGGAAAAAAAAGCCCACCACAGGGGTGATTGCTGGTACCAGGGAGGCAGGGATGGTCTTTCATCAGAGAGCATTGCTAGGTTCTTGTTACCTGCTTCTGAATGCGAGTTTGTGTTGAATTCAGCTAAGAATCAATAATATCATAATACGAAATAATATTACCTATATAATACATATTATCCTGAACTTTCAATGTGCAAATCCATGATATGATTTAACTGCATGTGTAGGTGATAGAAGAATTGCAAAACGACCATTGGCCTGTGCCAGGTGATCAACGTGCTTCAAGATGCACTGGAGCTGCATTAAGTGTGGCAGCCAGTCTCCTGGGGGTGTGTCCCTGGATCCAGTGCTAGGATTATGGCATTTGTTGGTGGCCCATCTACAGAGGGACCTTGTTCTGTAAGTATTAATTCTTTTGTGTTACATTCTGTTTTAAATCATTTGGTTTGTCCATATCATGAACAGTCGGTCAGCATGTTCATATGCCTCTTGTTTGTATGTATGTGTGGACTATTTGATTAGCTTGCGTCTATCTCACTATTTTTAGTTTCACAGCAACTCTTTGTGTACAATAGGCAATAGGTGATAACTCTATATCACAGGGCAACAATGTGCAGTGGTGTAGAATAGTGCTGATTACGAATATTTATTATGCTTGATTTTAATGTCAACTATGATTTGTCATATTACAGTTTTATGTTCTGTAGGCATGTTTTTTATATGCTTTCTTGTGAGGATTGGTTACTATCTTGCAAAATTTGCAGATTGTATCCAAATCCTTATCAGAGCCAATTTGCTCACATAAAGACCTCGATAAAGACTCTGCTCCACTTTATGATAAAGCTGTTAAATTCTATGATCAGATTGCAAAGCAGCTTGTGCACCAGGGACACATACTGGATTTATTTGCTTGTGCAGTTGACCAGGTCTGTTTCTTATTTCTTGTCAAGCACGAGACCATAAATATATTTTTGCAAAAAAACTCAACTTGCTGGATGCTTTCTCTCACAGTATATATTATGTGTGGACTGTAATGAATGATTTTTTTTTGGAGTTTTTTGGGATTATGTTATTTGTGTTTGCTGTTTGCATTTCCCAGGTTGGTGTTGCTGAAATGAAGGTTGCAAACTTGCAATTGAGAAGACTGGAGGAATTGTTGTGCTTGCAGAAAGTTTGGCCACTCTGTTTTCAAAGACTCACTTCTCCGCATTTTTGAGTCATCAGATAATGATCTTGGATTATCATTCAAGTAAAGTAGTCTTTTGTCTCGCTCGATTTATTTTGGGCTGGTAACTGTGTTTTGTAACTTTGTTCTATTGTTTATTGGTAAATTAAAAGATAAAGATTTTATTCAAGTTATCTTCTTTGTTTAAGTTTTTACATGCAAGATGCCTTAGTTTGTATCCATTGACAAACTACTGTTTTCTTATAGCATCTCCTTCACAATAGTTAGTTGGATTATTTTTCATTTACCCCTTAAGTCACATCTAGTCAGTGTTGTACATACCATCCACTGAAGTCACACATGTGCCAGCTATAGTTGTCAAGGTAGCCTAGCTGTCCTGCATACCAAAGCCATTAACCTGCACACGTTCTTAATGTCACTAACCACTGTTTATAGCATCTCATCTAGTGTATCAACTTCAATTTCACCTTATGATATGTTAGACAGAGACTGGCTACCATGTATACAAACTAGAGATCTGCTTTCCAGAACAGAATATGATTTTTTTGCTTTAAACCCATATTGGTCTCATAATTTTTATTTATCTCATTACTACTACTACTTGATACTATACTATGAGATCAGAGGTCTGGTCCAATATTGCTTCTTTCTATCCTTTTCCTTAGTAGTCTGCTCATTCCATGTAGGTTAGTCTTGGACTGTTTACTGTTATATGGGGCTGTATTTGAACCTTCCTGGATTTGAATAGAATAATTCAAACTTAAGAATTCTTAATATTTACATTCAATATTTGGGGAAAAGGTAATACTTTAATTCATATAATATGTTTGCATTACTTGTGCAGTGGTATTCTTGAGATTAACTGCTCAAAAGATGTCAAGATCCAAGGCATTATTGGACCTTGTACTTCACTGGAGAAGCTATATTATCTACATTATTAAATACTAGCTAAATACTGGTGAATGGCAACAGTCTGAATAAATATATTACTACCTCTGTTCTCAAATAGATGACGTTCTAGAATGCATGTAGTCAAATCTTGAAATCTTAAATTATTGGTAAATTAAAAAATATTAGTAGATTTGTAATGGAAAATACTTTCATGTAGTTATGTTTTTAATAATTTTATAAAAATATATATCTAGAAAAATTAGTATAGAAATATGTGCATTGAGATCATGTCAATGTCAAAAAAATCATTCTTTTAGTAACTCTAAACTTGAAAGGTTATATATATTTCTCAAAAAAGAATGTATGTAATTTGAAACTATACATCAATTATAAATAATCTTATTACAAGCCACATGTGTAAATGTTCTAGTTATCAGCTGAAGATCCCACCAAATTTCACTATCACTAGATTCTTTTATATAATAGATTCCGTAAGTTAATAGATTGAGAGTAATTTTGTTGTTTCTAACACTGCAGTTTTCACATGCAGAAAAGTCCTCTATCATCAGATACTGTTATAGGTCAGGGAAATACTAGTGCTTGGAAGATGTGTGGTCTTGACAAGAAAACATCACCCTGTTTAGTATATGATATTGCAAAAAAAGATGGATCTAATTCAATTGGTCAAGCAGCAAGTAACCAGTTTTACTTTCAATTCTTAACCTAGTAAGAAACGTTTTTCTTTTTCCATTTTGCTTTTGCTAAGCTAACTCTGTTCAAGATATGTTTACCTGACTTGCTTGGGAATGAATCATCAGCTATCAGCATCATGATGGCCAAATGAGAATACGAGCTACTACATTCTCCAGAAGATGGGCTTCTGGTTCTGATAGCGCGCAGGCAAGTTCTTGTTGTCTTTAATTATCTGGGATTCCCAATCATTTTTCCTTTTGCCAGGTGTAGTTGGTCTGGCTGATTCAAACAAGTTTCACTTTTTCAAAATAGAGGTGCAAGGCTTATGCCTATTCCTTTCCAATGTGCTTCATACTTTCATTGTGTCCTTTTTTACATAAAATTGCAGTCATTTGTCCCTTAATGAGTTTTGTGTGTTTTAGGAGCTTATAGCCAGTTTTGACCAAGAAGCTGCAGCTGTAGTCATGGAACACTTGGTCTCATTTAAGATGGAAACTGAGGTACTTCTGGCCTTGGGTCTGAAAATATCTGCCAAAATTATTATTCAAAATTCAAATATGTTATTACACAAATGAACCAACTTGTTATTTTGATGCATGGTCAAATGGCTAATTTTATTTTGTTTTGTTGGAAAACATGGATGAGTCTATTAGTATATCTTATATGATATGAACAGAATATATTATGGTCTCATGTTGTGTTGCTTTATTCAACTTTCTTTAGACAGTTTAAACACAGACGAAAAAAGCAAACAAAGTTATTTGTCATTTTGTGTAATTACAAACAAAAAAGACACAAAGTTCAGGCTTCATAAGCTTATTACAATTTTGTGTCATTGTGCTCACACACTTCTGAACCTGTTGTGTACAATGGCCACACAACCATTTGGTACATAGGTTAGGCACTTCTGTGTATCTGGAATCATGTCTTCCTAACCTCAATGATACTTGTAAACAATTTCTGTCGATGTCAGTTGCAACATAGTTTCTCTGAAATAGTGAACACCTTGAATCATTCTAAATGAAAACAATATGTTCATTTTATGTAGCACTATCTCATTGTGGATTCTTTTCAGGCTGATTTTGATCCAATAAGATGGCTTGATTGAGCTTTGATACGTTTATGTTCCAAATTTGGTGACTATCAGAAGGAAACTCCCTCATCCTTCAGTTTGTCCCCACATCTATCGATATTTCCCCAGTTTATTTTTAATTTGAGGCAGTCTCAGTTTGTTCAGGTAGAGTGTTCACCTTCTTTCATTAAAATAATGTGATATTGGAAACTTCACACCATTGCATATTAAATTTTTTACTTTCTACTCAGGTTGTTAACAATAGTCCTTATGAAACTGCATATTTTAGGATGATGTTAGACAGGGCCAATGCAGTCGTGATGATTCAACCATCACTTATATCCTTTTCATTTCAATCTGGTCCAGAGCCAGTTCTCTTGGATGTAACTGCAATCGCCACTGACAAGATTCTTTTGTTGGATTCTTATTTTACTGTTGTCATCTTCCATGGGATAACTATTGCACAGTGGCGAAATGCTGGTTACCAAGATCAAGAAGGCCACGAGGTGTATTGTGCCAACTGACCAACTCTGGTGCAATTGTTAAAAGCTCCACATGAGGAAGCTGACACAATAATCAGGGAGCGTTTTCCTGTACCCCGTTTAGTCGTCTGTGATCAATATGGATCTCAGGTATAATTTTTCTGAATAATTCTATTTGCAGATGATCTAGATGGCCTTGATAGTTCATGGCAAGTTAAACATGATAATAGTATGGTAATCATAGAATAAAATTATGGGAACAACTAACCATCTGATAACCATATCTTTTTCAACTATGCATAGCTCATATTTTATATATTCCTTACCTTGTTCTTACCATACGGCTCCTGATCTCCAAGGAAATGTAATGTAGGTGGTACGACAAGGTTGGTTAAAAACAGTAGTATATTTTTAGTCTCCGCTTATGTTACATGTTCAAAAGAGAATTACTTATTACTTTCCTCCAAAATTGCAGGCTCGTTTTTTACTTGCAAAGCTAAACCCATCCATTACATATAATTCCGACAATCCTTCTCCTGGAGGAGACGTCATTTTCACAGATGATGTGAGCTTTCAGGTCTTTATGGACCATCTCCAGCGGCTAGCCGTCCAATAGGATATGAACAATTATGTACTATCAGTGATATCTTCTGCTGTGCAGTAAGGAACATCTTCTATCTTTTTCAGCCCGTTTTACTACACCGTTAAATTGCCTCATGGTAGTGCTCTACACTTGTGCATTTTTCATGCCCATATGATAATCTGTGTTCCATCCTTTCAGACGGTTTAAAAATTAGCAACCTTCCGAAACATAATGTTTTCATAGTTTGTTGTATGTCAATATTCCGTATACGTCGATGACTAGTACTCTTATGTTCTCCCTCTGGCCTCTGGGCTGTTCTATGTTACATGAGCATATAACTATATAAGTAAACGGCAAACACTCGTACTTGGTCACATATAACCAAACTCATCCAAGATGGTTTCTTTTTCAAGTCCAGAATTTGTGGTGTATGCATATGATGTGGGGTTCAACATGCCTTTACTTTGGCAAATGGCATGTTTGAAAACACCGTAAGAACATTAACATTTTGCCTCCCTGGAAGCAAAATCCATGCGACAGGTTTTTCAGCAAGGTCCCAGGTTGATCACTTGGTGATAGAAATTAAAGCACATTCTTCCGTTGCATGGATTCTGGGCCGTTGATTTAGTGGATCGTCTACAGCTGATCACCCTAGAAGGTGGGAAGCTTTGGATCTTATCACCACTCAAAGCAAAGGCCTTTTCTAGCGAGGCTTATCTGTTGCCACGCAAGGCCGAAGCCTCGCTTCTGCTTCTCCAGAGATAAATATAGTGGGCGATACGGTGCACGGAGCGCTGTGTGTACCCTCGTCCGGATGGACGACACGTGGAAGCCCCAAGTATCGGACGATGAGGGATTCCGGACGTTTGACGTCGCTGAAGCCCCCACCCCGACATCATTGCTCGCCACTGCTTGCCGTTGTTGGAAGTCAACTCGCCCTGACGGCGTCGCTTGCCGCCGTCTGCTGCTGTCGTTGGAAGCTGCCTTGATGGCGTCACCCGTCGCTGCCCGCTGCTGTCGCCGGAAGTCGCCGCGACGGCGCTGCTCGCTGCCACCCATTGCTGCCGTCGGAAGCCGTGGCGTCGGGGCGGGACCCCGACGCCACCGCCCCCATGTGACGCCACTGAAGCCGTCTTCCCGCCGCCCGACGTCGCCGCACGCTGTTGGGTCGCCACCACCGCTGCCACCCCCTCCTCTCGATGTGTTGGGGCTTCTACGCGTAGTCCATCCGAGTAGGGTGTGCATGCGGCGCTCCGTACACCCATCGCCCATCGCCTATTGGATTTATTTCCGCTTCTCCATGGTCATCAATGGTGGAGCCACTGTTTCAGCTGGTTTGGTGGCCGCCCGACCTCACCGGCGACGAACAATGGGCCAGAGAAGTGGATTACTTCGACCAGCATATGCTGCCACTGTTCTAAAAGCCTTTGGTTTTTGGAGAATGATAGTCCGTTCTACCTCTCCCAGGAACTCGTCTCTGCCATTGATGACCACTAAACCATAAGCCGACAACGTGGTGGTGCTGGAGTCGTCGGCGCACTTCCGCATCTACAAGAGCGACAAGATCGATCGCCTCAACCAGCCACCTGTCTTGCCTGCTGGCCTCAACGAGGCCACCGCCGTCACCTCCAAGGACGGTCATCCTCGACGCCGATACGGGAGTCTCCGTGCGCCTCTTCCTCCCTAAGCTGCAAGAGCCCTCCAAGAAGCTTCTGGTCGTCGTCTTCTTCCACGGCGGCGTGTTCTTCATCGAGTCGGACGGCTCCGTCACGTACCACAACTACGTCAACTCCCTTGACGCGGCCGTCGGCGTCCTTGTGGTGTCCGTCGACTACCGAGAAAATTGGTTATCTGTCATTGTTAACATTGTGCTTTGCAAATTTGATACCACTTTTAACACCAATTCTTTGTTTTCAATGTCCTTTTCTTCTTTTTATATTTCTGAAATTATTTCAACATTTTTCTTGTATTATTTTTCATCTCATTTCATGCAGATGCGAAGGGTTACATCCGCTAGGCTTCACCCGCTGCCGTCCTCTCCTACTGGATCGTCGCCGCACAAAGCTCAGCCTCCCGCCGCCCGAATCTCCTCCAGTACTCCACCTCCGCCATCCTCTAGAGCGACCCCATCACGTTGGGCCGCCATCATCCTCCGTGGGCCCCGCCGTCCGTCCTTGAGCATCGCTCACACCAGCGACTAAGCAGGTTCATGTCCTTCATCCATTTTTTTTTGAGCGGTTCTCCTGATCAAATGATGTAACTAGTCGTGATAAAAAAAAGAAAGGATGCAGTCATTATTGATTATCATCTACTTCGTACTAGTTTTTGTTCGTACTAGCTATTTCTTTTGATGCAGATTGCTCTTGTACCATGGATGGGCAATTTTGTATTTTTTTCATTGTAGATAGATGTAGTTTATTTATTCTAATTGAACTTCATGTAATTATTTACTATTTTTATTACAGTTGGTGTATGAAGATTGTACAGATCATGTCTTTATTTTCAATACACTCTAATTTTGTTCGGTATATTTAGTGTTGGGAGATTATACAGATCATGTCAGGAAGCTCTACTAAATTGATCCCTGTTGGCGTAAAAGTTACACCAACAGGTTCTTAGTAGTTAAGAACAAACAGACAAGAGGTTTGTGTCTTTAGGACAAACTTGAGCCTCCGTAAGGATAACAACTCAAGAGGTCCGAATGTATGTGTTTGAACCACTGGTTCTGCATCCTCTTACAAGATACAAAGGGGGGTATTTATAGGGAGAAAAGCTAAAGGAATAGACCTATTTACCCTTATATTACAAATACCCTCAGTATTATAAACGAGGTTATACGTGGTAAAGTGCTGCAGGGTAGATAGATAAGCAGGGCATCCAATCAGTCACGTCGTCCTGCTTCGAAGCTTCCTTTCTCCTTTCGAAGGGTCCTCCGTAACTTCGCATCGTGGCACCCTTCGATCGTGCTGACGTATCTTCGGGCATTAGCCGACCATCTTCGGGATCTTCTTAGAGCCTTCGGAGGGTTAACCTTTAAGTCGTGGAAATGAAGTAATTTCCCCCAACAGTAGCCCCTCGAATACGCCTTTCTGTAGATAACCTATTTTTTTAGAAAGAAGGCAGTATACGACAGGAACATTTTTAGTTTCGGAGACTTAAAGGGAATGCGAAGATACTATGATTTAGCCCAGAATATTAAGCCCAATATTTTAAAACGTTCGCCTCCGAATTTTGGCATAGTGAGGAAAACTCCCTGGAGCAGCATGGCTTCGGAGCATGAGTGCTACGAGAGCAGTTACGGAGCGCGAACGTCGTGCGGGCGGTTACGAAGTGTGGACGTCGTGCAGGCGGTTACGAAGTGTGGACGTCGTGGGGTGCCGTCAATATGACCGTTACGGCGCAAGTAGCCGTTACCCTCTGTAAAAAGAAGTAACGGTCGATTTCTTCAGCGGTTGCACGCCGTTTCACTTTCCAACCCCACCTTGCCAGCGACGGAAGCCGAACCTGCAGAGTGAAACTTCTCGAAGAGCAGTATAGGTTGTGTGGTTATAAAAGGGGGAGAAAGGGATTACTGGAAGTTTTTTACCGCATTCACCGTTCTTGCAATTCACCTTTCCCCTCAACCTTCTGCCCCTTCGAGCACTTGAGCGCAATGGCGAGAACCAGCCACACCACTCCTTTGGCGGCCAGCACTATGGCGCAGCGGCAGGCATGGGCGGCATCAGCAGCCACGGCAATGGCGGGGGGCCCGGGTGGCGGTTGGCCCAAGAACCCTCGGGCGCTCCGTCCGCCCTCCAAGAAGAAGATGGCCCAGAGCTTCGTTATTGGTCAGTCAGTGAGCACAGCGGAATCCATCGAGGAGGCGGTAGATGGGAAGTTGGGAGCCGGAATGAGGACTCGTGTTCCCGGGACAGAGTCGACTCCACGGCCTCGGCGAGGAGAAGTGGTAGTCTTCGAGGCATTCTTCGAAGCTGGCCTGGGGCTACCAGCCGTGGATTTCTTAGCAGAGGTACTAGACATGTTCCACATTACTCTGCCTCAGTTGTCCCCCAACGCAATCGTCCGCTTGGCCGTCTTTGAGTGGGCTCTTCGGGCGGAAGGATGTGAAGGGCGCTCCGAAATCTTCGCAGCAACCCACGAAGCTATCTGCCAGCCGAAGCCTCAAGATGGGCCCGGAGACTCGAAGGTGACAGTGGCTTTCGGCAGTGTCAATTTTCAGCTACGGCGGGAGCACGCTCTTCATTTCCCTGCGAAGGCCATAAACGATCGATGGTATACAAATTGGATACTTCGGTGGTTTTACGCCGAAGTAGGAGAAGACTCCCCCCTTTCGGGCCCTCTTCAAGAAATTTGGTTCCGGAAAGAAGCGGACATCTCCCCGAACCCTAGCTTGCTCACGACGAGGCTAGGGTTGCTGGCTTCTGTGGCTCGTCGGATGAGCATGCGAGACCTGGCCGAAGAGTTCGTAGGCCTTCGGATCTCACCCCTCGGGGCCAGTTGGCCAATTTCCATCCCGCGAGCTTCGGAGGGGGACCTCCGGAACATAGGTACGTCCTCCTCCTGCGGCGTCATTTTATATGAACACATTAATTATACTTATGCTTCTTATACCTTTTCCTTTTCAGCGGCGCCTCTGGCCTTATCTCCGGACGACATAGTCCGGGCTACCGAGCGAATTCTCGGAGCCCCTTCGGTAGCCGAGAGGCAGAAGAGGCTGGAACTGGTAGGGAGTTGGGAGCGCTCGAACAGGGTGTGGAGAGCCCTCGGCATGGAGCCCCCGCCGCTTCCCGACTTCGCCCCGGCTGGAGCGGCGGCTCGCAAGAGGAAAGCAGCGGCCGAGCCCTCCAAAAAGGCTGGCAAGCAACCCGCTCAGAAGAAGGCGGTGAAGCAGCCTTCTCACTTGACGCCTGCTTCGTCTTCTTCGTCGCCGGACGAGCGGAGCCCCACTCCTGAAGAGACAGAAGACTCCGGAGGCGCCACAGCGAAGGCCTTCGAGGATTACCTTCTGATCGACGAAGACATGGGGGAGGTTCCCACAACCCTCCCCGACAGGGAGGATGTTGACGTCACCCTTCTGACTCCTGCGCCTGTCAACGTGCAAGTAGAGTCAAACTCTCCCTCCGGCTTGCCTGCCCCCGAAGGGGTTTCAGCGGAGGTTGTGGCCCCGTCGGACGAGACCGAGGTCAGGACTTCGGGGGATGACTTCGACAACATCCTCCGGATGTACGAAGTCCTGGAGGATCCGGCGATCCTTCCTCAAACGGCTCTTGGAGGTATTTTCCCAGAACTCCTTTCTTTTTTCATCGGCGTTCGCTTGCTATCTGCAGAATATGTTAATTAACCTTGATAATTGAAACAGGTACCTCTTCGGGTATCGAGGCCTCGGTGGTGCCCAACGTCCCTACTTCCTCGGAGACAGTCACCCGGGTGGACCCTCCGGCCCCTCTGGGGGCTCCGAGCCCGGTGACAGAGGACGTATCCTTCGGAGCGGACGATGTGCTCCCTGGGACGGAATTGGCTCCGGCCGTGGCGACCTCGACTACTGACGGCGCCTCCGACAACGTGGCTCCAGCCGGAGGTGCGGCGGCCGAAGGTCAAGATGTTCTTGCCTCTCCCCCTTTCGTGCCGGGGAGGGGTAAGAGTATCTCCAGCTTGGGCCTTCGGGTTGATCAAGCAGCGCCCTCCGTCGGCAACTCAGAGGACGAGGCCGCCGAGGACGACACCCGGGCCTTGTCTTGGCTCCCTCTTCTGGCTCCTTTCTTGGAGCATCGGAGCGGCCTTCGAAGGCTACTGGAGCCCCTGGCTGAGAAAAGCCAGGATATTGCCAATTCGGAGTTGATCTCCGCTTTGAGCGAAGTTAGGGCTTCGAGCCTCAACACGGCCCTCGAAAGGGCTGCCCTTCAGGTATGAAAAAGACACCGCAGTTGTTGTATTTTAATGACCAAAGCTTCTTTAGCACTTACCTTGTTTTCCTTGCAGCAATTCGCCCTTGCTAGAGCGGCAGCGACTTCCAGTGAGGTCGAAATTAACCGACTTAACCGGAAGGTTACAGCTCTTCAAACAGCCCTCGACGAGTCTACCGGGAGGTCTCTTCGGCTGAATGAGGAACTCTTGGAAGAGCGGAAGGCCAAAGCCGCGTCTGATGAAGCCTCTGAAGCCCTCCGTTCTCATGCCGAAGAAGTCGAAGCTGAACAAGTGGTTCTCCGTGCGGAGGTCGAGAGGCTTCGCCAAGAAGCGGCTGCTTCGAACGGCCGTATGGTTGAACTTCAAGGGGCTCTTAGCCAGGTAATGGCTCAGAAGAGTTCCTTGATGCTCCGGGTGGCCGCGTTGGACGCAACGGTTGCAAGCCTGGAAGCAGCAGATAAAAAGAATTCTAGTACTGCTGATCGTACCTTGGAAGCTCTTCAGGGTACGTTAGAGTACTTTGGCACCATGTGCCCTTCGACTTCTGCTGCAACCTTCGAGCCGCTCGACCGGAAGCTGACGAGGATCCAGGTAGCTTCGTCGCTGATGAAGAATTCCGGGGTACGGTACGGAGAGATCTCCGGACAGTGCGCCGGCATCGGGGTTCTTCGCCACCTCGAAACTCTTCAGGTTCCCCTTGCTCCGGTTGGTGGTTCGTCTCCTGGAGGCTTCGCGGATGATGACCTGCTGCGGCCGTCTCCGGAGGTGGCTTCGGCGTGGGAAGCTTTCCGATCAGTATGGAAGGCGGACCACAAGGTTGCTGCTAAGGCTTGGATCGACGAGGCCCGCCGGCAGAAGCAGGCTCAGGCGAAGCCACCACTCCCGACTTCGCCAGCGCCTTCGGTCCCAGCTCCGCCAACCGACCCGCAGGTCTAGCTGCTTAGGGCTGTTGTGTACCTGTGGTCTTGTAAACTTTGTTTAATTAATGAGAAAGTTATAAACAGTACTTGTCTTGGGTGTTCTTCTCTTTTTTAGGTTCTGTCATACCCTTCGAGCCCTGACTTCGTACTTTTGGAAACTACTGCCGAGCTTCGAACGGAGTGGGCAGTTCTTGAGAGTTTGAGGCCTTATCGCCGCTCTCGCTTTTCTGTTCCTCGCGGAGACGGGGGGAAGTTACCCTTGAAGTACGAAGGGATGTTTTGTCTTACATTAAAGAGGAAGAACAGGAAGGGGGGTCTTCGTCCTCCGAGCCTGTTGACTGGTCCGATTCGGAGTACCAAGCTGGAAATCTTGCCGGGGCTGGCTCCGAAAGGCTCTTGACGTGGGCCGAACTTCAAGAGGAGCAGAAGAAGCTGCGAGCCTCGAAGAAAAAGAGAAGTTCCCGGCCTAAAAAGACTTCAAGCTCCGAAGGGCAAAGTAGCCGCAGGGGTCGAAAGGGCCTCCGTTTTTATTTGGGTCTAGATAGTAATTTTTCCTGATGTATGAATATAATATTTTAATGTGGAATGCTTCGACAGCATGCTGTGTGACTCCTATCCTCCTACCCCTCTTGTGGGTGGCGGAGCTTTTATCTTATATAATGGTTCGGTAGGCACAATTATTGCTTGAGCACCTGTATGCTTCGAATTATGCACATGTCACCCTCGATAAGTTAGACAAAAAATTTAAAGTCCTTAGACTCTTCTACGGATCCTAACAAGCCGGAGCCTGGAATCCGTAGGTTGGCCACCTACGGCTCTTTTACAGATACTTCGCACCCGGAGGCTTGAAATTCTGTTTTGTTTAAAGTCCTTAGACTCTTCTACGGATCCTAACAAGCCGGAGCCTGGAATCCGTAGGTTGGCCACCTACGGCTCTTTTACAGATACTTCGCACCCGGAGGCTTGAAATTCTGTTTTGTTTAAAGTCCTTAGACTCTTCTACGGATCCTAACAAGCCGGAGCCTGGAATCCGTAGGTTGGCCACCTTCGGCTCTTTTACAGATACTTCGCACCCGGAGGCTTGAAATTCTGTTTTGTTTAAAGTCCTTAGACTCTTCTACGGATCCTAACAAGCCGGAGCCTGGAATCCGTAGGTTGGCCACCTTCGGCTCTTTTACAGATACTTCGCACCCGGAGGCTTGAAATTCTGTTTTGTTTAAAGTCCTTAGACTCTTCTACGGATCCTAACAAGCCGGAGCCTGGAATCCGTAGGTTGGCCACCTTCGGCTCTTTTACAGATACTTCGCACCCGGAGGCTTGAAATTCTGTTTTGTTTAAAGTCCTTAGACTCTTCTACGGATCCTAACAAGCCGGAGCCTGGAATCCGTAGGTTGGCGGAGCCACTGAACCAATGGTTCGTAGCAAGCCCCTTGGGTTTTTCCGAGAAATGCTTGGCTCTTGCTAGCATCACCGACCTCCGAATGCGTCCATCCGGAGGGTTTGATGTTCGAAAGGCAAAACAAATCTCAACCCCTTAGCTTTATTTATAAAAGGAGTGTTACAAGGAAGCCTTAAGCATAATATCTCTTAAGGTGCTCCGCATGCCACGCGTGTTTCAACTCTTCTCCTTCTAAATTAGCTAATTTAAACGAGCCGGGGCGACCTGAGCGTAAGATAACATATGGTCCTTCCCATTTGTTTCCTAGCTTCCCCGGAGCTATTACATTTCGTAATACTAGATGACCTGGTTTTAACTCAGTTAATTTGACTTTTGGGTCATACCATGCCTTTGTGTGCTCTTGGTACTTCGTCAGGTTGGCGACAGCTCGAAGCCTTGTTTCTTCCGACAAGTCTATTGAAGCACCTCGATCACCTTCGTCTTCGTGTTGAATTACGCGAAGTGACTCCCCTTTGAGCTCCGTAGGGGTCATGGCTTCGTCTCCGAAGAGCAACCTGAATGGCGTGAAACCGGTTGATCTAGTTTGCGTGGTTCGGATAGACCATAGAATTTTGGGTAGCTCTTCGACCCATAGGCCTTTGGCTAATCCGACGATTCGGCGATTTAACCCGGAGAGAATATTCCCGTTGGCTCGCTCGACGGCTCCGTTGGATTGCGGATGTCGTACTGCTGCGAAGCATAGCTTAATGCCCAGTTCCTCACAGAATGTTTGGAAGGCATCAGCTTCGAACTGGGTCCCATTATCCACTGTTAATTCTCTGGGGACTCCGAACCTGCATATAATATTCTGCCAGAAGAACCTTTGCACATTCTTTGATGTGATGGCTGTTAACGGCTCTGCTTCCACCCATTTTGAGAAGTATTCTATTGCTACGACCGCAAATTTCAATCCGCCTTTTGCTGGTGGGAAAGGGCCTATGAGGTCCATGCCCCATCTAGCCATCGGCCATACTGGGGCAATAACTTGGAGTTGAGCTGGCGGGCGATGGGTTCTTCGGCCCATCCATTGGCAGCCTTGGCACGTCCGAACTAAGTCTTCAGCGTCTCTGACGATCGTTGGCCAATAAAAACCTTGCCGAAGCGTCTTGCCTGCTAGTGCTCTGGGAGCTAGATGACTTCCACACAGCCCCTCGTGGATGCCTCGAAGTATGTCTTGTCCTTCAGGTTGAGAGATGCATCGAAGTAGTGGTGAGCATACCCCGGCTTTATATAGTACTTCTCCAATAAGTTTGTAATTGCGAGCTCTTGTTTGCACTCTTCGAGCTTCTTGGCCTTCCGGAGGGTCGTTGTTGCCCTGCAACATAGTTATTATTGGAGTTCGCCAATCCGCAGCTTCAATACACATTACTTCTGACGAGGGTACTTGGTCAGCTGCTGGCTGCTCTAATTCTTCATAGAAGGCGCCCTCCGGGAGGTCTACTGCTCCTGCCGCGGCCTTCGCAAGAATATCTGCAAGTTGGTTTTCTGCTCGCGGTATGCTTCGAACTGTAAACCCTTTGAATGCTGATTCTGCCTTGCGGATTTCTTGAAGGTATTGCGCGAGATGCGGGTTTTTCGCTTGGAAGCTTTTATCAATGTGTCCCGCGACGACTTGGGAATCTGTCTTGATCATTATCCTTGTAGCTCCGAGTGCTTTAGCCTTTCGGAGGCCTAGCAAGATTCCTTCATACTCGGCGACGTTATTAGTGGTTCGAAAGTTAAGCCTTGCAGAGTACATTGCCTTTTGTCCTGACGGTGAAAAGATTACTGCCCCTGCTCCGGCACCTGATGCTTGATAGGCCCCGTCGGAGAATATTGTCCAGAAACCGTCGGAGGGTTCTTCCGGAGTCCATACTGCAGATGGAGTCCACTCTGCTACGAAATCTGCTATAATTTGAGATTTAACGGCCGTCCTTGCTGTGAAGGAGATTTCGAAGGGTGATAACTCGACTGCCCACTTTCCAACCCTGCCTGTGGAATCTTTGTTTCGAAGCATATCTCCAAGGGGATACGATGTGGGGACAATAAGGTTATGCGCCAAGAAATAATGCCTTAGCTTTCGTGAGGCCATTACCAAAGCATAAGCAAACTTTTCAAGCTCGGAGTATCTGATCTTGGCTCCTGATAATGCTTCCGAGACAAAATAAACTGGGTTTTGTACCAGCTTGTCCTTGAGCTCGACTTCTCGGACTAGTACTGCGCTTACTGCTGACCCTGTCGCTGCAAGGTATAAAAGCAAAGTTTCCCCTGGAAGAGGAACAGTTAAGGTTGATAATGTTCCAAGGTAGGCTTTTATCTCTTCGAAGCTCTTTTGGCACTCCGGCGTCCAGCTGAAGCTTTCGGAGCCTTTGAGTGCCTTGAAAATTGGGAGGCTTCGCTCTGCCGATCTGGACAGGAACCTGCTGAGTGCTGCTAGCCTTCCTGCTAGCTTCTGTACTTGCTTCAAATTTTCAGGTGGGGCCATTCTTTGCAGTGCACTTATTTGCGTTGGACTGGCTTCGATTCCCCTGCTCGAAACTAAGTACCCTAACAGCTTCCCTGCTTGTGCCCCGAATATACATTTTTCGGGATTGAGGCGTACTCCACATGTTCGGAGGCTCTCAAAAGTTTCATCTAAGTCTATGCTATGCTGATGCTTTTGAG